>CM020518.1:3812500-3837500 GCA_009823395.1 Thamnaconus septentrionalis
ACAGGCCTGTGTGGAGGAGACACTGTGGTGTGTGTGTGTGTGTGTGTGTGTGTGTGTGTGCAAAAAAATTTATAGAATGCACAACTTCAAAACAAAGAGGAGGGAAAAACAGAATATAATTGTTTCCATGTCATGTGACCCACAGACTGAAAACCAAGAGCTGAGTTGCATTCCTACCACTACCACTACCACTACTACTCCTGTATTTGTCCAGTGTAGTAGTAGTAGTAGTAGTAGTAGTAGTAGTAGTGGTAGTGGTAGTAGCTGAGTAGAATAGAATAGAATTTTTTATCCCAAATTTGGATGTGTAGTTTCCCGTAGTTTGGAATTGGGAAATTCTGTTCTATTCTACTACTACTACTACTACAGTATGTGTCCAGTGTAGTAGTAGTAGTAGTAGTGGTAGTAGTAGTAGTAGAATAAAATAGAATACAATAGGGGTATTTAACTGATCCCAATGCAGTTTCCTGTAGTTTGGAATTGGGTAATGCTGTTCTATTCTTCTACTAGTACTACCACTACGGCAGAGTATCTTCTATTTTATGGGAAATATTTTTCATTACTTGTTACATATTCTTGTGTTTGCTTGTTTGTCTTCCTATCCCCAAAAGTCCTCTAGGTCACATGACCCAACAAACCCAAATCAACGCCACGGCAAGGAACGCCTCTCATTCCCTCGACCCCGAACGAAACCGAGGAAAATCGCGGGACGACGTAGCGTTTTTTTTTTTAAGCGCATTCTCGCTCACACAACATTGACTTTTGGGGAAAAAACAAAATAAAACGTGTGGAAATGAGCAAATACCAAAGGGTGAATCTGCACTTTGTGACGAGCGGCAGAGCGGCTGCGCTGTCTCAGTGTCTCAGTGCAGGAGGGGACGAGCGGCGATGGTCTTGGCCGTGACTGGAGGCTCCGTGCCGATGGTGGGACATCACTCAGCCAGCTTTACATAAACACGGAACCACGCTGCTAAATTTAGGAACAGTTTTTTTTTCCATTTGGAGGAGGAGGAGGAGAAGGGGGAGGAGGAAGAGAAGAGGACCTGAGAAATGAGAAAAACCTTGTGTGTGTTTGTATAAACATTTATACAATCGTATACAATCGTGTATACATATATACATATATATATATATATTTCATATTTAATGAAGACACTATGAATCCCCTTCACCTTCATCATCATGATGTTTTTCATCGTTGGCCATCAGTTCAAGGCCTTTAACAAACACAAACACACAAACTGGAGACTCCCGCACTTTGACCGACCTACACCCACCCACCCAGTTAGCCCCGCCCACACGCTCCCACTGCAATCCTCGGTTGGCTAGAGCAGTGAGTCACTTTGCTGGGAACTCCACGCTTTCCTCGTTAACGAGCGGGCGAGCGGCTGGCGGACGGCCCCGACACTTCCAGAAAGAGAGCGAGAGAGAGAGAGGGAGGGAGATGGGGGTGGGGGGGTGGGAGGGGCATGCGTGTGACAGTAACGAGGGGAGTTGAGAAGAAACAGGAAGTCAGACCGAGTCCAGTCCGCGGCTCTGAGGGTCTGCTCTCTCTCCCAGAAGCTGCGTTTCCATTACAGTTTTTCGCAAAATAAAGGCGAGATTTCTAAAAATTTCGACAAAGTACAATTGCAACCTGCAGGTGTTTCCACTGAATGGTGTCAGGATTTAGCTACAAAACATTCTGCCAGAAATCTGCATTTCCATGTTGTTTGCTGTCAAAAATGGTTGTCATATTTTCCCCTTTGATTACTTGTAAAAAAAAAATATTCTGTCTCCTCCGTCGTGACGTCCGGTGACATTTGTGATATACCTCAATTTATATGTTCCATATATATATACCTCGATATCGATACGTCTGAAAGACCCACCTCATGAGAGCGTCAAAACCTTCTAGTGGTATTTGAGGGTTTTTGAAAAGTTCAGGTGTTTCCACAACCAGTTTTTAATTGCGCTATTTAGGTTTTGCGCAATTCTAGGGGTCATGGAAACGCAGCTTCTGTCTCTCTCTCTCTCTCTCTCTCTCTGTCTCTCTCTCTTTCCCTCTCTCTCTCCACATAAACACTGAGGGGCGAGCGGCGGGCGTTTATCACGAGGAAGCGTCACACTTCGTCGGACAAACACTTTGTCTGCCGCGCTCGTCGCAGGAAATGGCTTTGTGCGTCTGGCATAATTGGAATGCGGCCCGCGACAGGGAAAAGATAAACAGGTTTTAGAAGTAATAATAACACCAGATAACAATGACAAGGCCACCGATGTCATTAGGACAGCGGCTGAGCTTCGTATGAGAGTTAAAGTGACTCGAGGATAGAAGAGGTTTATTGAAACCTCAACGGTGGGACGAGAGGAAGGAAACAGTTGGAGGCATTTTGGTTGGGTGCAAGCAAATATTTATATCTTCTAAAGGTCCAGTGTGTAATATTTGGCTTGATGATGATTTTCATGTTGGTAAAAGCTTGATAGACTGCACATAAATACATGAATAAAAGTGCAAAATCGCAGAACAAGAAATGTAATTTGGCTTATACATACATATACATATATATACATATACATATATGTACACAGATATACATACACACACATATTTCTCAGGAAGCCCTCCTCAAGTAAACCACCGAAGAAGAATATGGACGAGGTATCCAGGTTTGGTTGCTCACGTCCACGTAGTTCTCGGGCAAGCTCAGGAGGGGGAGCAAGAGTGATAGGAGCTGCAATTTAAAATGTAACCACATGATGTCGCCGTTTCTTCTTAAAAATCTCCAACTATTACACACTGGACCTTTAAATTACTTTTTCATTTATGCTTAGAAAAAAAGTTTGACATTTTTTGTTTACCCACTTAATTAACTGTAAACTGATGGCTAAATGTTGGAGGGGGTTGTTGGTGGTGTGTAGACATGAATGAAAAATGCTGTAATTTTTTGGGGGGGTATTTTTTGGCTTCAGCTCAGCACAGAACCACAGAGGATCCATTCCTGTTGACGAGCAGACCAGTGGTTCTCAACTGGTGGAGTCTCAGGACCATCATCATGATTTTTTCTCATCATGAAGTCGTCGGCAAAAGTTATTCCACGGCACTCAAATTTATCCCACAAAAATAAAAGCGCCAGCCGAAGTTTTTATCGCGTCTAGTCAATAAATGATTGAAATGATTTCATTGAATTGTGTGTCCTGCATTTTCTCTTTAAATGCATATATTTTAAAATCCCTTTCAAATAAAAAAAAAAAAAAAGCCACGATCAAAACAGCTCTGCGACCCACTTTTGGGTCCCGCCCCACCAGTTGAGAAACAGCAGTCTAGATCGGCGTGAAGCGGCGGCATCCAGCTAATGATGATGTTGTGAAACTGCTCAAACAAAAAGCTTTCAAACCATCAGCTGGGGGAAGAGGGTGGGGGGCATGAAGAAAAAACACAACGAAAATATAAAACCGCCTGGGAGGAAGCAAATGGGAACCAAATGTAGGAGAGGAAAAAAAAAACACAAAAGCCAGATTTGTATTTGACATCTCGTTGTGTTTCTAATCACTGCATGTTTACCTCCTTCTCCCAACGAGCCGGGGGATCATAATCTCCTCCGCGTTCCCGCTCCTTCCAAATACGGACATCCATCTTTGCACTTGATTTATTTGTTTCAATTGGAAAACGGCTCCGAGCTTGATTTTCGTGAGGTGTTTTTTGTTTCATTTTCTCAGCGACCAGAGAGTTGGAGGAGCGGAAGAGTTTCACCGAGTGATTCAAAGTCCGACTTCCAGTCGTCCCAGTGACGATTTGACGCGAGGGCGCAGGGGGCGTTTGAGACTGCAGAGGGTAAAAATGCCACTATTAAAGACTGAATTTTCTACGCCGAAGAAAAAACAAAGTTAAGTTAGAAAAAACTAGAAAAAAGAATAAAAATGAGCAGATCATACTAGCACCAGTGGGCTTGAAGATATCGAGCCAAACGTCAAGGTTCAAGATTGTTTATTTGTCATTATGCGCACATGACGAAATTTCCTTTGAGGCCGTCCTCAGGTAAAACATCAACCGTAAAACCATTTAAAAACAGAAGGGAAAAAAAGTGAAAAGAAAGGAGAAAAAAAAAAGAAAACTTTGTTTTGGCGGCTGCTTTTGAATCAAACTCTCTGTGACTGAATCAGGCCGAAAGATCTCGGCGAGAAAGCAAACAAGACGGGGCGCACACTGCGGGCCAGAAACACACACACACACACCAGATATACAGTAGGACCATTCAGCCACTGCAAACACACTCTCTATATCAGGCGTGGGCAAACTACGGCCCGGGGGCCATATGGGGCCAGTTAAGCTTTTTTAATGCGGCCCGCCCAACTTGAAGAATTGATATTAGCAGTCAGTGATGAAAGTCATAAAACAGCTGCATTTCATCCATTTTTCAGCGTTTCAAGAGTTATTTCAATAAAGAGCTAAATAGCGTGGGGCTTCAAAGACATATTTTGTTCCAACGCTTTTCTTCATTTTCAATATTGACATTAAAACACGTGTTTTGTACACAACCCATGATAGATTTTTTCCTCCTATGATGTGGCTCACCAAAACACTCCATCCATCTGCTGCTGCTGCTGGTGCTGCACCGGCTCCTCTGTCAAATTTTACAACCCATTGTGGTGCCACCAGTCAAAAAGTTTGCCCGCCCCTGCTCTATATATATATATATACACACACACACACACACACACACACACACACACACACATAGTATATGGGTCCAATGTGAGATGGTCGTCTGAACCTCCAGTGAGATTTTTCTGATTTAAAGGATGAAGGTTGAAGATACAAGCCAGTTGGTTGTAAAGGGTTTAAATAAACAAACAGATGAATAAATAAATAAATAAATAAATAAATAAAGGGATCCAAGTGAAGGTCGACAGCAGGTCGCTCACAGTTTCCCTGACACAGAAAAATATAAATGAGCAAAGTACAAGGACGACACGCCGCCATGATGCGGCTCCTGAGCCTGTTGTTGATCCACAGGTTCTCCGTCAGACTGCGTGTGTGCGTGTGTGTGTGTGGACATGTCTGAGTGACTTTAAAAAAAAAAGGTGGAGAGCTTCGCCGGCAGGGATTCCACCCGATTGTGTCACAACAAACACACACCACACACACACACACAAATAAAAAAAATCACAGCCGTTTACCGCTGACACTGGACGACGGTGTAAAGTTCAGTTGCAACACAAATGTACAACCACACACACACACACACACACACACACACACACACTTGTTGGTTTTAAAGCTCTACATCGACAGCCAACACTTGCCGACTCGTCGGGACCGTCAGCGGTTACAGTTTGGCTGTGCTGCAGTTGGAACAGAGAAAAAGAAAACAGTACAGTATCCGTACTTCTGCTCAAGGACACGGCGTGAAGACTCTGTAAAACAGCTGAGGCTTGGCGATGTCCTGCTCACCTCCACCACACCAATGTGTGGAAGCCAAACGCGTTCAGCCCAGTGAAACCACAGGCCTGCGTGCCGTGTGGATGTTCAGCCTCGTTAATTTTCTTTTTTTTTTTTTTGTTCATTTTTGTCATGCAAACTGAGTTTTTTTTCCGCAGCAGCACTGATGCAACAGCGGCTGAGTCACCGCGGTCGACCGTGACGACACCTTCAAAAGTCTGAAAACAGAGCGCCCGCCGCGTTCCGCCAGCTCTCATCCGACGCTTCCTCCACACGGAATAATTCAACGACTGCAGCGTGATGAGTGCAAGTCAGTCGCTCCAGCAGGCGGGAGTGCCTCCACACTCTTCCAGAACTATGTACTCCTTGCTTTTTCCCACCTTCACGCAGAGATCTGATATAATTTTTAAAGTCTTAAAATGAGGAGGTTTGAGGTGGGAGGGTGGGCGGAGCCTCAAAACTGTCGTGCACATTTTATATTTTTCTTACTTCAGCCTGGAATTGGCGACTATAGAGATCCAACGTGTCTCATAATGTTGTTTCTTTTTTTCCCCCCCTTTGATCTGACGCTGACCAGCAGCCTCAATAGAGAAGAAGAAGAAGAAGAAGAAGAAGAAGAAGAAGAAGAAGAAGAAGAAGAAGAAGAAGAAGAAGAAGAAGAAGAAGAAGAAGAAGAAGAAGAAGAAGAAGAAGAAGAAGAAGAAGAAGAAGAAGAAGAAGACTTTGTTCATGAAACTCTGAAATTCTGTTTGTACTGAATTCTAACAATCTTTCACTTATCAACTGTGTGATTTAGGGCATTTAAATGTGTTTAAGGTATTTAACATTGATAAACACTGCATAATCTTTATTTTGAATCAATATACTGTACCTATTAAGACCTGATAAAATAATGTTGTTGCACATAGATTGATTTGAGTGTTTTTGTAACTACAGTATAGTTATTTTTTTCAACTATTTTTTAGTGCTGCAACAGTGTAGCTTCCCAGTTTGGGATCAACAAAGTACATCTATAATTCTCTCTCTATCTATCAGTTAGTTGCAGCCCTAAGCACCACCACCACCACCACCACCACAGCTGAGGAGGAGCTCCTCTGACGCAGCAAGCCCGGCCTTATCTGTCCCCCTGCTGGCACAATCTCCACTTCCTTCTCATTTGTTCGTCTTGTTTACCTGGCTGCCAAGATAGGTCAGATAGGATCAACATGCTCGATCGCTTCCCTTGTTGCCCTCCTTCCAGGTTCTGTCAACGCTGCGTGAAGACGAGAAACAGAGCGCAGCGACGAGACGAGAAAACTGACAGTCAATCCATCGAAGCTGCGGAGCAGCGGAGGCCGAAAAATAACATTAAAAAAGTGTGTTTGTGTGTGTGTGTGTGTGTGTGTGTGCTCAAGAAAATGATGTCACCTTGGCCGCACACCGCCGTGTTGCACCCATGGGTGCTATGTATAATTTAGACGCGCGTATCGATCCATTATGAATGAGCGCCGATAAAAATAGTCCGAGTCAAACATCACGTGTTTTTTAGTCACCGTTTTAAATATTCTTGCACATTGCAGTCAGGGTGGATGTCATGTTGCATTCAGGTGCACCCTGTTAAATCTAGAAATCGACATTACCGAGAAAAGACAAAAAAGAAATCACCTCTGGCAAGAACACGACGCGTTTACGAGCACCTCCGAAACTCAGAAGAATCAAACAAAGCTGAAAAGTTTGAGGTTTTACTTCAAATGAAAACTTTTTTTCTTTCCTTTTTTTATGAAAAGCTAAAGAGCGTTACGTTAAGAGGTTATTCAAAGGCTAATTAAATATGACGACAGTGACAATAAAGCCAGGAAACGCTGGGAGAGCTCATCACGCATCCAGTTGTTTCCTTCTCTAATCAGCCAATAAAGCTTTGGAGAAAAGTCAAAATTTCCACTTAAACGACACCAAAAACAAAACTGAGAAACAAATAAAATCCCAAACAAATTTATAATCGTGATGTTTTTGATGTTCATCACCTATATAGGTCATTCATTCAGCCACCACTCAAACTTTCCGACCTTATTTGGTCTGCGGAACACAAAATTTACATCCCATGAAAATATCAGAACAAATAAATAAATCATGTGGTCGGACAATTCAAAGGCCTCCTTCTTCTTCTTCTTCTTCTTCTTCTTCTTCTTCTTCTTCTTCTTCTTCTTCTTCTTCTTCTTCTTGTTCTTCTTCTTCTTCTTCTTCTTCTTCTTCTTCTTCTTCTTCTTCTTCTTCTTCTTCTACAGTGAACGGAGGGGTGGACAAACCAGACAACCTCGCTGGATGACACCTGTAACCGGACGGCCTCTCCATCTGATCCCTGGTATTCTGTAGCCTATCAAAACTCAAATAAACCACACAATGAAATTCTCTTAACAACATCTCGGGCCTTTAGAGGGAAACTTTTACAGGGACTTAGCGTGCGGTTTTTCGGGCGCTCAAAGAACCACATTTATTCCGAAAAAGGCAACAAATAAAAGAGCTCCATTCCCCCCGTCAGACCTCCGGACTTTTCTCGGGAAAGAAAAAAAAAAAAGTCCCATTGCGAGGGCCAATCACATCTGCATGGACTGAGTTTCTCTCCAAAAAACCAAGTATTTTACTGAGGCAGAACGTGTTTTGTTTTCTGCGTGACGCTGACGGTAAAAGGCAAACTAACACCTGCTGCCCGATGTGAGTCAAAAGGCAGCGCAGCCAAGGAGTTTCAGCAGGCTGTAAATCAGTCGGCAGTATTCCTCCTTGGAGCAGCGAGCGGAGGAGCCCCTCCAGCGGAGAAAGAAAAAAAACCTAACGTTCGGCCAGCGTTGTAAGAATCGCGACGGCGAGCTTTTATTTTCACGCTCGACTTTGCCTTGGCGCAGCAGCGAGCGGCACGGCGGCGTCGGGTTTCGTGCACGCGTGTCTATTCTGAGGAACACAAAGTGGAGATGAGAACTTCCTGCAAAATCATAAAGAGCTTTGAGAGGTTTGCGCAGAGGTGTGAAAACTATTTGACTGGTGGGGCCCACAATGGGTTGCTAAAATTGGACAGAGGCGGGGCCGGAGTCAATGTCAATGACTGAAAATGAACATAAGCAAAGTGACAATAAAATCAGTGTCTTTGAAGCCCCACGGTATTTAGCTCTTTATTGAAATGACTCTTAAAACACTGACAAAATGGATGAAATACAGCAGTTTTAAGACTTACTCCTATTAATATAATTTCTTCAAGTTGGGCGGGCCACATTAAAAAGCTTAACGGGCCGCATATGGCCCCCGGGCCGTAGTTTGCCCACGTCTGGGTTTGCCTCACTGTTAGCTAACAGTTGACCCCGACAGAGGAGCATCGACCAGCGCTCAGCCCCTTGCTCCCCTAGTTCTCACTACAAAGTCCTGGTGAGACAGCAAACTACTGTTGACTGTTCCCCAACTAGATAACAAGCTGCCAAATGCATCTCCACCAAGAGAGGCCATACCCACCACAGCCTCACAGTATGACTAACTGCGTTTCTATTACCCCTCGAACTGCTCGAAACCTAAATATCGCAATAAAAAAACTGGTCATGGAAACAACTAAACTTCGAAAAACCTCTCAAAAATCGCTAAAAGGTTTTGACGCTCGGATGAGGTGGTTTTTGCAGACGTCCACGGACGGGGTCACGTGACCAGTTCGCTTCAAGTGAAAATGGCGCATTATATTTGGACGGAGGCGGAGACGGAATATTTCTGACGAGTAATCAAAGAGAAAAAGCCTCGAGAGAGACGAGATTTGACGAGAATTACGGCTTTTGCACTCAACACCATTCAATGGAAACACCTGCGAATGGCAGTTGTACGAAATTTCAGAAATATCGCTTTTATTTTTGCGAAAAACTGTACTGGGACACAATGACCAGTGTCTCTGTCCAGTCGATGAATGAGGAAAAAGTCCCTCCTTTACGTCCCCTGCATGCTAACAAACCCCACTGTTCTGACACTCGCTGATGTCACAAAGGGCTGCAAAAAGCAGAGGGCTAAATAAAACATGTGCCGCTTTCTGGAGGTCCATCACAGTTATTGGGGGACGAGTGTGGGACACGACGGCACCTTTGCGTCCGACTGAAGGAAACACACACAAGTGAACTAACAACAATCATTTAAATAAAAACCTGCAGAAACGTGCACCGGACCCACAGAGACGAAACAGGCAACCGCGCAGCGCTGCATGCAACACCGGGCACGACGCAGCGACAGCTCTGGTTTCCACAGAGAGGGGGGGGGGGTGGAATGGAATGGAATGGAATGAAGCGCCTCTTTGGTATCGGCATCACTTTCAAGCAGGATGTTGTAATGCAACACAATCCCAGTGAGACAAGCTCGCAGGTGAAGCAAAGCAGAGTCCAGCTCATTGAAGCTGCCTCAGATCAGATTCCCAGCAACACCAGCAGAGGGGCTGGGTTTTTAAAAAATAAAATAATGCTCTGAACTTTCACCCACTGGATTATTTACGATGACAAGATGATGATGATGTTGAGCTGAGATGTTCCCAAGTCTGCTGTGGAAAAATGAAAACAGATGCAGACATTTGGCACCGGATCTACACTGCAGTGGGAGGATGGTGGTGGGAGGGGGGGGGGGGCTCTTCTTCCTGTTGTCTTCTAGCAAATCAACACTTTCACTGTGCACAGTGGCCCCGGTGGTCAGCTGACCTTCAGAGGGAGGAGTCGGAGTGGGATTCAGGGTGGGAGAAGAAGAAGAAGAGGAAGATTTTTGAAAAACAACATTTAATTGCCGCTTTCATTCAAGAGGAAGAAGAAGAAGAAGAAGAAGAAGAAGAAGAAGAAGAAGAAGAAGAAGATTTTTGAAAAACAACATTTAATTGCCGCTTTCATTCAAGAGGAAGAAGAAAGAAGAAGAAGAAGAAGAAGAAGATTTTTGAAAAACAACATTTAATTGCCGCTTTCATTCAAGAAGAAGAAGAAGAAGAAAACACTTTCTGACTCTTTAATGCATCGACAAGGGACGTGTGAGCGGGAATAAAGTGCAAAAACAGCAGCGCAGAGGGGAAGGGATCCCCTACTGTAGGGCCCCACAAAGTTGGTTTAATATCAAGAGCTGGCTTTGTCTCTCTCTCTCTCTCTCTCTCACACACACACACACAGACAGACAAGCACACACACACACACAGTGTATGGCCTCAGAGCTGGCAGGCAGCGCGGCCTCTCGCTCTCTAATTTAAACTTGATTGCCGTCGGGGCCCTTCGGCTGAAATATGAGCGAACGCATACGCTTGTGTGATTATGTTAAAGAGCTGCGCTCTTTTTTTGCCCACTCGTGCGTGCGTGTGTATGTATGTATGTGCGTGCGTGCGTGCGTGTGTGCGCGCCTGTGGTTTTTGGCGAGGCTAGCTCGCTGAATAATGGGAGCGTTCTCAAAAAGTCGGGGATGAGGCGTCCGCGTTTCTGTCCAAACTGCACGGAGGGGGAAACTCTGACTTCTGGGTCAGAATGTAAAGGAATTCAGGGAAATGATATGGCAGAGGGAGGTTGCGCTGCCCCTGCGCTCTGATTGGTTGACGGCGGGTAAAGCCGTTAACATGGGTCTCGGCAAAAAAATAAAATTTCACCAAAAAAAAAAAAAAAAAAAGAGGGCGCTTAGATTTTCTTCTTTCTCTGCAGGCTCATTTTAAGGTCTTAATGTTTGTGAGGTAACGTCAACAACTTCTTCTTCTCTCTTGAAAAGGAATCGCTCCATATCTTCTGACAACCAGCGGGAGAGAAAGAGGACGCACAAACAAACCCAGATCGGCCGCTGCGCGTCTGAACACATGACACGCTGAAGCAATCAAGTAATGCAACAATTCCACTCATTGTTGGCAATTAGCGCTGCGTTAACGGAGCGTGAAACAAGGCTGCAACAACAACACTTCCCTGATGGAAGAAGCCGCAACATCCAGCAAGCAATATTTGTGACAATCACCGGCAATTTTTTTTTAAGAAGGTAAATAAAATTCTGAGATGGTGGTTAAAACAATTTCAGCAAACTTCCACTCTATCGAGTTCGGCTCATTTTCAACGACACACTGTTGCGTTAAACCTAATATGTATTTGCCTTGAAAAAATAAACAAACACAACTTATCCACCGATCAAAGCTTCAGCTTGGCTCAGAGCTTTTTTTTTTTTTCAACAACAACAACAGAAAATCAATGGCAATGGAAATTTGCGTGCTCAAACTCTCAGTGAACAAGCAGATGCACACGCAGAGCAAGACAAGCTCTCACGTTCACACGCGTGTGAAAGCAGACATGTAAATAATTTGTATATATATTTAATTTCTTTATTTCTAATGAATTATTCTCTTTGCACTGGATATGCTGCTGTAACTATGCAAAACAAAGCCATTCTTATTCTTCCTCCAACACAACCTGGCTTCGACTCCCCAGGCCAGGGGAGACCCTGCTTGACCTTTGACCACCAAAAAAGAAAAGAAAAAAACAGGCACTGGGACGTGAAGCAAAAGTTTCTTTCCGGGCTTCTCTCTGCTTCTCCTTCCTCTTCCTCTTCCTTCCTTCCTTCCTTCCTTCTTTTTTCGATAGCCCCGCCAAATCGCCCCCCGGGCTCCGTCTTCGGGCCCTTACCCTCTCTGTTTGCATTCCTCTTGCTGCTCCATTTAAAGGCTCCATCACTACACCAGCTGCAGGAATGCACATCTGTAGTGAGCGAGAACCCCCACCACCAACAACTGTTTCTCCACCTCCCTCATCCCTCTGTCTGAGTTGTGTGTGTGTGTGTGTGTGTGTGTGTGTGTGTGTGTGTGTGTGTGTTCTAATTGGGGGATTCAGTGCATTAAGTTGCCCCCTCACCACGACTCCCCCACCCCCAAAACTTCCTTCTGAACTAGTAATTACGCATCAAAATATACAAACACACAGAGCCCTGTGATGTTGTTTATCTCATCAACAAGTGCTTTGGGGTGACTCACGCTTTCAGTCAACAACGGCTGCATGAGAGAGAGCGCTGGAGAGGTGAAGAGCAAAAGTGAAGGCCAGAGCGCACAACAACCAACCAACCAACCAACCAACAAGCAAGACAACACAACATGGCTGAGACTTTTGACCATTCTCATGTAAACAGGGGAGGAAAAAACACAAACATAGTTGTTTATTTTATGACAGTGGGTGTGTGTGTGTGTGTGTGTGTGTGTGTGTGTGTGGCGAGGGGGGTTCAGGCTGTTCAATTCAGATTAATCATAACACAAAAAAAAACTACAATCCTTGGCTGTTCAAACAGTACACAAAAACAACAAAACAACAACGTGGTGGGGGTTTTTTGCCGCAAAATTATTCAGTAAAATCGAAGAAAAGCGTGTACGAGACACTGCAACAACTGTTAAAACTGTCACACGCAAGTTTGTGTGTTTGTGAACAGAGAAAAACCCAACAGGCAGTGAACACCTCGAGCGGCTAAAAGCGTCGCCGACAGCACCACAAAGCCAGCCAATATTCACAGCAAAATTTCCTATTGCACATTTTTAACTCATTGTCTTTTAGTTTTTCAACGGAAAAAAAAACCCCACAAAGGGCCAGAAAATCACCAGAAAAGAGTTTTCTATTCCCAGACAGTCCGCTAGTAGTAGCAAGCGGGCTGGTCGCGAGCGGATTCCCGGTTCCGGTTAAACTTTCCCCCCAACCCTCTGCCCCCTTTCCCGCTCATCTTGCGCCGGCTCGCGCAGCAGCTCACTCACCTTGGAAAAATGTCGGCCGAAGTCAGACGAACTTTATTCTGTTGTCGCCGTCCATGGCTCTCAGACGTGCTCGGAGGTGGTTGTCGGTGGCGGCACGGTTCTACTCCGGTGCTGCTCCCCCCGGAGAGACTGACTGTGACTGACTGGCGGCGGGGCCACAGCGGGACGGTGGGAGGAGCGGTATGGTGGGCGGGGCTACGCTCAGCGGCAGCCCGGCAGTCTGATTGGTGGCGGATGCGGGTCACGTAGTGCGTAGTGGGCGGGGCCTGACTGTAAAGAGATTACGGGGGCTTGAAGAGCAGCTGATCCCAGGTCTGAGGAATGTGTGTGGCGGTGTTGGGGAAGAGAAAAAAACCGAAAAACAGACGCCGCCGGGTGTCTCGGAGCTGGATAGGTTGATCAGTGGAGGAGGAGGAGAAGGAGGAGGAGAAGGAGGGACTGCGATTGAGAGGCAGTTTGAACTGTCGCGGCCGCTGGATGCATTATAAGATCTGGATACCAGACTGACAACATGGCGCCGCGTCGGGTTTTTTTTTCTTTCCCAAGTGGCCTTTCGAGGTACTGCAGGAAATAAAATGGAATTTTACAATACACACCGTACAATTGCACACAATAAAACATTTTTCTCAACCACTTAAATTTCGCAAAGGTGCAATAAAACAATGTAAATACCTTGTCTGTCTGTTTTTTTTCCTTTCTTACCCTAAAAACATTTTTACTTAATTTCTTTATTTCTTTTTAATCAATATATTTTTTTCTATTTGCACTACATTGTTGCCGTAATTGTGCAAATTTCCCCAAAAGCATGATTAATAAAGGCATTCTATTCTATTCTACTTCATCATGTCGGACCTTCTCGGGTTACGTGGGGGAAGGGGGGAGGAGGAGGCAAACCAGTACGACCTCAGCCAACACCTGGCTAGCGGGACCTTTCGTGACATCACAAGGGGCCTATTTCTCATGTCCTTGGAGAAGCGTTTTATGGATTTAAGGACACGCTTTCTAAACAAAGTGGGTGGTTCTGGATGATCCCTGCAACGCGACCCCACCTGGCCATGAAGTCTCAGGGTCATTGGTTCTGCTAACGAGTGCAACATTTCTCCTCTGTAACCTTTTTCTATTAATTCCTTATCATTATTCTGAGTCTGCCGTTAAACTACACGTTGCCGCAGCTGCTTTTCTTCTTTCATCCTTCTCATCCATCTGCCCTTGTTTTGTTTTTGTTGGTTTGTTTTTTGTTTTTTTCAGTCGTCCATCTGCCTCGGCTTGACCTGTCTGGCCACGCCTGCCCGTGCGTCACTGCTCAGGGCTCTCATTAAGCTCTATTTGTTACTCATCTTTTTTCTTCTGGAAAACGATGAGCATTACCGCTTCACCCACGCAACTTTCAGCGACAACAACAACAATAATGTATATTTTGAGATATTATAAAAACATGTACCACATCATTGTGAATGACTTTTAATTTGATTTGATTCACTGCGAATTGAATGCTGTCCAAAGATGGATCTTTGTCCAAAATGATGAATGGTGAACAGTGACCGTCAAGTGGCTCAAAGTGCAGGAGGAAATTATTTTTACGAAATAATAACACTTTTTCTGAGCTCGAACCAGAAGTGAACGTCGTGAAACCCCGTCAACCACCTGTTGCCTGAAAACTATATAGCATTGCTTCCCCCTGCTGGCCATGCTCATTCATTACATATAGACACCAGAAAATTCCTTCGCAAATCACAGGCTTCCATGTGACTATATCCATATCCATATGTTTACATGCGTACATATATACATACATACACATCTGCATCATAATTTCTGAGATAGTTACAATTAAAATGTATACTACTACTACTAATACTGATGATGATGAAAATAATAATAATAATAATAATAATAATAATAATAATAATAATAATCATCATCATCATCATCATCATCATTTATTGAATTGCACCAAATTTTGTATTGTTATACAAAACAAAATCACAACTTTTTGTATAATTTCTTCATTGTTCCTGCTGACTTTCTGTGTTGCGGCAACTTTAAATGTACTTCGTTGGAAACAGTCTTTTCTGGAACGAGGCAGCGGTTGATGCACGAGTTCTGCTGCAGCTGACGATCCCAGACTTACTCAGGTCCAGGAACAGGGAACGTTTTCCATACACACACACACACACACACACACACACACACACACACGTGTTGCATGACTCAGATCAAACAACAGTTGCTGTGACACAACCACAGCACTCTGCTGGAAGCTGAAAGTGCAGAAATAACATCACACACACACACATACAGACACAGACACACACACACACACACACACACACACACACACACACACACACACACACAAAAGCTGCTGATGGAGGTTAAATCCCTGCACGGCGTCACTGGCAGGCGGTGGCTGAGTGGTTGGTGGGTGTGGCCTCTGACATGCCACAGCGCCCACTCACTGATGACGCCCCTGCCCCCCTCCCCCTCACTCACTCACACTATTTGTCTGGGGCCCCCGCCCCTCCAGCTTTATATAGTCCATGGTTTGGGAGCAGCAGGAAGGTGAACTTCTCTGTCGCTGTTCCTCTGTCTGGACCGCCAGGCTGCAGCAGGATCATCGCCGGAGATAAAAATCTTTCTGACCATCCGGACGTTCTTCCAGCCAGCGAGTGAGGATGATGATGTTGCTGCCGCTGCTGGTGTGTGTGGCCGTCCAGCAGTGTTGGGGAGAAGTTCCTGTGGACGAGGTCATCGTCGCCAGTGAGTCCCCGAAAAAACTGAGTGTCGTGTGTGATGATTTACTGCAAGACTTACTGCGTCCTCGTAGCTTCAGAAACCTTCTTTCGTTCATTAGATCTTTGTTAATTTGTTACCAGTCTACAGTTTGGACACACCCTAGGAATTTAATGTCATTTCTCTCATGGCTATTGACAATGCAGTGTCTTACTGAAGGCATCAAAACTAGGAATGAACACACATGGAATTATGTAGGAAACAAAACTGCAAAATAACTCAAACACGTTTTATATTTAAATTCTTCCAAATAGCCACCTTTCATATTGCATATATCTTGCTCATATATTTACATTTGTATATGTCTTCAGTATCTATCTGCAGTGCAAAAAGTTGTAAAGATAAAAAAAAAAAATAATTGCATGAGAAGGTGTGTCTAAACTTTGGACTGGTAGTGTATATAATATACAGATATATTCATATATTATATCAAGTGTAATATTCTGACATCTTGTCACGGCCTAAAATCCAGAGATAAGACAGAGCTTGATATATATATGTATTTAAAAAAAAAAAACAACTTTATTTTTCTCTTTTAAATCTTTTCTTTGAGTTCACTGGTGAAACATTCAAACTGTGCTGGAGATTGTTTACTTCGGCCTTGTTCAAACCGTGTGTGAGTCGTGTACGAGGCATTTCTCCCCTCCTGCCTCCTGGAGGAGGTCCCGCTCTGGGCGGGCACCCGGAAAAACAGACTTCAGCAGTCGGGACAGAAGTTTGGAGGCTGTGCAGTTTCCATCCTGTGCTGCTGGATGGTGCTGGGTGTTTCCTGGATGTGTTTGCCAACTGTGGAGAATGACATCACAGGGGGCAGGTTTCCAGGAAAGAAAAATGTTTGGGGTTATTTTGGAAACAGAATAATTCTTAACACTTAAGTTCACTGAAAAAGTTAAATTATATGAAGTCAAAATATATTAAAACAATATATAAAATAGATTCATATTCAGATTGACTTTAATTGTCATTTAAATGCCCTGCTCAGGGACATACATGTGAAAAACTTATGCACAGAATCTCCAATACAAAAACCAAACAAACCCTAAGAACTACACATGAGGCCGAAACGTCCTCCGGAGTCTCAGAGCCGCTGTCTGACCTGTGTTGCCCTCAGGGAAGGTCCCTCTGCTGGGCGCCTGGTCTGAGATCAGTCCGGACCAGGCCGACGTGCAGGAGGCGGCCCGCCACGCCGTGGAGACCTTCAACACCAACCACAAGGGCAGGAAGACCTTCAAGCTGCTGTCGATCAGCGCCGCACAGTCTCAGGTTGGGACCTTAGTCCGCCCCCCCCCCCGGAGGAAAAGAAGACCCCAGCAGGAATCTACAGGAATCTAAAACTGCCTTTTGATTCTCGTCCAGGTGACCAACGTGATCAACTTCAAGCTGGACGTCGTCCTGGGAAAGACCAGCTGTCTGAAGGCGGAGAAGCAGGAGGTGAGCAGCTGCAGCCTGGAGCGGAAGGTCAGTTGTCCTAACACTGCTGCTGCTGCTTGTTGCACTTGCAGCTGCTTCCTGTTGCTACTGCTTCCTTCTGCTGCTACTGCTTCCCGCTGCTGCTTCCAGCTGCTACTGCTTCCCGCTGCTGCTTCCAGCTGTTGCTGCTTCTACTGCTTGTTGCTGCTTCCTGCTACTTCCTCCTGCTGCTGCTACTGCTTCCTGCTTCTGCTGTTTCCTGCTGCTACTGCTGCTAACTCACGCAACTGACTCTTCTTTTTTGTCTCCACAGCAGCTCAAGTGTCACTTTGTCGTGACCTTTGACCCACGAAATGACAAACACCAGCTGCAGAGCCAGGAATGCACAAAACTCACCAAGAAGAAGATTTGAGCCTCGATTTATTTTGATCCGGCTCGTGAAGAAAAACACAAAAAAAACCAAAGTGCGACGCTGACGTTGTGATTTCATGTTGGCGACAATGTCACGGGTCATATTGACGGATAAGATAAAAATAAAAAAACGTCAGTTGGAAAAGGTGACGTGTAAGTTGTGTTTTTATTCATTTTCCATGACAAATTTTTTTGCTGTTTTTGTTAAATATTCTTTATTAAATCAGAGAAGAGAAGGAGTGAAGGTTTTGAGGCTCCACAGCAGAAGATCAAAGACAGAATGTCAGCTGATTGAAGTTTTTTTTTAATATACATATTTTTTTTAATTTTTTGACAAAGTCAGCCAATTTAATTTCCTTGGTAAAGTCACCAGAATCTTTATTTCTTTTTTCAATCTTGAATTCAATAAAATACTCTTCATTTGCTTCCTTTTAAACATCTGAAACAAAACACAGACAGACAGAGGGTTATTACAGCCACACACACACTCAGTGCCTGGTGGTTGAGGTCTCCTGCACTCACCGCAGCTGTACAGCTTATTGACTCTCAGCACGTCGATGTCGGACATGTCGTCCCTCTGGCCAATCTCCACCGAGGGGTCCGGGATTGGCGTGATGGTTTCTTGTCCGTGATTGGTGGAGAAATACGTCCTGATTGAATTAAAAAAAAGAAAAGAATAGCAAAAAAACCCAATAAATAATGACCAAACTCAGACCTCCAGCGCCACCTAGATGAGGAGGAGGAGAATGGGATGGGGGGACAGTACCTTCCGTAGTGCATAACTGAGGAGTAGTCGTAGGGCGTGCCCTGGTTGTTGGTGTCCTTCTTGTTGAAGTCGTTGGCCTGAGCTGCAGAATCAGAGCGACAACGTTGCTATATTTATTTGTATATGTTTTTAGCACTTTAGTGTTCAGAACCATCAGAAAAGCGACTAGCGACAAATCGAACGACTTCTTCTGCGGCTCTCTGAGACTTTTGGTGACGTATTTGTCTCTCCTCCCACCACGTTATTCCTTTCTCATTTGGCCTTATAGTGTCTGTTAAGACAATATTCAAGATTCAAGCTTGTTGGATATGCAGTGAAATGTAAAACACGCGCATGAGCAATTATGACAAATTGACAAAAATAACGTAATTTAGCGGCTGCTAGCGACTTTTAGGACTTTTAGGACCAGCCAGTAGATGCTTTTCTTCCTGCCCGCCGATGTCAGGAAGCAGGGAACTGCTGGGAGAAACCGGATCGGTTTCCCAACACCAAGGACAACAACAACAACAACAAATAAAGAAGAAAAAAGCCTCGGGTCGGAGCTGCTCATGACGGGCGGCCTGGTGAGACTTTAGAACTGTCAACCCTCAGCAGAAGTTCACCTTCGGGGACGTTCTCCCAGTTGATGCGGACGTGCTGGTCACGGTCACTCCTGTTGTGCTCATGGTGGAAGCCCAGCGCGTGCAGCAACTCGTGCTGGATGATGCCGCGGTCCATGCAGCCGGAGACGGACAGCGAGAGCAGCTGCTGCCCGCCGTTCCGGCCCACCGTCGACCAGCACCTGGGAGAAGGAGACGACCTTCAGACCGGTGGTGTAGTCCAGTTTATTCTAGTAGCTAAACTCTGATTTTCTCTTCCCCCCCTCCCTGTCTCGTACACATCTGTCCAGCAACAGCTGCTCTGCCCACTCACTCACCCCATGTTGCTCTCGATTTTGAGGTAGTCCCGCTGTCCAATGTGAGGAACGAAGCGAACGCAGGTCTTCTGGTGGAAGACGTCCATGGCGTCAAAGATCAACTTTTTCTCGCTCTCATCTGGGGATTTGGAGGGTGGAGGGAGAGGGGTTATTTGCTTGTGCTAGCAATTAGCATTTATGCTACTCGCGTTTAACGATAGTGCAACTGTGACTGATATCTACCCACACGAAGAGTCAGTAAATGTATTAAAAAAATGCAATATTTATCCATCCATCCATCTATCTAATAGTCTATCCATCAATCTATTTATCTATTTATTACATATATACATCATCTATCTATCTAATGATCAATCAATCAATCAATCAAGATATCAATAAATCTATCTCTCTATATCTATCTATAATATATGTATTATCTATCTATCTATCTATCTATCTATCTATCTATCTATCTATCTATCTTCTCCAGCACATCTTGCAGCAGATAAACAGGTCAGAAGGTCCTCACAGAAGTAGTCGCTGAGGCTGTAGGGCACCTTCACCAGGCCATCGGACTTCTTCCACTTGCAGTCGCCGTTCAAGCACTTGATGGCGTTCCTGTTCCTGGACAGAACCACGTCTCCCTCCACCAGGCGGCGACTGACGTCTGTGAGGGAGGCAACAGGCGGCCGTTACTGCTCGTCGTAGTCACGCTGAGCCACCAGGCCAATAAAAAAGTGAAAACTTACCTTTGTTGGCCTTCAAGATTTTTGAGGTCATGTCCAAAGCTTCCAGCACGGGATCTGAAAGTGAGAGAAGATTCACAGGAGTCAGCAGAGTGGCCTCAGCAGACCCGATCTGGAGAAATGGACCACGTATTACCTTGCTCAGGTGGCTGCACCTTTAGAAAAAGAGAGAGAGAGACAGAGAGAGATTGAGAGAGAGGGAGACAGAGAGACAGAAGGAAGTCATGAAAAACCTCATGGAGACCATAAGACCTTCTGGTGGTGGACTAGGAGGACGTCTATTATCACTTCCACCCGGAGACCTACTGGTCCTGGTGAACCAGGAGGATTTCCACCAGCACCACCACTTGGAAGCCTGCTGGTGGTGGTGGACAACGAGGATCTCCACCAGCACTGCCTTCCTAATAGTATACCAGGAGGATCATCATCACCACCAACACCTGGAAACCGTCTACTTGTGGTTGACCAGGATCCAGCACCATTGGGAGACCTGCTGGTGGTGGTGGTGGACCAGGAGGATCTCCATCGCCACCACCTGGAGACCTGCTAGTTGAGACCTAAAGACCTGGTAAAGACCTGGAACAGGTCTCCAGGTCTCCTGCCCCAGCACTCAGACCTGCTGGACAGAAGAGGGCTCTCACCTTGGCCTGCAAGGAGGTGGCCACTAGGAGGACAAGGACGGCGTCAAAAGTCTTCATGGTCATCGGGGGGTCTGCTGGAGATGCTGTCGGGACGGTTCCTCGGCAGCAGCGTTTTTATAGAGTGGCGGCGCCGGGTGGAACCGTAAACAGTTTTACTGAGAATGCAGAAAACCCTAAAAACAAACGACAAAACAAAGAGATAAGCGCACGCGCGCACACACACACACACACACAGAGGAAACTCCCCAAACGCTAACACCTCAGCAGATCCAGCAGCCAGCCAATCAGAGAGCTGCTACACTGATGACAATGTAACATCTCGGACCTCCCTCCTGGAAAACAACTGCAGGGGCGAGAAACTAATCAGCAAGTTTCCTTTACCTATCATTATTGTTGGTGTCAAAAGTAGGAAATGACTCAGAGTCTGAGCAGCACTTTAAAAAAAATAAACAAAACAACCACTACCACAGAAGAAGAATGTTCACCTTGGAGGCTGTTTCCGATCGGCTCTCATCCTTTTGGAGTGTGAAGATATTCACAGTCTAAAAAGTGGCTACTCTAACCAACCTTTTGAAGGGCTTTTTCGATCGGCTGAGACAGAGGTCAGGGGTCAGAGTTCACCGGCCCAGAGGTTTATTTATTTATTTATTTATTTATTTTACAGCAGGGGAGCCTGTCATAGCTGCGAGCTGGTTGGTCGACGAAGGTCACATGGCACCTGGCAACAAAAAAAAAATAAAATAAAATAAAAACAAAACCTAAGTGCCGGCTGACATTTGCTGTTTTTTTTTGCTTGTGTCGCCGGAAAATCACACTCACTCACTCACTTGCTCGCACGGCCATTCTCTCCATCCCTCCTTCCATCCCTCCCTCACCGCTGCTGAGGTCATCAGCTCCAATACACAACTGGTGAGTCACACACACACACACACAAGACAGGAAGTGCAGCCCAGACAGATCTGGCCACAAAAACACCAGGAGGAAAAAAAGAATAAAAATGTGAACCTTTTTTTTGCTAGAAAAAAAAAGGAAAAGAAAAAGAAACACGTGTGACTTTCAGCTGTGCCACTGGTTTGGCTGCTACCTCAGGGGTGATGTCACTTCCTGTAGCCACCCCTTCCCCCGTCTCTCACCCCCACCCACTCACTTTGTGCCATGAGGCCAACCTGCTGGATGGAGTCACCGAGCCGACAGGTGAAAAGGTATTAATCACTTTATTTAAAAACATATTTTTTCACACAAGTTTTTTTTATTTACAGCTGCGTCTCGTCATTTGCGAGTCACAAAAAGAGAATTTTGAACAAAAACAAAAAAAACTGTCCCATTTTAAAAAAGGGCTCCAGGACAAACAGATGGACATACAGATGGACATACAGACAGACAGACAGACAGACAGACAGACCAACAGACAGACAGACAGACAGAGCTCTGGGAAAAAAAAAAGATCTTTAGATGCAGTGCCCCCCCGGTGGCCTGGTCAGACGCTGGTCTCAATGTGAGAAGACGTCTTGTGGTTCAGCATGTGGGACAGGAGCCGGTGCTGGTGCTGGTACCTGACACACACACACACACACACACACACACACACACACACACACACACACACACACACACACACACACACACACACACACAGTTGGGAAGTAACCAAGTACAAATACTTTCTTACCGTACTTCAGTGAATTTTTCAGGTACCCGTGCTTCTTACATTGGAAAGCATGCTGGTTACTCGTCTTTCAAAGGTTAGTACTAAGTTGTACTTTTACCCGAGTATATTTTTTACAGTAGCCACACTTTTACTTAAGTACAGATTGTGAATACTCTTGCCGACTCTCACACACACACACACACACACAGCTGCTGGATCACTGACTTGCCGGTGATCCTCTGGATCTCCCGGTTCTCTTCCTCTTGCAGCTTCAGGAGGAACTGTTCCAGGATGGGGAGCTCCAGGTTGAGGTACTGCGCCACCTGGAGGATAAAAAACACAGCAGCACTGCGGGATCAATAAATGTGCTAGATGGTTATAGGATGAACCCAGTCAGAGCCCTCTACTGGACAATTAAATGTACTGCATCACCATCGTGTGTGTGTGTGTGTGTGTGTGTGTGTGTGTGTGTGTGTGTGTGTGTGTGTGTGTGTGTGTGTGGTGGAGGAGGGACTCACGTCGTTGCTGACCTCCTCCTCGTCCCGGTCCATCAGGAAGATCTTCATGATGTCCTCTGAGGGGCCCTGCAGGATGCGCTCCCACAGCGGCAGCTCGCTGTCACTCAGCTTCCTCTTCTCTGCACCGTGACACACACACATATCATGAGCATCAGCGCCCCCTAGCTGCTACTGGTGGTAGCGAACACACTGACCTCCGCTCTGGTGGACGCAGTAGAGAGCAAACTCCTGAGGGTCGTTCTCGATCTGTCGGGGGGAGGGGCAGGATAAGTAGGGGGTAGTGGGTGGGAGGGGATGGGAGATGGGGGGAAGAGGGGGAAGAGGTGGGGGAGGAGGTTGGGCAGATTTAATATGACGTGCAAACATCAGATCCTCCTGGAATAGAAGGATTCCTCGGTGATTACTGAGGTCGACCCGACCGCATCGCGTCAAAATTAAAGAACATGGCTGGTTTTGCATTGGCGGCGAGCTGGTCATGTGACCATCCCGGGACACCGCCGCCAACCGCTGCTAAAGATCCTGCTCCGCAGCAGCTCTCATGTGGTTTCCCCTCTCTGGCTCGCTGGAGATGACAGGCTGCGTTATTTACGTCTTGATTTAGATCCGCCGGGTTCGTGTAATTTTAGCCTCTCGCTGGCTGCGTGTGAAGATGGGCGGAGCCAGCGGGGCCGTGGGGAGGAGGTACGGGGCCCCACCAGTCAAAAAGTTTGCCCAACCCTGCTCGATACCAACAGAAACATTGTAACCGGTTTGCAACAGTCCGAAGTTATGGCTCCTCCCACTTGTTGATCAAAAAGTAATTTGTAGCATTTTTGCAACCAGCTTAGGCGCCCCATGCTCCCACACCATACCCCTCCCCTGCTGGCCAAAGGACACAATTACAGGTCGGCATCTTTTTTTTTTTTTTTTTTGGAAACCGGAGGCTCTGCCCACCTCCTTCTACAGCCAATGGCTCAGCTCTACCGGGTGTGCTTCTCACATTCCGATTGGCCCGAAGCAGCTCACCTTGAACTTGGTGAGCAGCTGCACGATCACCTGGTCCGTCGTCATCCGGCTGGAGATGCGAACCTTGGTGGAGGCGCCGAAGGACGGCGTGAAGATGGACGTCTGCGGGGGGGAGGGAGGAGCACAGAGGTGAGAGGAGGGTGGGGCAGAGAGTGGAAGGGGGCGTGGCCTCAGCCTGGGGGTGCGGCAGAGTGGGACCTGCCTTGTAGTTGTAGAAGTGTCCGTTGATGGAGAAGCGGTGCTGGCGCTCCCTCTCCCGCTGGGCTTGCGACTTGCCCCGCCCCCCCCGCCTCCTCTTGACCAATGAGGCGTCGCTCATGCAGCGAATGAGGTTGGACTCCGCCTCCAGCTCCGCCTTCAGCTGCCGCGGCGGCCTCAGGGTGGCGCTCTCGTACACGGGGCGACCTTTGTTATAAAAAATCCAAAAGAGGAGGGAGGAGGAGTTTGAATGTGACTGCTGGGGCTGCTGTGACATCATCAGGGGAGGGGGAGGTTTGGGTGGCGAGGGTGGATGGGGGGTGGGGGCGGACCTGGCAGTGGGCTGGTGGGCACCGCCTCCTCCGGGGTCTCCTTAATCTCGTCGATGTGGTACAGGTCCGGGTACTCCCGCCACCGCGTCATGCCCCTGCAGGGGACAGACAGGAAGTGATGTCACAGAGGGCCGTGACCATACAAAGATGGGTGGAGCTCCCGGGTTAAAAAAAAAAAAAAAGGCATTCTATAATTTGGCCAGCAGGGGGTGCAAAAGCTGATTGCAAAAGAAACACTAAAGATGACTGGCTGTCAAGAAAATGGGAGGAGTCGTAAACTCACACCTTTATAAAGTGGTTACAATGTTTCTATTGGTCTGAATCGCTGGTGGGTAAAAAACAAATAAATAAAAAATCAGCTAATCAATCTCAAAGGTCTCGTCCTGAAGTGAAAATGGTCATGAAGTTGTGGGAGATGGAGATGAAGATGAGGATGAAGATGAAGATGAAGATAAGGATGAAAATGAAGATGAAGATGAAGATGAAGATGAAGAT
>CM020518.1:3842500-3860000 GCA_009823395.1 Thamnaconus septentrionalis
CAACAACCTGCAGCGGGCAAGAAGGAGAAGGCGTTTGAAGGGTCACAAAGTGTACATGCGACTTCATCTTCATTCTTCCAACTTGTCGGAGGAGGACGACGGACAGAAATGTCCGTCGTCAAAAAGACATTTCTGGACGTGATTAGATGATCCAGGATTTTTATGTTGTGAAGTCAGGGCCACTGACACCTCAGCCAGGTGTTGGCTCCACCCCCTGAGGAACTCCCGTCATGTTTCTGAACGTGATGGAAGGTCAAAGTTGTAGCATTTGCCATCCGCAGGAAGGCTGTAAACAGAGGGCTAAGCCTGGTCGCTATGTGGTGGTCCAGGGAGGTTTGTGAATGAAGGCAAAGCTGCTAAAGGAGCTGAAGGTTCAGTAGGTGCTGAAGGTGTTGATGTACCTCAAGCTGCTGAAGCTGCTGAAGGTTCTGAAGGTGCTGAAGGTTCTGAAGGTGCTTCAACTGCTGAAGCTGGTGAAGGTGTTGAAGGTGCTGAAGGTGTTGAAGTACCTCAAGCTGCTGAAGCTGCTGAAGGTGTTGAAGGTGCTGAAGGTTTTGAAGGTGCTTCAACTGCTGAAGCTGCTGAAGGTGTTGAAGGTTCTGAAAGTGTGCAGGACGACGGCTCCTTTTAAAATAAGAAAAACCTGCAGATGGTGGAGCTCAGGGTCTCCGAGACATGTGAGCCGGGCACCGGCATCAGAAGTTGGCACCAATTGGTCGTCACATGCAGGGGCGGAGCCTGTAGAGCTGCCTGGTTGACTGACATACAATACATGCTGAAGAGAGAAGAGGTGGCGCTGTGGAGTCCAGCCGGGTCGAAACCTGAGTCGAGCAGGGTTCAGTCGCAGCTGCTTGGATAACACTCTCTCTTGCTCTCTCGCTCTCTCGCTCTCTCGCTCTCTCTCTCTCTCTCACACACACACACACACACACACACACACACACCCACTCACTCACATATTAGAAACAACAAGCAGGTCAAAGTTCAGCAAACACTGGACGTATCCACATTTGCTCAGGAAGTTAGAAGCTCCTCCAGGAAGTTAGAACTTCCTTCAGGAAGTAGAACCTCCTCCACGAAATTAGAACTTCCTTCAGGAAGTAGAACCTCCTCCATGAAATTAGAACCTCCTCCAGGAAGTTGAACTTCCCTCAGAAAGTTAGAACCTCCTCAAGGACGTTGAACCTCATTTGTGGAGTTTAAAGCTGCTCAGTTCTTCCAGCTAAGCTTGTTTTGTTTTTGTTTTTTTGTTTTTTGCTCAGCACCACGGATTGTCACTCTCCTGGAGACCATGGACATCCTGCTGGACCAAAACGCCACGTTCATCTGCGAGGTGGAGTCCCGCCCCCCTGCCGTGGTCACCTGGACCAAGAACAACCAGCCAATCACGTGAGTGTGTACGATCAATCACCAGTCCAGCCACGTCCATGGTGTCGTGGAGGAGGAGTTTGATTTGTCCCTCTGGACCCACCCACTGACTATATATAGAGATGGGCGGAGTCAGGGTGAGGTCACACTCTGCTTCTGAAGCCCTAGAGCCCAGCGCCGCCACCTGGAGCTTCCAGTCTGTTTTTTGCAACCGGACAATGCCATATTTGGATTTGTGGTGGGGCGGAACATGATTGGGGTGTCACACGCCCACAACTTGATGACCATTTTACAAATCAAACAAAATAGATCCGATTGGTTGATTTTTTTTCTTTCTTTTTTATCTTTTTTTTACAACCTACAGAATGATTGTAACCAGTTTGTAACAGTGTGAATTTTAGGGCTCCTCCCCATTATTGACAGCCAGTCATTTTTAGTGTTTTTGCAACTAGCTAGGCAAGCCCTCTGCTGGCCAAATGATAGAATGCTGCTGGCTAAACCGCTGCCACTTCTTGGTCATTTTTGCGTTTGGCCTCCTGTTTTTGACAAACAGGAAGCTCCTTGCACCTTTGTTTTTTGTTTTTTTACTGCAACCAGCTGTACCCACCCAGTGCATTAGAGCCTTCAGGAGACTCATCTCCACCTTCACCCTCACCCCCATTTCCAGGTACCATGAGCGCTACATGACCCGGGAACACGGCCAGATTCTCCTCATCCCTCACGCCAGAGAGGCGGACAACGGCGAGTACTGCTGCCTTGCCATCAACGGTGTGGGCGAGCCAGCCAAGAGCTGCGGAGCGCTGCAGCTCAAGATGAGTGAGTCTTGCTGCAAAGTATCCCAATTTATATTTATATATTTACCAATACAAAAATCAAAAATCAGGACAAATTTTACCTACTGGACCTTTAAAGAAAATAAAGGGTGTGGGGGAGGAGTTAAAACTCTGCACACATATGTCTCCGCCTGCCCAGAGCCCCAGATCAAGCGCCACCCCAACAACCTCACCCTCCTGCTGGACTCCAAGGCAGTACTGCCTTGCACCACACTGGGGAACCCCAAACCCGAGGTCACCTGGCTGAAGGACGAGGAGCTCATCCAGGTACCCGAAAGGCAGCTTGGGGGTGTGGGGGGTGCTCCTCCTCCCCACACTGGCGCCACCAGCTGGCAGGAGGGAACAGGTGCTAGTTTCTACTGTCTCTGTTGACTGGCAGGTCAACGAGCGGGTCACCGTCCTGGACAGCGGCGCCCTGAAGATCCACAACATCCAGAAGGAGGACGCGGGCCAGTACCGCTGCGTGGCCCGGAACAGCCTGGGCTATGTCTTCTCCAGGCTGGTCACCATCCAGGTCCAGGGTAGGTTGGCAACACTCTGTGTGTGTGTGTGTGTGTGTGTGTCTGTGTGTCTCTGCTATCGCTGGTCGCAACCCATGTCTTGCAGCTCCGGCTCGGATCTTGCGGGTTCCCAGGGAGAAGCGGGTGGAGTACGGCAGCCTGGTGTCCCTGGAGTGCAACGCTACAGGAAGTCCGGTTCCGACCATCACCTGGCTGGAAACGGGAACACCGTGAGTTGTCCACACGGTCAGGGGGCCAAACACCTGAGGAAACAGCAGCTACCTGGTTGCGCCGTTGAGTTCTGCTGAAAGTGTTTCACACCAGACCAGACTGGACCAGAAGCCTGGACTAGACCGGACCAGACCGGACTAGCCCGGACTAGACCGCATCAGACTGGACTAGCCTGGACCAGACAGGGTCTGACCAGACCAGGACCAGACGAGACGAGAAGACTGGACTGGACTGGAGCAGACTGAACCAGACCATACCAGACCAGACTGGACCAGACCAGAATGGACCAGACTGGAGTAGACCGTACCGGACTGGACAAGACCAGATCTGACCAGGCTGGACCAGACCAGATACGACCACACTGGACCAGACCAGACAAGATCAGTTCAGATCAGACTAGACTGTACCAGGAGACTGGATTAGACCAGACTGGACTGGACAAGTCTGGATCAGACTGGAGTCACGCAGACCATATTCTGCAGAATAGCTGGTTCCAACTGTTGAACAGTGAAGTAAACAGCCCCATAGCAAAGACTGAACTAAAGATGGACATAGACACACACACACACAGTCACGCACGCACACACTCGCGGTGAACTTGACCGTACAGACACGTAACAGCTAAGGAATTCCCATTACTGTGACGGGGGATGGATGAGATTGTCCTCCACTTATCTGCAGATTGGCAGCCTGACTAACTTTAATCTGAAAGTTGTTGTTGGAGGAGCCGAGTGCCGACAGCCAAACCCAACAATCAGACAGGGGGCGGAGCTATGTGCTATGTGTCTGGAAGGCAAAATAAAACCCGACACACCGCAGATTTTAGGACAACTTTAACTGAGATAAATGGGGAAGTTATGAGCAGTGCCGCAGCCACAAGGGGGCAATTGTGTTGACACACACACACACACACACACACGCACACACACAAGGCAATGAAAGCAACAGCTACAACAACAGCAGCAACAGACAGGTTTGCTGTGTGAATGCCACACAATCCTGTGAAACCATTACCAAGTCTTCACACTAGTGGGCGACACATTCCTCCTCAGCACAAAGAAGCCGGAAAAATCATCGCTATGTGAAGACTCTGTGTGGGGGAGAGGGGCGGGGCCACTGCTCATTTTTCATGACCTCGATGAGTCGATTAAAGAGACGTCCAAAAAGAAACCTGCAAAGTTGTTTCTGAATAATAATAATAATAATAATGATAATAATAATAATAATAATTCATTTGATAATTTCTTGTTTTTCTTTAAACCTTTTTTTCCCCATCAAGAACGATTTCAGTGACTGACGCATGGCGTATGAACTGAACCTGTCCTTTGCTGCCTCCAAGTGGACAACAAACGGTCTGACCTGTTTCCTCTCCGCCGCTGTGCCGCAGGTCTCCCCGGGGGCGTCGGTGGATGAGACGCTGAGCGGCGACGTGATCCTCTCGGTGCTGCGGGTGACGGTGCACCGCTCGGCGCTCTACACCTGTGTGGCCTCCAACCGCCACAGCGCAGGCGCAAACACGGTCAAGGCGGCGGCGCGGGTCGCCGTGGCAGGTCCGGGGGAGGGGGCGGGGCGAACCAGCAGCTCTCCAGCTGCCCTGCAGACCACACACACACACACACACACACACACACACACACACACACACCATTTGGTATAACATTTATAGAGCCAAACACACACACACACCCTGGCTGACCACACACACACCGTGGCTGACCACACACACACACACACACACACACACCGTCACCCTCAGTGTCTCCTGAGCTGCTGGAGGAGCAGCAGCCATGTCGCCGTTGCTCCTCTTCCAGAGACTCATTGTCCTTCTCTTCTCCTCCTGCTCCTCCTCCGTCCTCCTGCTGCTGTTTCCTCCACCGTCGTCTTGTGGATTCTGCCACTTCTCCGTAGAGTGGAGGTAAGACAGCCAGCTTTGTGTGTGTGTGTGTGTGTGTGTGTGTGTGTGTGTGTGTGTGTGTGTGTGGTGTTCTGGAGACAAGAAGGTCCAGGTTGATGGTGGAGAGAAGTGAGCAACGTCAGCAGTGGGATGTTACTGAAAGGAGCTGAGATCTGAGCTGAGGGATGATGGAGATGATGATGATGATGATGATGATGATGATGATGATGATGATGAGTGATTCATAGCCTACTCTACGCAAGCCACGCAGCCAGCACGCAGTTGTTGTGAATGGGTTGCGCTATGGTGTCGCCTGCAGCTACGTAGATTGCGGTTTTGAACGCAAACTCTCTGGAAACGAACGTGAGTTTGCGTTGAAAATAAATTAACGCTCAAGACAATTTAGAAATACGGGACAAACCCCGTCCCGTATCGATTTAAAAGGGGACGAATCATTGTCAGATACAGAGTTCTGTATTTTGAGGGACAGTTGGCAACTCTATGTAGCATATTACGTACACGTAGCATGATTTAGCTCACAGCGTACTTAGCAACTTAGCATGCTGTAGCTTGTAAGCATGATTTGGCTAAAAGCACATGTAGTTGTAGCATGATTTAGCTCACAGCATACATGATTTGGCTCATAATGTACTTGGCACGATTTAGCTCGTAGCATCAGCAGAGTATCAAAGACTGATATATTTTCGCTCTTCTTTGCGTTCCAGACTCTACAAGGGCGTGTCCGGGTACTGCAGCGCCTACCGCGGTGATGTGTGCCACGGCGCGCTGCGTGACGACCTGCTGGTCTTCTTCAACTCGTCGCTGTCGGACCCCGAGGACGCGCAGGAGTACCTGGTCCAGAGCTGGTGGGCGGAGCTGGAGACCCTCAGCGCCCTCTGCAGCCCGGCGCTGCGCTCGCTGCTCTGCCACGCCTCCTTCCCGGACTGCAACCCGTCGGGGGCGGGGCCGGCGCCCAAGCCCGTCTGCAGGTGGCGCCCTTTGCAATGTCAATGATTTGTTTGAGTAATTAAAGAGCGGACGTGGCGGTGGCAGGGGGGTGTAACGAGAGATGCTGTGCCCACCAGGGAGCACTGCCTGGCGGTGAAGGAGCTCTACTGTCATAAGGAGTGGCTGACACTAGAGGGCAGCGCTGCGGGGACCACAGCTACCAGTTCACTGCTGCCCGGTTGCCAGGCCCTCCCCAGTCTGCACAGCGACCCCGACGCCTGCACCCACGTTCCGCTAGTGGGTGAGTCCTTCACTGGAAGATGCGCTGACTCGTTAATCCACCAGAGGGCGCGCATATACATGTTTTTGAAAAATAAAAAAATTAAAGGGGACTCAGTGTTGCTGCTTACGTCCACCAGAGGGTGCACATAGAATCGAATAGAATAGAAAAGAATAGAAGAGTGCGCCCTAAAATGCCAAAGTGGGGGGATGCAAAAAACATGGAAAATTAAATTAATTAAAAAAGACAGAAGGCAATAAAAATGAAAATAAAATATTTGTAGGATATTTATACATGTACGTGTTTTAAAAGAAGCAAACACAAAGGGGGCCTCGGTCGCTACTGCTTACGTCCACCAGAGGGCGCACATGTATGTGTTTTAAAAAGAAAAAAAGGCAAAGGAGACTCGGTCCTTGCAGCACGTGACCAGGACTGATGAAACAGGAAATGAGGCGTCGCTTCATCTTAACGATTCCTGACTGCCCGTAGTGATGAGGTCATTAGAGCTCAGAGCCAGTCTCACACACACACACACACACACACACACACACACACACAACCTGTTCCTAATTTATTTTCACTTGCTGAAAGTGAATCATTGTTCCTCTTTTCTTTCTTTTTTTAGTGAAATATTAACTATTCATCAAGTCTTTTTTTCTCCCCCTCTCTTTATTCTTCCTCCCAGAGCTAAAGACGGACCGAGTCACTAGTGAGTCACATACATACTGTATATATATCAAACAAGTAACTTGTGATTTGTTTGGAGGGTGAAAAGTGAAAAACTCGTCTGGTTCCAACAGCGACGTGCTACAGCGACCGTGGACGCTTCTACCAGGGCACCGCCAACGCCACGCACTCGGCCACGCCCTGCCAGCCTTGGAGCCAGCAGGTAACACACAGCAGAGCTGGGGCGGCACAACAACAACAACAACAACAACAACAACAACAGAGGACAGTTTTTTTTGGTTTGCGTCACAACTCGAGTGTGAGGTTTAATTTCACTCCGTCATGTTGCCCATACACACCTGCAGCCAGCTGATCACAACCAGAACAACAACAACAACAACAACACAAAGTCGAGAGAAAAAACAAACAAAACAAAACTCTATCCTGTTGCACAAAAGTCTCTTTATGTTTTTTTTTTCCACGGTGCTGCTGAGTAAAGAACTCTGACTGCACATCTGTACTGTGTGTGTGTGTGTGTGTGTGTGTGTGTGTGTGTGTGTGTGCCGAGTGCCAGGTCAGCAAAGAGGGAGGGGCTGTCCTGTCACATCCTGCCTCTGGAAGCAATTAGTTCTCACACGCATGGCCTACACACACACACACACACACACACACACACACACACGCACGGATAGAGGTTAAACAGAGCCTTTTTGCTTGCAGATGTGTTTCACAATATTTGCTGTTTGTGAGAAACGTTCAGCAGCTTCAGATTCTTCAGGACGACGGCGACGCAGCTTCAGCTGGAGTCTGCTTGCTGCGAAGGTGGGCGTGGCTCAAAAACAAACAAACAAACAAAAAAACCACACATACGGAGGCGGCAGCATCCACGAATTAGCAGGACGAGCCCGCAGACCGAACTCACATTTGACAATAATCATCGTTTAAAGACGGCCGCAGCACAGCGAGTTTCTCCAGAGCACATCCACGGAACACGTGTTCCCGTTTGTCACGATAAAGGAAAAAAACAGTTGTTTTCTAGGAAACGGTACAAAAAAAAAGGACAGTAAAGGCTTGTTTGTTCTGTTTTTTGCCGTTTTAAATTCCAAGTAGGTTGAACACTTGAACACAAACTGTGACGGATCCATCAGGCTGGAAGCAGGAAGTCCATCTGCTGCCATACAGCAACATACAGTCAGGAGAAGCAGCTGGTCCCAGTCAGCCTAAACCTCCACTCAACAACTCAACAGGAAGCAGATGGGTTTTTACTTATTTATTTATTTTGTTAAGTTGTCTGCGTTCGGTCCTACAAGAGAGAGAGAGAGAGAGAGAGAGAGAGAGAGAAACCAGCTCAAACTCCCCAATGTTCCCAAAGTTTGAAAGAACAACAGCAACACATTTTTCTTTTTTTTTTTTCTTTATCTCCGGCGCTCGCAAGGAGGCATCGGGTTAAACACACACGCCTCCCGCTGAGTCGTGGAAAAAAAAGAGATAAACTGCGATTCGGTCGCTCTCACGCGTCCAGAGCGGTTCAGTTCCTCACAGCAGCAGCAGCAACAGAAACAGCAACACACACACGAGCAAGAGGTGTTCTCAGTGATTGGGACACAAGCGCAGTTCACCCATCAGCATCATCACCTTTGACCCCCCAAACTGAGAATGGCGCTAAACAACCTGAAAAGCCTCTGCGGTTCTGTTTTCTCCCAAGAAATTCTGTGAAAAAGTGAAAAAAAAAAAAAATATCCAAAAACGCTCAGCTCCAGCGAGCCCGCAACTGCTCGTCAACCTTCTTAACTTCTAAACCAAGCTTCTCCTCGGTCCGTCTCGCCTTGCAGGTACCCCACCAGCACCGTCTCCCTGTGGAGGTCATCCCTGAGTTGAAGGACTCGCACAACTTCTGCAGGAACCCCGGAGGCCTGAACAACCGACCCTGGTGCTTCACCACCAACCCCAACATCCGCTGGGAGTACTGCGCTGTGCCCCAGTGTGGCCAGACCGGTATGGAACCAGGTAGGGAACCAGGCGCCGCCCCCCCAGCACCCCACTGCCCACCAGCTTAGATTGGAACCCCCAAAAGTTCTTTTACCCACCTCTACCGACCAGCCGACACCTTCCGTTTCTGTTTCTGTCAGCGCTGAAGTCAGAGCCACCGAGTCCTCAGCAGACTCCTTATGTCCTCCCCCCGACTGTGGTCTCACCGGCCTTCTCCATGTCCGTCATCGTCATCGTCCTGGGCGTGCTGGCAGGTCTCGCCTTCGTCACTGTGCTGGTCCTGGCCTGCCGCAGGAGGAGAAGGCAGTGGAGGAACCGGAAGAGGTGAGTCCGGTCCGAAGCCACCAAACCCCACCGAGATCCAATATGGCTCCCATTCATTTCAATGTAGTTGCTCATCCAGCACATACGCAAAAAAAAAGTTTTTGCCAGTCTGGTATTCAGTTTTTTATAGTACATCCATGGACCGGAACTAGTAACCACCTCTGGTCTCCTGTTTCTCCTCTTCCTCAACACCTCCACCTGGCAGAGCGATGGAGACGCCAACGCTTAGCGCTCTGCCCTCAGAGCTGCTGCTGGACCGACTCCACCCCAACCCCATGTACCAGCGGGTGCCGCTGCTGCTCAACTCAAAGCTGCTGGCCCTGGAGTACCCCCGCAACAACATCCAGTATGTCCGAGACATCGGAGAGGGCGCCTTTGGACGGGTGTTCCAAGCAAGGTGAGCCCGGGGGCATAGAAGGCATGTCTTCAGGGTATGTCTCAGGGTATGTCTCAGGGTATGTCTCAGGGTATGTCTCAGGGTATGTCTTCAGGGTATGTCTTCAGGGTATGTCTGATGATATGTCTCAGGGTATGTCTTCAGGGTATGTCTGATGATATGTCTCAGGGCATGTCTCAGGGCATGTCTTAGGGCCTGTGTCAGAGAACGTGCAAGTGCACACATCTGTCATTCCTGGTTTGGTGCTTCAGTATCAGCAACAGCAGCAGCCTCCAAGGCTGGTGCGCCCGTCCTCCTTGCTGCTCTGCAGAGCACCAAGGAACCTCGATGATAGGTATATTACAACCATTTTGCCAGTTTTCTTTCCTGGCAAAATCTTCTTCTTCTTCTACTACTACTGGAAAAGAGGAAGACTAATTGCTGCCGCCAGAGCCATGTCAACATTTATCTGCAAGGGCGTGTCGAGGAGGTGCAGCATCAGGTCCGAGGTTCAGGCTGAGAGGTCTGGACCAGAGATCAGAGAGGTGCAAGAAGGTGTCTAGCTGGTTGGGTTGGACCCAGCTGACCGCTGCAGCAAAGACCTGGAGATCAACTTCTTCTCACCTCCACACACACACACACACACACACACACACAAGCACTCACATTGAAGCCATAAACCATACACAGGCCCAAAGAGTAAATATTGTCTTCCTGCAGTGTGACTTGTGACCCTCTGTGTGTGTGTGTGTGTGTGTCAGAGCCCCAGGCCTGCTGCCAATGGAGTCCTTCACCATGGTGGCGGTGAAGATGCTGAAGGAGGAGGCCTCGGCTGACATGCAGAACGACTTCCAGCGGGAGGCGGCGCTGATGGCCCAGTTCGACCACCCCAACATCGTGCGGCTCCTCGGTCGGTGCTCCTCCGCTCGGCAATGATTGACAGGCCTGGAAGCTCATTGCCCGCTAATGTCTCTAATGTGCTTCCGTCGGCCCCCAGTTAAACAAACCACCTAATCTCGTCCAAACAGCCCGTTGGTCTAAATTTACCTCCAGCAGGACAACGTCCGGTTGATACGGCAGATAACATCATAAACACAGCGACAGCTACATCAGGGCGTTGACCCCTGGTGACCTCCATGGCTAGTAAACATGCTAAAAAAAAAAAGGGAGAGAGAGGAGTTCCTTCCGCAGGAAAAAAAAAAAAGAAAAGTGATGCGGGCTAATGACACGTATAAAATTCGCAAAACTTAAAAAAAACGATGACGCACAAGTGAACAAACAAAGAACAAACTGTCGCCAATGCTAGCGGCTAGGCTCGCTAGTGGACCTGCACCAGTATGAGTCACGGCACAAGTTAGGAGATGTTTTTTAAAACCAGATGTTGTGTTTAGGTGGAAGACACACATTTTTGATTAGCAGACCTTCAGGTTTTTTTTTGTCCAAAAACAAATGCGCAATTTTTGCCCGTCCAGGCATCTCTGACGGGGTCTTGTTTAGAAGAAAAAAATAACAAAAAAAGCAAGACTTGCTCTGTTTTCAGTACAAATTAAAACACATCATCGTCTCCACTTCATCTAACAACAACACTAAGCTGCAGACGCTAACGGAGCTGTGGAGTCTCTCTCAAAGAACTCCAAAACCACATTGTGTGGATGGAGCCTGTGTGATTATTTGTGGGCGTGGTCTCAAAGTCTTTTTCTCTCTGCCTACTCCCCCCCCCCCAATCCCTCCCACAGGTGTGTGCGCGGTGGGGAAGCCCATGTGCCTGATGTTTGAGTACATGGCCGGCGGCGACCTCAACGAGTTCCTGCGCCACCGCTCCCCCGACCAGTCGCTGCGCGCCGCCAGCTGCGGTCCGTCCCCCTCTCCCTGCCCCTCCCCCCAGCCCGGGGCGGCTGGGGCGGGCCCCCCCTCCTCCCGCTCTCCTGCGCCCACCGGCTGTCCGTCTCCAAGCAGATCGCCGCCGGCATGGCCTACCTGGCGCAGCGCAAGTTCGTGCACCGCGACCTGGCCACGCGCAACTGCCTGGTGGGCGGCGCCATGGTGGTGAAGATCGCCGACTTCGGCCTGTCGCGCAACATCTACTCGGCCGACTACTACAAGGCGGGCGAGAACGACGCCATCCCTGTGCGCTGGATGCCGCCCGAGTCCATCTTCTACAACCGCTACACCAGCGAGTCGGACGTGTGGGCCTACGGCGTGGCGCTGTGGGAAATCTTCTCGCACGGCATGCAGCCCTACTACGGCATGGCCCACGAGGAGGTCATCTACTACGTCCGCGACGGCCACGTGCTGCCGCGGCCGCACGACTGCTCGCCGGAGCTTTACGGCCTGATGAGGCTCTGCTGGAGCCCGCAGCCCTCGGAGCGGCCGAGCTTCGCCAGCATTCACCGCATCCTGGAGCGCATGCACCTCAGCAGCGGCACTGCCGGCGAGGGGTCGGAGGTCGGCGAGGTCGGCGAGGTCGGCGGGGTCGGCGGGACCGAGGTCGAGGCCGACTGCTGACCTCCGACACTGACGTTGGAACCAGGAGGTTTTGGGTTTTTAGGTGGGGGGGGGGGGTGGGGGGGGGCGTTTGCATCTCCAACGCAGCGTTCAATGTTCTTTATTTTTACATTCATGTCTGCATCTGTTTACAGGAAGGATGTTTTGTGGGGTTTTTTGCGAGCACGCACACAGACACATGCATGGACTTACAAACAGGAAGTGGACAGCAATGCATTGAGCAATGTTTCTGTAAAGATTAGAGATTTGATATTTCATTTTCAGAAAGGAAGTTGTAAAGTGATTTCCTCATTAGACGACTGATTGATCGATCGATTGATTGATTGATGACTGATCAGCTGCTTCAAAGTTAGCCGAGCGGAGATGACAGATGTCTTCGTTGCCATGGTTTGTTTTGTTTTGTTTTTTGTTTTCTTATTGCGACAGCTGGTTGAATTGCAGAATTTCTGAGCTCTGGATTGTTGGACTGGTAAGATTGTCACCTCGAATTCCAACGTTGCACATTATCACTTTAAAGCTTCCACCTGCTGTTAAATTAATTTTAGTTGCTTTGATTCCAATTCTGGGCATTTCATTTTTTTTGTTCCTCAAAGAATTTTGTTGAAATTTGTTTTGTCATGTTTTGCGTGTTCACCAGCTTTAAATGTGGATTTTTCCACTAAAGTTTTATTGATTGTATTGAGTCCAAAAAGAATATTATTGGTCATTATTATTATTATCATAGTTTTATTTTATTGTTTTGTTTGTAGTAACCCTGTCAGATAGTTTGTATTTTATATATTGAAGAAAAAAGAAGAAGTGACAAATTTCTTTAAAAAAAAAAAAAAAAAAAAGTGCTGTGATGTGTTTTAATTGTACTAAAAACAGAGCAGGTCTTGTTTTTTTGTGTTTGTTTTTTACTTCTAAACAAGACCCTGTGTTCAGAGCTTGTTGCCATCTAGTGGTGGTCTGAACACACTTCCTCCTCCACTGTTTGCTTGTTCTGGACTCATTGCATTCAATCTCTTTGAGAGAGACTCCACAGTTCTGTTAGCATCTGGAGCAGCATTAGCGTATCAGCGCATTAAACTTTGTACTTTTTTTTTTTAAATGCTCCAAAACTGCATTTGTTTTTACAAAAATAAAGGTCTGCCAACAGAAATGCATGTTCTCCATTTAAACACTTCTTGTTTAAGGCCTTGCAGCTAGCATAGGCTAACGTTGTCTTTGTTTGTTCACTCCTGTGACACCATTTTTGTTTTGTTCTGCTAATTTCAGACAATTTGCATATTTGCAATCAACCCACAGCAGTTTCATCTTGCCCTCGTTTTACCACCAATCAAACTGACCAAACTCTGCACAAACACTCGTTAGCGTTACCAGACGTGTGTTTGTTTGGCAGGGACAACGTCAACGTTTAGCAGCCACATTTCAAGGAGAACAGTGAGTGAGGTTCCTCACCTCGGCCTTCAAACCGGTCAGAACTGGTACTCCTGTCATTGCCTGGTGGCTTCAGCTCGGTCACGTCAGGACCACCACATGGCAGGAAGTGCAAAGTGGAACACAGGAAGAGGGAAAAGCTTCAAAACAAAACAGGAAGTCAACCAAAAAAACTCAAGCAAGCTATATATATGCATATATATATATATATATATACAAACCAACTTTTTGAGGCCATACTCGGATGCTAGGCGGTGCTATGCTAGGCTGTGCTAACTCCTAAAATTTGCTATGTGAGCTGCTAGTCTGTGCTAACGGCTAGACTGTGCTATGTGCACTGGTAGGCTGTGCCCTGCTAGTCTGTGCTAGCTGCTAGGTGCTGGCTGTACCGCGCTAGTCTGTGCTAGCTGCTAGCTGTGCTCTGCTAGTCTGTACACGCCGCTGGCTGTTAGCCCCAGGTTGCTGTCGTGCTCCCAGACCTCAGACTCGTCACGTCGCTGATGTCAATATGTTTATTTGGAGGACTTTAGCCGTCGTCCCGCAGCACGACGTCCCATCTCAGTGTTTATTTGCTCTCGTCTTTTTGTTTTGTTTAGCCCCGAGGCTGACAGTGCGGTGCAGGCGCTCTCCTCCAAAGTGGCAGCTGATTCCAATGCCACTTCCTGCCCCCACGCTGATACGACACTTGACATCTCCACTCGGCGTTTAGCACATTTCATTCCAGCCTGAAAAGCAGCTTCCTGTTGTCCCGCGGCTAATCGCTTTACGGGTCGGATAACCAGATGAGGCAGCAGCTTCTGCTCTGCAGCGTCCGTCCATCCATCTGATTGGCTGCTGGGCGCCCTAAGGGAGCCATGTGTCCGTCAGCCGGGGCGTCATTCACAGGAAGAGCAGCTTCCTGTGCTAGCCGCCGCCGCCAGCGCCACCAGCGCCGGCTCCAACCGGGCTCTCTGGCAGCGGCAACAGGAAGTTCGCTGGACGTATATCAGTCAGCTGGACGGCTAACGCTAACACTCCTCCCAGAGCTGTGGAACAATAAACGCGCGCGCACGTACACACACACACATGAACAGACAGAGAACATTCTTTCCTGTCAAAACAGCAGCGATAGCTTGCCGCCAGCTCGCGTAGTATCGTTTGGTAGCACTAAGTGCAAGTAAGTATTGTGTACAACAGGGGTGTCAGGTGTACGGCCAGGCCTGCAAATGGGCAAACTTTCATTTGACCCTTGACCTCCACCTGGATGGACGGTTGGAGCGGGATTAGCTTGGAGCCGTTCAATTGGATCAGATCTCATATCTGACATTGGACGCAGCCTCCCACTGGTCGGACACATTTTATGCTAAGCCCCCGCTTGCTGTTTCAGTGGCACGACGGCCCTGTCGAAAGGTGAAATTCACCCGGCATCCACAAATCAAACTGAAGCGAAAACAAACAAAACAGAACTGGAAAAAACAAACAAACAGAAAAATGTTTTCAAAACACAAACGGCTCCGAGGCCGCGGTGAGCCGAACAGCTCAAGGTCTACAGACTGATGGGGGACACGGTGTCTTCGAGCTCATTGCTATCTGTGTGCGTGGTCTATGTATGTGCTTGGATATCTTGGAGAACACAGAGTCCAGTCTGCAAAAAAAACAAAAGCACAAAACATCAGTCTTTATGTTTTGTTTTTTTTTTTTATCATTTATTATTTATTATTATTCATAATTATCACCTCCGGGTGAGTCGCTGATTACGTCCCAAAGTGTTTAATACATGACACCAACGGCACAACAACATTTTCCTTTTTTTAAATTCATGGACTGGCCCAAAAAAAAGACAAAAAAACACAAAAAAAATCAGCTTTTGAAGTCTTTTTGAAACTGCTGACCTCAGTAAAGATGGCCGCCACACTACCCCAAAGAAGAAGGAGAAGAAGAAGAAAAGTAGTAGAAGAAAAATCTCAGTGTGGTGGAAAAAAAACAAAACCTTTCCAGTTTGATTTGTATCCCATTCTGCAGAAACCCAACCGGAGCAGTACTGCTGCCGGCCACCAGGGGTCGTTTCAGAAACGCAGTCTGTTTGTGTATAACAGGAGGGAAACATCTCTGCCCCCTCCCTGCTTTATATTACTTGAATAATACGCAAAAACAATACTTTTTTCTCCCATTTTCCTTCAGCTCGCTAACAAGCTAGCGTGCCGGGGCCGCGGGGGATAGAGAGGGCAGCATGCAGGGTGTTGGAGGGGTGGGGGGGCAACAGGCATGACGCTTTTGAACCAGAAGGGGGCGTTGTAACAAGAAAAAAAAGTAGAGAGTACAGTTAATAACCATGTAATAATGGAGAGTGAGCGTGACGGTACACATGATTACATCCTGCAGTACACACACACACACACACACAAACTTTTCCCTTTGGTGGTTAACTTGTAGTATACACACACACACACACACACACACACACACACACACACACACAGATACTGTACACTTATGCCTACAGTGGTGCACACAGTGGGCCACGTAGGTCAACAAAGACAAACAGACTTGTGTGTTTCGTGTTTTTTTTTCTTCTTCTGTGTAACCTGAAGATTGGGGGGGGTCCAACAGAGTGGGGGGGTGGGGGGTCTTGAAGCGTTTAAAGGCACCAGACGGCCGGGCAGGCGGGTGGGGATCCTGACTCTGTAATCTGTTTTAGGATAAATGAGTGTTTATGTCGCACAAACTTCAGGCTCAAACAGCAGCTGGAAACAAAAAAAAAAAAAAAAGATTAAAAAAATTTGCACACTGTCTGGCCCCGCCCCTCTCACGTAACCGAGCGCCGCCCACCAGGAAAAAAAACCCCAAGGAAAACCACGAAGAACAAGGGAAAAAAACGAACTCCTATTTATTTTACCGAATGCGGAGGAGGAAGAGGCGGAGACTGTCGGGACGGCGGGAAGGTTACAAAGGTTCAGTTCACCCAAAAAATGAAAAGAAGAAAAGAAAAATAAATTTTTGGAAAAAAGTTTTGGACGGATTCGTGAGGTCGCTTCATGTCACGGGAAAAAAAACAAAAACAAAAAACAAAAAACACTGCGGTCGCGACAAGGTCGACACGACCTTCATCCTCCACCTTAGTGTCAGTGTTCGGCTCCCTTTGGGTCGCTGGCTCCCCCGAGTGGTGGCTGGCGGTGGAGCGTAAACTGGAAATTCAAGTAGGCACAGAAACTACGGAGAAACAAACCCAACAACCTTCCCACACACACACACACACACACGCAGGCAGGCAGGCACGCACACACACACACACGCACGTCTGGAGAAAAAAAAAAAACCTACTGCTTTCCCTCTTCCCCACCACTAGATGGCAGCGCCTCCGACCGCCACTGCTGATTTCTGGGGAACAGCTGGGAATCCTGGGAGGGGTCTGGGGGGGAGAGGGGGGAGGGGGGAGGAGCGGAGAGTTGCACCCACAACCACTTGTCGTCTTTTTTTTTTCGTCTTAATTCAGCAGCTGAGGAGGCTCGCTCGCTTTCTCACATGCAGGATTTCGGACTTTCAGTGTTTTGAGAAAGAAGCAAACAACAATGACAACAATGACAACAATAACGACGACAAACCACAGCGAGCGGGGGTTTCCGGAAATGAAAAAAGAAATAATAAAAACGAGCGGTTCTGGTTCCCGACTTTACGAACAGGAAGTGAGGAGAACGGAGGCGGGGCAGGAGGACGGCTGAAGACCATCACTTCACTTCACAGATGATTCATCTTAAATATCAGCATCCTTCAAAACACCGGAAAAATATATATTTTTTTTAAAAATGAAAAAATAAAAATAACTAGCGGGCCAATCAGAGTCCGCGCAGTGAGCCAAGTCCCGCCTTCCCACCTCCAGAACTCAAGAAATCCCCCACCCCCATGTCCAGGGCTGCTGCGCGCAGTACCCCCTCACACCACCGAGTGGTGCTGGTTGTTGTGCTGCTGCTGCTGCTGCTGCTGCAGGGCTCCGCCCCCCGTCAGCACCGTGTGGTTGACGGAGGAGGCCGAGCGGTCGGAGCACTCGGCCCCGTTGACGCCCTCCTGCCGCTGGCAGCAGAGGATCTGCTTGAAGGTGGCGCTCATCTCCTTGTCGCGGTAGGAGTAGATGATGGGGTTCATGGCTGAGTTGAACTCGGCCAGCAGCAGGAAGAACTTCTCGTAGGTCAG
>CM020518.1:3862500-3870000 GCA_009823395.1 Thamnaconus septentrionalis
TGAAGAAACAAAATGACTTTGAGGGTTTTTGACAAAAAAATCAACACCCAAACGCAAGGTCATAGTTGTGTTTGTGAGTCTGTGATGTCACATAGCTGGACTCGGTATTTTTTTCTGTTATCGTCGTCATTCCTGGCAGCGGTTCCTTTATTTTCCCTTCTTCTTTCCCTGCAGGGAGGTGGAGTGGAGGGGGGGGGGGGGGGTTAAACAGGAAACATGGAGTGCCGCCGCCGCCGCGGTGTTGAGAAATCCTCCCAAACTCTTAACAAACGCAATCTCTCTCTCTCTTTCTCTCTGTGTCTCCTAATGGAACTCGTCTGCAGCCTTGGGCTCTAATGGACGTTGTGTCGTGTTTCTCCTGGCAGGAAACAAAGAAAGAAAGAAGAAGAAAGAAAAGAAGAAAGAAAGAGAGAACGGATGAAAGAATGAAAGAAAAAAAAAGGAAGAAAGAAAGAAAAAGTCTGGAGGGTTTCAGGCACGACGTCTTCGTCTTTTTATCCACTGAATTTTATAAACTCAACTTTCCTCGATAAAACCACGTTGTTGTTTTTTTAGGATTTTTTTTTTTTAAAGACCCGCCCCCTCATTAGCTTCTGATTGGTCAGGAATTTCAGAGGAGACCAGTTGAGAAATTGAGCATCAGGCCAATTGGAAGCTGAGTTTCTTCAACCTCCTCCTCCATGTTAGCTCGTGGCGCTAACGGCGTGCTAGCCACTCTGTAGCCAATGAGATTTCCTAGGTCTCAGCTTTCCTCCGCTGCTAATCTTCTTCTTCTTCTTCTTCTTCTTCTTCTTCTTCTTCTTCTGCCCATTAATCCACCTCCATATCCTCATCATGACTGCTCCCACTTCATAGCAATTCAGTGATCACACACCCAACTCACACGCACGCACGCAGCTGTTCGCGACGTCTAACCGAATCGACTGTGCCATTTTAGAAATGTAAAACATTTCCGTTTCTGTTTGGCTGGAATCCACCAGTTGACACACAGCAGAGTTTTGTGTAAATCCCGTCACACACATCGACGTTGGCGTCAGACAGATGACACATTCAACATCCATGAAGAAAACAAGTTCGCGGTCAATAGTATGGTGAGTTGTTTTTTGGAATTTTGCCCTGCAACCGCCAGCTCGCACAAGTTCCCCCTGCAGTACCACCTGTTGCCTCTTGGGGCCGTGAAAACGGAAAAAAAGAAATAATCTCTTCAGTGTAGCAATTGTTTCTCCGATCACTGCGAGTTGGTGATTAATCTTAATCAACACAGCTGCCGGAGGCTGCAGAGGTTTTCAGAGATTCATCGTTTTGTCGCACGAAACAACGAAAAAAGAGTTTGACGCTTTTTTTTTTTTTTTTTTTTTTTTTGCCCACTGACCTGAAAAATTCTTCTCAAAATGGAACTGTTTTGGAACAACTGCTGTGTTTTGTCTGAGATCAAGTCGGACAAGGACATAGTGCACGTGTGCGCCGCACGTGTGTGTGTGTGTGGATGCACTTATGTGAAGTGCAAGTGAGCGAGACCTTCACTTCTACCATCCTAGACAGAAAATCATCCGGTTTTACGGCTGCTTGAGAGAGAGAGAGAGAGAGAGAGAGAGAGAGAGAGAGAGAGAGAGAGAGGGGATGCGGAGGAGTGCGAGTTACTGTCATCTGGTCGCCATCTGCTGATCACATGACCAGTCAGAACAACTGGCCTGACGGGGGGGTTGGAGGGAGGGGGAAGCGCTGCATGCAGCTGAACTCCAAAAAAAAACCCCAAAAAAAAACAACACACACACACACACACAATCTGAGACGATCAGGAGAGTAAGAGCTGGGGGGGTGGGGGGGGCAACCACCTCCTGCAAGTCCGAATCCTCCGCGGCTCTTCAGTATAAAAAATAATGACCTCATTGAGAGAGATTCCAGACTGAAGCAAAACAGGCCCTGCCCACAGCCTGGGAGTTGGGGCGAAGAGTCGTTCCGAGGAGTCGTTCAGGGAGTCGGTTTGAGGAGTTGGGTCAGGGAGTCAGCTCAGTGAGCCGGGTCAAACAGTCATTCTAAGGAGTTGGGTTGGGGAGTCTCTCTGAGGAGTCGGGTCAGTGAGTTGGTCAGAGGAGTCAGTCTAGGGAGTCGTTCTGAGGAGTCGGTTCAGAGAATCGGTGTAAGGACACGGGTCAGGGAGTCAACACACGGATGTTGGCGGCCCGACTCTGGTCGGCCCGGCCCGGCGTGAAGCTCCAGAGTGAGAGAGAGAGAGAGAGGGCGTGTCGACGGTCGGGGTGAAGTCACCGCTCGCCTGCTGGCTCGGCGAGGTGAAGGTTGATCTGATGACTCAGACCAGCCCTGACCCCACGGCCCCGCACCACCACCTCCTCTCCTCTCCCTCCCGCCTCCTCTTTGCAGTTGTTTCCATTGAATGGTGTGAAGTCATTCTCGCAAGAGTTTCGAGAATTCCGTTTGCTTTTGTTTACGTCAGACATGCCCAAAGTCTGGCCCGCGGGCCAAATCCGGCCCGCCGACTGATTTTAAGTGGCCCGCGCGGCTTTACTGGGAATTCTTGAAAAACGATCGCGATCTCCACCTCTGGATCTTGGCGGTGTTGGGCCACAGCTCTTTTCAGATGACCTTTTTTGGCCCCCAATGAAAAAAAATTGGAAACCCTTGGTTTACGTTTCTTTGCTGTCAAAAATGGTTGTTACATTTTTCTTGTTGATTACTTGTAAAAAAAAAAATAATTCAGTCTCCTCCATTCAAACATAAGGCGCCATCCTCACTTGAAGTGAACTAGTCACGTGACCCCCTGCGTAAATGCAAACAAAGTGTTTCCATTACACTTTTGCAGTAAACCTCCATGGAAAACCACCTCATGAGAGAGTAAAAACCTTTGGGCCATATTGAGAGGTTTTTTAAAGTTTAGGTGTTTCCATTAGCAGTTTTTTATTGTGATAGATAAGATTTAGGTTTTGCTTCATATTAGGGTGAATGGAAACGCAGCTATTGACAAGTGAATGCATCTAATCGACAATGAGTCAAAACTCTCAGCGAAGGCTTGGACAGCTGGACAGCTGGGCGGCGGCGGCGGCGGCGGCGGCGGCGGCGTGGGGACTCACCCAGCACGATGACGACGGTCTTGAGCAGCGACATCATGGTGTCGCGGTTGCGCCGCTGGCCCGAGGAGTGGCGCGACATGCGCATGGTGCGCCGGCGCACGTACACAAAGATGTGGGCGTAGAGCGTGAGCATGACGCCAAAGGTGAGCAGGTTGAAGACGGCCCAGAAGACCAGGTAGGAGTTGGAGTAGAGCGGCGCCATGTTGGAGCACGAGGGCAGGCTGCAGATGCAGTTCCAGCCCAGGCTGGGGATGGCGCCGGTGGCGATGGCCATGGTCCAGATGAGGGCGATGACCACCACCACGCGGCGGTTGCTCATGCGCGTGTGCAGCTGCATGCGGAAGACGGTGATGTGGCGCTCGATGGCGATGGCCAGCAGGTTGGCCACCGACGCCGTCAGGCTGGTGTCGATCAGGCCCTGGCGCAGCAGCCACGTGGACACGGTCAGGCGCCGCGTGTTGGGCCCCGTGTTGAACATCAGGTAGAAGTAGGCCAGGCCGGCCAGGAAGTCGGCCGCCGCCAGGTTGGCCATCAGGTAGTAGATGGGGAAGTGGAAGCGGCGGTTGACGTAGATGGCCACCATCACCAGCAGGTTGGCCAGCATGATGAAGACGCACACGGTGGTGCCCAGCCCCATCACCAGGCGGCTCACCGCGTTCCACTCGCTCGCCAGGTGCTTGCCGCTGCGGTTGTAGAAGAAGGCGATGGTCTCGTTGTAGTAGCACTGATCCGCCTCCATGGCGGCGCTCTGCTCCTCCTCCTCCTCCTCCTCCTCCTCTTCCTTCTACTCCTCCTCCTGCAAGACACATACAGGGAGAGAGAGAGAGGGTTTGTATCGACTGGGCGTGACGAGATCAAATCGCAGCGGTGTTTCTCGTTGAAGTGAAAAGCTGTCTTGCGGGCGCACTTCTATTTGTGGCCTTTGGGGGCAGTAATGCGTCTGTGCTGCCTCTGCAAAAAATTGGGAACAAGAAAGAGAAGGATAATATAGAAGAAGAAGAAGAAGAAGAAGAAGGTGCCGCAGTCAAAATGTGGGAAAATGTTAGCATTGAAGATGCCCCTCCCCCCTCCCGCATATTTTAAATCGTTTGTGTGGCAGCAACCTCCTCCAAGTGATGTAGCGTTAGCGCTGAGACCAACGAGTAGACCGGGTGATTTTGAACTCTAGCAGCTAACTGAGGTGGTTGCTAGTGGACTAGCGTTAGCCGCAGGAAACAGGAAACTACTCAGGTGAAAACAGAGGAACGTCACGAAGCTCGTGCACGACGCAGCCTTTGGTCTTTCTGCATGGAAACTTTGATTTTATTTTCAACATTTCGACTTTAATCTTGTTGTGGCCTTAAACCTCTTTCGTACAAAACTTTAAGGCCACGTGTATTCACATATTCCTCTCGCAGTTGTTGTAGTAGCAGCAGCATTGTTGTGTTTTCATGGCCCCAAGAGGCAGCAGGCGGTACTGCAAGGGTGAAATGGTGTGGGGGCAAGTGAGGCTAATCACATTGTATCATTCACCAAAGGCTAGATTTTAAAGTATTTCATTCAAACTGGATGTGTACTCTGATCAAAGCACCCCAAGAGGCAGCAGGCGGTACTGCAGGGGGGCAGCTTCACTACCTTGTTTTTTTTGTTTTGTTTTTTAATATTTCTTCCAAACTGGATGTGTAATCGGGCCAACAACAATGTTGAAATGACTGCAGTTGTGTAAAGAAATATACACAAAACTGTTGTGTGTCAACCAATGCGCCCCAAGAGGGAGCAAGCGGTACTGAAGGGGGGTGCAGATGAGTTTTGGGCCGGTGGTTACAGGCGAGCCGGCAAGCCGCTTTTCCTTGTTTTTCACTCTCTGGTCTGTCAGCTGACCGTCGCCGGAGGTGGTCAGGTGACCCCCAAGTGTAGAGGTCAGAGGTCACCTGACCACCATTTAATCCGGGGGGAGAAAGACTCAGCGACTCGTAGCGCCGGATTCCATTGCAGGACTTTGGAGCCGGCGCAGCGTAAATCCTCGCAGCGTGATTGGCAGTAGTGGCGCGTGTGTGTGTGTGTGTGTGTGTGTGTGTGTGTGTGTGTGTGTGTGTGTGTGAGAGAGAGAGAGAGAGAGAGAGAGCTACAGGTGTGAAAGGTCCTCTGCAGCACACCAAACATCTAGCGAGGCAAGAGCCCCTCACACACACACACTTTGAATCTGTGTGTGTGTGTGCGTGTGTGCGTCTACACAATGTGTCGAGCGGCAGGGAGTTTCAGACGCGGATCAAAACGTTGGCTATGCTCGAGTCACTAGCGTCTGTCGACACTCACTGTGCTTGTTACTCAGAGTGTGATAAAGTTAAACACTTTGGGCAGTTGTGCATCAGTGTGCGTGTGTGGGTGTGTGTGGTGTGGGTGTGGTGTGGGTGTGTGCACGTGTGATGTTTACACTGAAAAACCAGGGTATGAAAAAAAAAAACAGACAACAACCTGATGGAAGCAAAGAGCCATAAAAACTCACTACGCTGACAAAACTTTGCTTGTCTGTAAAAAGTAATGCAACACACGGTTGTGTGTGTGTGTGTGTGTGTGTGTGTGTGTGTGTGTGTGGCTCTGTGTGAATGAACCCCTGTGTGACATGAAGCTGCAACATGTTTTTTCCATCCAGGCAGGGTCTTTACGAGGTTTTCAGCTCTAAAGAGACGCTGCTGGGAACACACACACACACACACACACACACACACACTAAATGAGACAAACAGTGTTGGTGTGTGTGTGTGTGTGTGCGTGCGTGCGTGTGTGTGTGTGTAATAAGCTCCAGCCCTGCGCAGATGCTGCCTGGTGTCTCTGATACAGCCAACACCGGAAACAGGACCTCAGGGGCCGGAGACCGCTAGTGTGTGTGTGTGTGTGTGTGTGTGTGTGTGTGTGTGTGTGTGTGTGTGTGTGTGTGTGTGTGTGTGTGTCTAGAACGAAGGGCGGCAGCAGGAGTGTGAAAGTCTCTCTCCGTGTCCACTGTTTGTTTTTCTCTTTCATTCCCAGAACCAGAAGAAAATCTCTTTCCGTTTCTCTTCCTGGTTAACAGAAGCTCCGCCCCCTTGTCGAAAGCCGCCAATGATCTTCGCCGTTTCGATTCAAAGATTGCGAGCGGCTCACGTGGACGCGCTGTCATCGTCAGCGCCATCGGCAGCAGGTCTGAGATCATCTGAGTCCGAGACCTGGTCCGTCCGGCTGATGAGTCACCGGGCGCCGCCTTGCATGGCGCCGTCCCATTGGCTGAGATTGGTCTGCATGAAGAGCCGCTGCTGCTGCAGCTGTGACCTCAGAGGGAGGAAAGGTCGTCCACTCCGTTTGTCACCAAACATCTGGAGAGCCAGGAGGGGGGAGGGGCCGCCTAGGAAGTGTCGCCGGCCCCTCACACACACACACACATGCAGATGTGTGTGTGTGTGTGTGTGTGTGTGTGTGTGTGCGCGTACAATGTTTTCAATGTGTTGAGCTGCGAGTGTTTAAGATGCAGAACAAAACACTCACTGTGCGCAGCACACACACACACACACACACACACACTCTGCTTGTGAGTAAAGTGCGATAAAGTCCAGTGCTTTGGGGTGTGTGTGTGTGTGTGTGTGTGTGTGTGTGTGTGTGTGTGTGTGTGTGTGTGTGAGGGACCACCCTGGAATCCACACCAGTGAGGTCATAACTCAAGAATCAGCAGCACTTCCAGAGACACACACACACACACACACACACACACACACACACACACACACTGAGATGGTGATGATGACTCCTTCATCATCGCAGGAACTCTGGACGCTGTCACTCGACCTGGAGCTGCACGATTGAAACCAGCAGGTTGAAGGTCAAAGGTCGACGTTCCGGCTTCTCGATCGTCTCGCCTGTCCTGTGTGTGTGTGTGTGTGTGTCGGGGGTTCTGTCCAGCACATTGAGAATGCTGCCTCCAGAAGACGAAATGAAGAAGAAGAAAAGGATAAAGAAGATGTTCCACTCTGAATAACTGTGACCAATGGGAGGAAAGGGGGCGGAGCCACGTCACAGATGAGCTCAGACTGGAACCAGGCATGAGAAGCAGGCAGCAGCCGTCATCCATCTTCTGAAGCCGATGAGCAGGAGCACCTCCACGCTACAGTCTGCCGAGACCAGACCAGAGCTTCTGAGGCTCAGGAACGTCTCAAACATCACAAGAAAAAAAGAAAACAGAGGATGAAGGCTTCAGTTCTTCACAGCTGTCGGTGGGGGAACGCTCCGATTCTCCTCTCTGACCCCCGAAGATCAATAGTTCAGAGGAGCGTCATAGTCTGGACCTCTTCATCCTGAATACTCGCTGGTCCTTGAGTCCAAAGTCACAGTTGGTCTCCTGGTCCTGGTCTCTTGATCCCCCGTTTCAGTTTCCTGGTCCTGGTCACCTGGTCTTAATCTCCTG
>CM020518.1:3875000-3877500 GCA_009823395.1 Thamnaconus septentrionalis
ACGACTCTCAGCTCTCGGTTCGCGATTTATAACAGCCAAGATTCTCGACTCACGACTCACAGCTTAAATGGCTCACGGCTCACAACTCGGCTCACAGCTTACGACTCACGACTCACAGTTCTTGGGTCATGGTTCGCAACTCACAGCTTCTGAGACGGTTCTCAACTCACAGCTCACAGCTCAGGACTCACGGTTCTCAGTTCACGACCCATGGTTCTAGGCTCTCAGCTCACAACTCATGTTCTTGGCTCATGAGTCACAACTTTTGACTCAGTTCTCGACTCACGACCCACAGTTCTCCGCTCTCGGTTCGGGACTCGCAGCTCACAACTTATGGTTCTCAGGTCACGACTCACAACTCATGGTTCTTGGCTCACGACTCACGGCTCACAACTCATGACTCAGTTCTCGACTTACGAATCGCAGCTCACAACTCATGGTTCTCAGCTCACGACTCACAACTCATGGCTCTTGGCTCTCGGTTCAGGACTCACAGCTCACGACTCACGGTTCTCGGTTCACAACCCAACAAACCCCCTCCCCTCCCACATCTAGTTGCTCTGGATCTACGACCGCCCCTCGATAAACACCCCACCCACCCCCTGCTGGACAGGTGGGAAAACACCTGGAGGGAAACAGAGGAGGAGGGCAGACAGGAGAGAGAGAGAGAGAGAGAGAGAGAGAGAGAGGCCAGGTTGAATAACATGGAACACACACACACACACACACACACACACAAAGTGAAAGCAGGCATCTTAAAAACTGAGTCTGAGTTTGAGATTCAACTCGGGCGTCGCCGGCTCCCCCTGCTGGCCTGCGGGGGGCGCTGAGCTACAGCAGGGTGGAGCTGCAGGGGGTGTGGGGTGGTGGTGGTGGTGGTTGTGTAGAGAGAGAGAGAGAGAGAGAGAGAGAGAGAGAGAGAGAGAGATGACAAGCCGACCAACAGACGCACAAAAAAAAAGTCATTCCGCAGCCGCCCGGCGGGACTTGACGGGGGGCAAACAGCGAAGCAAACAAACGGTCACTCAGCCGCTGGGTGCACGTGCACGTGCGTGCGCGCACACACATGCACACACAGACACATCACTGTGACAGCTGTTTGTTATTGAGTCATGGTGGTGGGGGCAGGGTTAAGGAGGGGGTCAACCTTGCGCCCAAGGTTTCACTTTGAAGGAAAAGTTTTGACGCATGAGGAGAAGAGCAGCAGCCGGGGTTAGCTTAGCTTAGCTTAGCTTAGCATAGCATGTAGAGCGTGAAACGGTGAGATTATTTTCCCCAGGAGGAAATGGTTATAACCGCACCCCGTACTCATTTGATTGGTCGACTGCGGGACTGAGCCTACGTGGCCGCCGCCGACCCCCGATGACCCCGACCTCTGCCGACAACCCCCAACCTCTGCCAATGCCCGACGACGCCCCCCGACATCTGCCGACTCTGGAAGAAGTCTAAATAATCACAAGCCTGTGTATGCAAATGATGCAGCTTTTTCACCTCTAGTTTTTTGGGGGGGAGGAGGGCAAACCAAGTGCAACCTCCAGTAGGTCGACCTGCCCCCCCCCCCACCGTGTCTCTGCATACTTTGCTAACTGGAAGCAGACGCTCGGCGATGCTAGCATGCTAACGTAGCGGGAGGGAGGGGGGAGGGGAGGCTGCAGCAGCGTGGAAAAGCCATTAAGAGGAGAAGAAGAAAAAGGTCCTTTTCATTTCGGTGCTCAGGTTCACATCAGGAACCAATTAACTCCACCTCCATCTCCATCCCTCCATCGCTCCATCCATCCAGCCAGCCAGTGCCCACCTTTTGCCAGCCCTCCCCCCTTCCTCCCTCCTCTTCCTTCCTGTCCTTCCCTCTTCATCCCTCCAGTTTCTCTGCTGCTCGTTTCAGGTTTTTCTTCTCAGGACCCCTCGGCTCGCTCACCCACCATCTCTCCTCTCTCTCTGTCTCTCTCTGTCTCTCTCTCTCTCTCTCTGTTACCGAGATCCTCATCTTTCACCTCCTCCTCCTCCTCCTTCCCCTCCACTTTTTCCCTCTGTTTTTTTTCCTTTAAAAGCCAAAGTAAAGACAAATAAAGAGTGGTTTTGGAGTCGTTCTGGGCTGGATTCTTTTCTCCTTTTACCCTCTCGTGCAAGTTAAAAAAAAAAAAGCAGACGTCGGCAAACAGCTGATCTGTGAGCTACAGGTGGGGGGTGGGGGGTGGCGGGTTTGGGAGGGGGGTGGGAGGTCAGGGCAACAGCAAAGAATCCTGGGAATAGTCTGAAAAAGAATAAAGAGACACACGGCCGGGTTTCAGTCGTTCGGTTTAGTTTTAAAACAGGCCACGAATAGATAGATAGATAGATAGATAGATAGATAGATGGATAGATAGATAGATAGATAGATAGAGTACAGTAGTTAGAAAACCACTCAAATCACTCAAATCTGACTGACAAATCTTAAATAGGCTGATTTCTTGATGGACTCTGGTGCCTGTTTGTCACATCAGGACAGGTGAGGGAGCCGAGG
>CM020518.1:3882500-3900000 GCA_009823395.1 Thamnaconus septentrionalis
AAGGGGCGGAGCCAAACAAACACCTCCCGCCGTGTGTGACTCGCCCATCCGTCGTAAGAGAGAGAGAGAGAGTCGTTTTGTCATTAGTCATTTTGCAACCAGCTTTGGCGCCCCCTCCTGGCCAAAGGTAACGTTGGCCAGGTTTTTAGGGACTTTTGCGTTCTGCCTTCTTTATTGAAACTGGAAGCTCCACCCATCTTTTTAGACAGTGGTGCCAAAACCCTGTGATTCTGCAGCAAAATCATCGAGGAAAAGAAGGTGGTGGAAGAGGAGGTGAGGGAGGTGTCAGAGGAGGAGGAGGCGGGTGAGGAAAAAGAGGACAAGGAGGAGAAGTGGGGAAAGAAGAAGAAGAGTTGGAGGAGGACAAGGAGGAGAAGAAAGGAGGAGAAGAAAGGAGGAGGAGGAGAAGGAGGGGGAAGAGGCAAAGGAGTAGGAGGAGGAGAAGAAAGGAGGAAGAAAAGAGGAGGAGGAAGAGATGAAGGAGGTGGAGGAAAAGGTGAAGGATTAAGGAGGTGGAGGAGAAGGAGGAAGAAGGAGGAGGAGAAATAAAAGGAGGAGGTGGAGGAAGAAGGAGGATGAAGAGGTGAACGAGAAGCAGGAGGAGGTGGAGGAGGCTGCGTGAGGACTGAACGCTGCTCCCATATAAATTGGTCTAGATCTGACCCCTGGTGGTGGTTAGTGGCTACTGCACCCCGTGCTTCCTCCTCTCTGAACTGCTGCTCTACCACCTGCAGTTGTTTCATCGCAGCCTCTCCCTGAAAGAAAAGAATAAACAAAGATTGATTTTGATAAAGGGGGGCAAAAAAAAATCAAGGTGATGTTTTCAACATTTATCATATTGCTGCAGGCGAGCAGGTGTGTGGAGGTTGTACCGTAGCCTTCCACTGGGTGGAGCTGTTGCTCCGAAACCTTGAAGCTCAATCTGGACGTTGTATTGCGTTTCAACTACAGTTTTTTCGCTAGGGGGAGCTGTTGACCTGGTGTCGCTGGTTAGACGCACAGGCGGCGCTTTAAAGAGAAATCAGTTGTTGTTTTTATTTTTTTTTTTTTTTATCGTTGTTATTCAGTTTTTGTTGCAGTTTGTAATGTAACATATGCGAGGTGTGTTTTTATTGCTTCGTTTGTTCTATATTAGTATTATTTTAGTAGCATTTTAATATGGTTCCGGTTGGTTGCTGTAGGGGGGAAACTGTCCTGTTTATTTTTAACAGTGTTTCCGGCCCTGAGAGATCTACACATCTAAAGCAAGACGTCATTTAAGACGAATATATGTAGAGATAGATTTCAAATGATGACGCATGAATAAATTACTAAACGACCTTCCTACCAGACTTTTCTCTTCTTCTTCCTCCTTACGTCACTTGAACGGCTTCCAACAGATCAGCTTGACACTGCGGGAACAATCTGAATGGGATCCTCGTGACCCCGCCGCAGCCAATCAGCTGCTCGCACCTGCCTCCCCTCCTCAGCACCGCCGCTGCAGCAGCAGCAGCAGCAGCAGCAGCTCACACCACCGCAGACTGACGGTGGAAGCGAAGCACGTCAGCAGCAGCAGCGGCAGCGGGGCCTCGGGAAGAGAGTGCCCGGCCTGCAGCACCTCCAGCCCGGCCTGCAGCACCTCCAGCCCGGCCTGCAGCACCTCCAGCCCGGCCCTCCTGCTCTCCTCCATGGCGCTAGAGGACACCGTTGCCGCGGGGCGACGCCTGGACCTGGGCTCGCTCCTCTGTCTGATCGGCCGCCACGGACCCGCCGTGCTGCTCGCCGCCGCCGGGATCGCGGCGCTGCTGGCCGCGCTGCTCATCTACCGGAGCCTCCGGGGGAGGCGATGGTGGCGGCGGGGGGCCGCGGTGAGCCCCGGCACGGAGCCCGGGGAACCGGAATGCGAGGCTGAGGTTCAGCCGAGCCCCCCGGAGGACGAGCTCCAGTCCGGGGAGCCAACAGGTAGGAGAGCCGCCGGCCTGGGTGGCAGGTGCGGGGTCCTACCGGGAGGTGGGGGTGGGTTCTCCTGGGAGGTGTGGGGTGTGCAGGGTTCTACCCGGGGCGGTACAGGTTCAGGTTCCTACTGTGGGTTGGGGTGGGTTCTCCTGGGAGGTTTCAGGGGAGACGGGGTTCTACTGTGGGGTTTAGGTTCAGGGTTCTGGGCCTGAAGCAGGAGCTGAACTCAGCTCGAGTCTGTGCTTCTTCCCTGGAATGATCCACTAAAATAGACTTTAATTAGACATGAGTAAAAGTGAGGTTAAAGTCAGGTTAAAGTCCCACTGCGGTGCCGCACCTGGGGAGCTCCCTGATGAGAAAAAACAAAACAACTGTGGAATCAACCCTTTGTGATGTCACAGAGGGACGTGTTTTTGGTTATGTTTCTTTTTTTTTTTCTTCACATCCGGACTTTTGACGACCAGCTTTTTTTTTCTTTTTCTTTTTTAACATGAATTATAAAATCCACAGACAAGTTCGAGACCTTTGAAACTTTGATTTCACGTGACGCTCGTTGCAGATGCACAGAGTGACGAGGTCCCACCAGAAGTGACAGAGGAGATCGATGGCATTGAGAGCAACCTGAAGGTCAGGCAACGGCGACGGCGGCGGCGGCAGGTTGCCGCTGCTCCTGAGGAGAAGAAACCACCACCACCACCTCCTTCTTCTCCTCCTCCTCCCACACCAGCACCAGTGCAGCAGCTTCCAGAGGAGGCCGGCGTGGAACCTGAGGAACCTGAAAATCCACCGCAGGAGTTGGGGAAGGTGAGGCTGCCGAGGGGTTTCTCCACCTTCACAGACCTACTCAGCTCACTCATCCCCTCTTCAGGTCACCGGCAGTGTTGAAGGAGTGAAAAAGCTGCTTTTATTTTTAAATTATTTCAAAATTGATTTTGATCCACTTTGAGATTTTAGCAGGAAGAGGAGAAGAGAAGCTGGAGGTCTGCTGTTACACAAGCTGACGTGTTAATGATTGAGCCGTCGATGCTCAACCTCACCCTCAACCTTTGGACAGTCAGATTAGGATTGTTTTTGTTTTGTTTTTTATCTTGCAATACCTGATGAAACTTCACCCATATATCCACTAATATGAACCTAATTTTTGTGTCCAGGTGTTGGCAGCAGATCGTCAGGAGGACGTGACCGCGGACCAGGATGTGACTGAGACGAAGGTCCAGTGTCCTGCAAACAAACAGGCACCTCAGCGAGATCAGGCAGCGACTGTGGAGGAACAGTCAGAGCAACCCTCAAAAGAAGAACCTTCAGACAGACCTTCAGAAGAACCTTCAGAGGAGCCCGACCACCAGCTCGGAGCTGTTCCACCTCCTACTGTCACCTCCAACCTAGCTGAGAGGTTGGACAAAGAGGATCTCGAGAGCGTGGCGCCCCGAGGCGACGTTCACGTCTCTGCCAAAGAGGACAAGGAGGAAGACCGTCAGAGGTTGATGGAGAAGCAGGAGGAAGAGGAGAAGAAGGAGAAGAAAGAGGAGGAGAAGGAAGTCCAAGAAGATGCTCCACCAATGGAAAACCTTCCGCCAGTGATTCCAACCACCAGGGATGATGTTCAGGAGGAAGACCAAGGACTAGCCCTCAAAGAGAACCATGATGAAGCTCCTGCTGAAGGTTTTTGGCCCCAGACGTCCAGGATGGACGTTCAGAACCAAGACTGCAATCCCCCATTTGAGCTTGTGGCGGAGGAGCTGCTGACGTCGTATGTTGTGGTCGACAGCGATTCTCCAGTCCAGATCTCAGGAGCAGACAAGTGTCCTGATTGGTCCCCAGCTTCTGACCACACGGAGGCTCCCTCTCCTGCTCCTCTTGCTCCTTCTGCTCCTCCTGCTCCTCCTCTGGATGGAGGCGGTCATTTCACCACACTGAAGCCTGAAACTTTACCTTACTGTGAATCGGAAGATCAGAGCTCCTGGACTGGAGAACCTTCTGAGACTCCAGACAGACTGGTCTTGGTTTCCGACGTTCTGGACACCAAGAGTGAAGCTTCTGACCTGCGACCTGCAGTGGCAGGAAGTGGCGGCATGGAGAAGAAGGAGGAGGAGGACCAGGAGGAGGAGAAAGAGGAGGCGAAGGTAGAAGCTGCTTCTGCCGAAGGAGAACCTCATCCTGAGATGTTTCCGTCAGTCCAGGAGCCAGAAGGTCACGACCAGGAGGAGGAGCTGCTTCCTGACTCTGCCCAGGTGGAGGAACTACTTCCTGACTCCACCCAGGAGGAGGAGCTGCTTCCTGACTCTGCCCAGGAGGAGGAGCTGCTTCCGACTCTGCCCAGGAGGAGGAGCTACTTCCTGACTCTGCCCGGGAGGAGGAGCTGCTTCCTGACTCTGCCCAGGAGGAGGAGCTGCTTCCTGACTCTGCCCAGGAGGAGGAGCTACTTCCTGACTCTGCCCAGGAGGAGGAGCTGCTTCCCGACTCTGCCCAGGAGGAGGAGCTGCTTCCCGACTCTGCCCAGGAGGAGGAGCTGCTTCCTGACTCCACCCAGGAGGAGGAACTGCTTTCTGACACTGCCCAGGAGGAGGAGGAGTTACTTCCTGACTCCGCCCATAAGGAGGAGCTGCCTCCTGACTTCATCCACGAGGTGCAGCTGCTTACTAACTCCGCCCAGAAGGAGGAGCTGCTTCCCGACTCTGCTCAGGAGGAGGAGTTACTTCCTGACTCCGCCCAGAAGGAGGAGCTGCTTCCCGACTCTGCTCAGGAGGAGGAGCTGCTTCCTGACTCCACCCAGGAGGTGGAGCTGCTTCCTGACTCCACCAAGAAGGAGGAGCTGCTTACTAACTCCACCCAGGGGGAGGAACTGCTTAGTGACTTCGCCCAGGAGGAAGTGGAGCTGCATCCTGACTCCGCCCAGAAGGAGGAGCTGCCTACTGACGCCACCCAGGAGGAGGAGCTGCATCCTAACTCCACCCAGGGGGAGGAGCTGCTTAGTGACTTTGCCCGGGAGGAGGAGCTGCATCCTGACGCCACCCAGGAGGAGGCTGCTTCCTGACTCCAAACAAGAAGAGAAGCTACCTCCTAACTCTGCAGAGGAGGAGGAGGACCTGCTTCATGACTCCGCTCAGAAGAAGGAGCTGCTTTGCGACTCCACCCAGGCGGAGGAGCTGCCTACTGACTCCGCCCAAGAGGAGGTGGAGCTGCCTCCTGACTGTGTAAAGGATGACATTACTCCTCCCGTGACGGCTGTGTCCTGGTGGTCTTCCGAAGGTCGTGACCCCGCCCCTGGTGACTGGATTCTGATCCCTGAGTTCGCGGCGGCGGCAAACGAGGACACATTTGGCCACCAGGTGGAGAGCGAGTACCAGCGACTGATGGACCATTTTGTGGCACAGGTGGAGGAGAGTCTTAAGTTCGCTGTGGAGGTCATCGAAGGAGAAGGAGGAGAAGAGGAGGAGGAGGTGGAGAAGAAGAATGGAGGAGCAGGATTAGAAGAGGAGGGGAAGGAGGAGGAGAAGAAGAAAGTGGAGAAGAAGATGAAAGCAGGAGAGGAAGAGGAGGAGCAGGAGGAGCAGGAGAGGAGGAGGACGGAGATCAGCATCATGGAGGCCACCATGGACGCCAATGAGTGGGTCACCGACTTGGGTCAGCAGCTTCTCCCCTGGCTGAGCATCTCCGCCCCAGAGCTGCCAGTGGAAAGCTCCGCCTCCTGTGGCGGTGGTGGCCCCACCCCCCGGGTGGCGGCCGTCCCGCCCCTGCTGCCCCAGACAGTGGAGGTGACCTTCAGGGTCCACTACCTGACCTGGTCGGAGCAGCAGACGCTGGCCGTCACAGGCAGCCGGCCAGAGCTGGGCGGCTGGACGGCCTTCGTCCCGCTGGAGAGGGAGGGCAAGGACGGCGAGAAGGGGGAGGAGCCTGGAGAGGGGCGGGGCCTCTGGAGCGGCCGAGTCCACCTCCCCGCCCACAGCCGGCTGGAGTGGAAGTTCGCGGTGCTGGACAAGGGCAGAGTGAGTCGCTGGGAGGAGTGCAGGAACCGAGTCCTGGACACGGGTGACCAGGACCAGCTGGTGCACGGGTGGTGGGGGAGGGAGTGACGGGCGAGGTGGGGGGAGGGGTGTTGAACTTAAAATGCTGGAAAAAAAGAAAAGCCAAGTGAGTATTAGCGCAGCCTGTCAGTCACAGAAGATGTTAGCTGATGTCCTGCAGGCCTGACCTCGTCAACACTGTAGCCGCATTAGCTTTGGCGACTGCTGTTTGCGTTCGCGAAAACCATGCGACCAATCGTGAGCGAGGAGCTGATGAACGTGACTGGATATTTGGATTTAACTTTCAGTCGTCGATAATTGTGAGAAATATATATTAATAATGATAATAATAATAAAAATAATTCAACAACCAGTACTGCATTCATCCACCAGGTGGTGGTGGTGGTCGGGGGTGTGTGCCTGCGTGTGTGGAATTTAAAAAACAGGAATTTAAAAAGTGAGTGTGCGGCCTGTCAGTCAAATGACTCGGCCATAAAAAATTTCCCGCAGGCCTGATGACGTCTAATATGTAGCCGTGACTGTGTTAGCCAATCATATCAGCGACTCATGTTAGCGTTAGCACTCACACTGTGCAGCCATCCGGGTATTGTTTTTGCCTTTTTTTTCTCATGTCATGGAATTGGGTGAGGCTCCGCCCCCTCACCAAGGACAGACACGCCTTTCTCCTCGTCATCCTCTGCAATAATGCAAACTGCACCTTTTTTGTCTTCTGGATTATTCAACTTTTTCTCGCGCGCTGTTTGTTCACTGTGACTGCATCGGTAATGGAAGCAATAACTGTGTGTGCCTTTGGAATATGACCTTTTGGGATTTTGTGGGGGGTTTGGGGTTTTGTTTTTTTTTGGGGGGGGGGTGTCTCTTGACTTGTCCCCCTGGAGGTTGTCATGTGGCGCTGCGGTGATGAGAACTGTCAACTGGATACAGAATCTATTGATGCCAAATAAATGTCACGTCTCTGGTGTCCTGGCTGAGAGTTGTTTGTGGGAGTTTTTTTTGCCAAAAACAAAACAAAAACAAGATATTAAAAATAAATTAATATCATGTATGACTGGAGTTATTAAGAATCTGTGACTTTTAAAGCACTTAAAATCAATCTACTATAACGTCATCTTCTACAAATCCAGACCTTTAATTTGTTCACTTCACTTACAGACGGTCACCTGCTGTCCAATCCCACAACCCTTTTTAGGTTTTCGTCTGAACAAATCAGAATAAAAAAATACAAACGGCAGTCAAAACAATTAGCACCATCTCCCATAAACCAGGAGCAGGGGTCCTCTGGGGTCTGGAACCCCCGACTAGGACCAGGAGCAGGGTCCTCTGGGGTTTCAAACCCAGGACCTGGACCAAGGATCCTCTGGGGTCTCAAACCCAGGACCTGAACCAGGACCATGTGAGTCCAGCCGGGTCAGAGGGGAACCTCATGTCCCCACCAGGTCAATTAGCAGGAGTGAAAAGCCTTTGTCTGACAGCAGCTTCCTGTCACACAGAAAGCTCCGCCCCAGCTGCACGCTGCGTGTTGATTGGCCCAGTAGCACCTGAACTGACTGCAAAGCAGTGTAGCAAGTTAGCACGTTAGCAAGCCAGGCCAGCACCTCAGTAGGTTAACATGAAGCTACGATGTGTGAAACTGGGAGCCGCCGTGTCCATATTTAGTGCGGGTAGAGTATCGACCACCGGGGGGTGTTCACCCGTCACCTGACACACACACACACACACACACACACACACACAGAGGACCGAGGTCACGCATGACCCCGGGGTCACCAGGACTGGACTGCGTGATTTACGGCTGACTGGGACCAGAGTCCAGGGCGAGTGTGTGTGTCCACTTGGCCCAGTTTGAGGAGCCCAAACAAGGCAAAGAGCCACCAACAGGTGGCACCAAATTCAGCGGGACCCTTTTTCTGTGTCACACCGCAGCAGCGAGACACAGTGATTATTATCAAGACTGGAGGGGGAGCTCTTCTGGTGAAACAGGAAACTGGCACGCACGGGTTGGTTTTCTGCCGTCTAAAGTGTGTGTGTGTGTGTGTGTGTGTGTGTGCTCTGGGGTTGAAGCTAATCCTTTATTTAGACACAGGACTTGCACCTGCCACCGCTGACGACGCTCCAGAATAGACGAGGCTCCGGCTCCGGCTGACAGGCGGCGAGTGCAACGTCTCAGCGCCACCAAGTGGCCGGATCGAGGCGACTGCCCGGCTGCAGAAAGGCCTTCCAATCAGTGGCTGTTGAGAGAGGGAGAGAAAAAAAGACAACAACAAAAACAAACAGGGGATTGAAGAGTGGAACTTTTGTCACTGCTTTGATGAAAAGATATTAAATTAATCAGGATTAATCAGAATTAATTTATAATTAACAGCAAGGTCTGGTGATATTTTGGTTCATGAGCTTAATCAAACTGATAGATGGCAAAGATGGCCACTAAATAGTGTGGAATCATTGACTAACTTAATTCAGCCAAATGTTCTTATCACATTTTTTAAACTTATTTCCTCATTACCCCTTGATAATTAAAACTCTGGAGGCAACAGCCTGTTTTCGCTGCCATCTAGTGGTTGGGGAGGTACCTGGTTGGGATAAGATTCAAACTCGGTTAAAAAAAAAAAAAGACTCAAGCGCAGAAAATTCCCCCGTAAATAAAAAACATATTGATATTTAGCAGCATTTTGAGCCAATTTTAAATCTGATTTTTTTCTGAATCGAACAGCCATCCTGTCTTTTTCTTTTTAAATTTAAAATTCCACAGAGGTCAACAGGTTAAAAAAAAATCTAAGTTTGTGGCTATTAATGAGTCGGGTGGTTTGTTTGTTTTTAAAAATGTTTCTACTCTTCATTTTAGATATTCACCCGTAAATACTTGAGATAATTTGGCAGTGAGAAAGGGAGATGAGTGTATTTTGGAGCGTGTCACCCTGCCGGCCGGTTATTTTTATCTCCCAGCATGCAGTGGGATGACTGGCTGACCTTCACTGGAGCAGCCTGACTGACTCAGCAGAGCAGAGCAGAGTCTGGCTTCAACCCCAGTCCAGGCTTGTACAAACCCAGATGTATCCCCCATCAGTCAGACTGTCAGAGGTGTGTGTGTGTGTGTGTGTGTGTGTGTGTGTGTGTGTGTGTGTGTGTGTGTGTGTGTGTGTGTGTGTGTGTGTGTCGCAAAAATAACTGCATTTATAACCGCTGAATGAAAAAAAGACAAGAGTGTGTTAGACAGGACGTGTTATTGCTGCGTCATATGTTTGACAGTCGAAAGGAACAACACTGACCCCTGGCGGCGAAACAACAAAGGAGTGAAAATATATCAAAGAAAACACTGACAATAAAATAATAACAAATGAAAAAATCCAATCTTTCTGTAAACAATCATGTAAACAACAGGGTTGTTAAAAAAAATTAAAAAGTGATTTTTCTTTTTTTTTTTCTTTTTTTTTGTCTGGTTCTGAGTTTGGACTTGAACGAAGCAAAATGCAGCTTCATCTTCTTGGCAATTCATCACCTCTGTTTTTAATTCAAGTCCATTCAACTTAATCTGACTCCACTTTTGATTTTGCTATAAAAATATAAACATTATAAAAGCACGGTGGCAATAAAGTTGCATTGTAATAAATTGAGACACATGTAAACAGCACAGTGGAATCAAATTAAAGCCAGAGAGGTTAAACCAAAATTAAAATAGAATAAAAAGAAAATAAACACAGGTCACATTAATCAACATCCCAATTTAAAAATGAATCTCTTTTCTTTTTGTGACTTTTTAAAAAAATATGTCTGCAGACAAACACCTTGCAGTTATGAAATGTTCTAAGGTCATAAGGTCATGCAAGGGAAAAAGGAGTCACTCTAGGATGGTGCTGTAGGTCTGAGGCCGGTTCTGGGCCAAAGCAGGCTCGTCCCGGGGGAACAGGGCCAGCCGCTTCTTGGGTCGGAGGAACTTCTGAGAGGTCACCAGGTCGCCGTAGCCCTGCGAGTGCGAGAAGGCGTAGCCAGAGCGGCGGGTGCTGAAGCGCTTGGGGCGCGAGCGGCGAGGGGGCGGAGCCGGCAGGGCCTCCTCATGCATCTTGTGCCTCACCTGTTGGGGGGAGGGGTGGAGTTAGAGTCGAAAAAGTTTGAATCTTTCGGAGCCAAACGCACTGAACCGCCGAATCACGTTCAGTTGTTCCAGTATCGTCACAAAGTAGCCTGACCGACCGCAAACAAACGCTGCTTTCACTCATTGAAAAGATTCTTTGTGGTCCTTTGAGATCAGTACTTTACGATGCATGGGGGTGTGTGTTGTGTGTGGGGTGTGTCCGGCCCACCTTGTCGGTCACGGTGGGCCAGAGCAGCTGGTAGACGAAGCGGAGGGCCACCACGGGGAGGATGCAGAGGAAGGCCGTCAGCAGGATGGTCAGCCAGACGTTGGGCTGGTTGAGGGAGTTCCTAGCCGTGCCTGCAGGGGAGACAAACACCGTCACCGAGGGAGACGAGCGGGGAGGGATTTGGGGGAAAGGGGCTGGGGGGTGAGGAGGGTAAGACTGGTCCAGTGTGGGTGGTTACCGACGAAGGGGAAGCCGGAGGTCAGGATGAAGTAGATGCCGTTGCTGTACATGGTGAAGGTGACGGCGAAGTAGGCGGCCAGGCTGCCCCAGATGAAGAACTGGTTGACGGCCGTCCAGTAGTTGGTGTCCAGGCACAGCTGCAGGAGACCAGGGGAGGGGCCCACAACTCATCATCTTCATTGACACCTCTGACCTCTGACCTCTGACCTCTGGTCAGTTCGGTCCACAATATTTGGCAAAATGATCAAGCGATGTGTTGTTTCGTGTGTCCGTCCTCACCTGCACGCTGACCACCACTAGGAGGCAGGTCTGCGCCAGCACGGCGAACGACTGGTAGTCGGCGATGTCCTTGCCGTCGTCACGCACCGTGTCCTGCATGGCGGCCCAGGGGACGAAGAAGACCAGCAGCGACGTGAAGCAGCTGTGCAGCACACAGCGCAGGAAGACCTTCTTGTTGAAGAGGATGTTTTTCTGCCCGGGGCCGTAGAGCTGCGGGTACTGGAAGCTCCAGCGGTCGTTCACGTCCTCGGAAAGGGGAAGGGTCAGGGTCAGGAAGCTCGGAGGCGGAGGTTGGGAAAATCTGGGGGACAAAAAAATGCAAGAATGTGGCGGAATTACCTGGTCGAAGAGGCTGAGGCCGAGGACTGGCAGCGCCGTGTAGACCGTGTTGTACATAGTGATGAACCACTCGTCATACACCGTCTGAGGGAGGGACACACACGTCCAGAACGTGAGGAGAAAAAGTAAAAATAAAAAACAGATTTTTTTCTCTGCTATAAATGTTTTTTGTTTTGTTTTGTTTTTTTGTTTCTTTTGCTCATTACACTGCACATCCAGCATGAGCATGTGACAAATAAAGTTCTTGAATCTTGAATCTTGAACCCCCCCCACCCCCATCACCCTCAACCCCAACCTACCTGCGCAGAGAAGCCGCAGAAGAAGGCGTACCAGAAGTGCACCATCGTGAAGGTGAAGTTCTTGAAGAAGAAGTAGCGCAGGAAGCTGCACATGCGCGAGTAGGACCAGCGGCCGTGCACCAGCAGGAGGCGCTGCAGGTAGCGGAACTGGGCGAAGGAGAAGTCGCTGGAGAGGACGGCCTGCATGCCCTCCTGGCCGCTGATGCCCACGCCGATGTGAGCGGCTGCAGTGGAGCAGGAGGAGACCCAGACTGCTCAGTACTTCATTCAAACTACAGTAACTTTATTCCTTCATTCACTTTGAGTAGCAATATTGCTAACCGTGCACTTGCACTGATGTTCATTAGATTAAGTAATGCTTGACTCTTTCAGATAAACATTTAAAAAAAGAGGAAGAGGAAGAGGAGGGGTTGCTGGACCTTTGATCATGCTGACGTCGTTGGCCCCGTCGCCGATGGCCAGGGTGACGGCCTGCTTGTACTTCTTCACCAGCTGCACCACCTGAGCCTTCTGCAGAGGGGTGACCCTGCAGCAGATCACCGTCTGACACATGCAGGCCGTCCTCAGCAGCTCCAGCTGCAGCTCCGGCTCCTCCAGAGCCAAGGCCTGGACACAGGCACAGAGAAGAGGTGGTCATGGTGGGGGTCAGAGGTCAGAGGGTGTCAGGGGTCGAGGAAGCTCAGGGCGCCCAGACTGACCAGACTGTGGCCGTTGATGATCAGGCCGTACTGTCCGTCCACCTTCTCCTCCTCCACCGTCAGAGTCTCCTGCAGCCACAGCAGCCCCGAGCGGCTCCTGCTGACCTTCGGCTCGTCAGAAGATCCGGGACTCATCTTCTTCCGGGCTTTCCTAAAAAGAACCAGCAGAGCATCATGCATGCTTTTGCTCCTTCTTATTTTTCCCTTTGCGCTCCCAGGGGGACCGTCAACTCCAGCTTCTCCTCAAGCTTCTCCTCCAGCTTCTCCTCCAGCTTCTCCTCCAGCTTCTCCTCCAGCTTCTCCTCCGGCTCCTCTGAGTGTGCAAGACTCACCGCAGCTCCTCTCCAACGCCTTCTGATGTGCTGTCTGCCACGATGAAGATGTCGTCCATCTCGTCTCTCAGCATGTTGCAGGAGTAGCCGATGTTCTCTGCCGTCTCTGTTTTTATTGATAAAAACACACAGACTTTGTGAAAAACCGCAGACTGATGAGTTTTGTGCACTTGTTGATGCACAAAGTGGGCGGAGCTACCGACCCTGCTTGTCTCCTGTCAACACCCAGATCTTGATGTCGGCTTTGGCCAGCTGCTCAATGGTCTGTGGGACTCCGTCCTGCAGTTTGTCCTCCACCGCCGTTGCTCCCAGCAGCTGAAGGTCACACGTTACAGTGATGCACCAAAAAAATATTTTTAAAAAAGTCAACGATGGAAAAGCACTCAAAAGACTGAGGAAGAAGTCAGAGGTCAGAGGTCAGTGTGCAGATCGGATCTGTGTCAGGTGGTGGTGGACCCACCAGCAGGTCACTCTCTATCTCTTCGTACAGCTTGTCCAGTTTCTCCTCCCTCTCCTCCATGGAAACGCTGGCCTCATGGTGGCGCCGTCTCCACTCCACCATGTACTCCTCATCCAGGTCCTTGTAGGCCAGAGCCAGAGTCCGGAGGCCATCGCCGGCATACTCCTGTGGGTCAGGAGAAAGAGTGGTATGATAGGACACAGGATACAATACAATACGCAATACAATACGATAAGATATACAATATGATACATGACATGATATATGATGCCGTACACTGTAAGATGCAGGACACAATACACCACACAATACAATATACGATATGATATACAATACGGTACGATACACGATACAATACAATACACGAAAATATTCTTCTTATTTTCTTTCACACCAACGTCCTTTATTATTGTGTTAAGCGCCCTCATGTGGAGCCATGAAGTAGTGACACCAGAAGTGGTGGGAAATCCGCTTGACCCACCTCATTTTTATTAGTTGAAATTTGGATATTTGGCCCTGGCCCATCGATTCTCGTACCACAAGTGGAAGAACAATGTATTTTGCCCCACCTCTTCCCCATCATCCAATGGCATCACTCACATTCAGGTGCCCTGTGGTCACTTTCTTCAGCTGCTGGCAGGATGGGTGGAGCCTCTCAAAGACGATGGTGTCGGCTCCTTTGCAGTAGAGCGTCAGCTGACCTTTAGGGTTGCGCACTGGAAGAACACAGGAGAGTAGGACGCCGTCAGTGGGGACCAATCCAGGCTCAGCAGCGCCACCTGTCGGGACCTCCGGCTCCCTCTCTCACCTATGACCGACATCCTCTTGCGCACATTGTTAAAGTCTAAAACGGCCAGGAGCTCGTAGACCACCTTCTGGCCCGCCTCCATCACCGTGATGCTCTCCGGCGTGCGGGAGCGGAACACAAAGCCAAAGTTTCTGGCCGCCGTCACCAGAGCGCCCTCGTCAGGAGACTGGGCCTGGTAGAAGAGCTTCCCTGAAAGGACACAGCAGGATGATTCAATATGACTCAATACAATATACAATACAATACACGATACAATACAATGTACGATGCAATACACAATACGATGCAATATATGATACAGTACAGGATACAATACTTGATGCAATACGATATACGATACAATATCTGATTGGTTACATGATACAATACGATATGCAATACAATACGATGCACGATACGATACGCTATTCGATACAAAATCAACCAGGCGCTGGTCGGTTCCAGCAGACCCTCCCTCCCCCCTCCGGATCCTCACCCTCCTCCTTCTCCTCGGGCATGACGGTGTGACACAGAGCCAGCAGGCGGAAGAAGGCTTGAGCCTCCCGCTGCTCCGCCCTCACCGCCTCCACCAGGCTGTCGTCGTGGAAGACGAAGGTGGGATCAGCCAGCTGGTTCCAGGAGAAGTCCACCTTCTTGGTGTTCTGCAGGGAGCAAAAGACGCAGCAAAGAGGATCAAAAACAACACACACAAAAAAAGATGTCCAAGAGATCCTCCAGCAGCCGCTCTCACCTCGGTGATCTCCAGCCTGTGTCCGTTAAAATCCAGCAGCTCCCCTGAATCACACAGGAGGACAGATTGAAGCATCATTAGTACCGATACTGGGGTCCAAGTACTCCACTTGCACTCGTGAAGTACGTTCCGATAAAAACAAGAAAACACCAAAGCTGACCGTAGGCTGTGCCGGCGATGGAGCAGCGGTTGAAGGTCATGATGTTCTGCGTCAGGGTGCCGGTCTTGTCGCTGAAGATGTACTCGATCTGGCCCAGCTCCTCACTCAGGGTGGTGGTCCTGGCCTGGGCCGGTGTGTTGCTCTTGACATGGTACATCTTGCGGTCCCAGTCGATGAAGAAGCTGTTACACAGGCGGGTGAACTCCACGCTGGAGCACAGATGGGAAATATTATTATTATGAATGGATGCTAAAGAAAGAGGAATGATAGTACTTTGGTAAATGTCTGAAATTTACTGCAGTCAAAAGTAAAATTATTATTTTTTGGCGATTAACAATACAATATGGTAGTTGATAAGATTCAAATTCTGTTCTTGATCGAACAGAATTTGAATCTTTTAAACATTTTTAACCACAAAAGTATGTTTTCCTCCAATGTAAGGAGTCGACAATCCAGATATTTGTGTACAAACGTAGTGAGTCAAAGTAAAAGGAAATACAAGTACAGATACCTGAAAAATCGACTCAAGCACAGTAACAATTACGCACCTGACGTAGAGGGAGATGGGCACCAGTGTGTTGAGGACGATGACATAGGACCAGAAAAGGAGTAAGACGGAGAGGGAGAGGTCGGTGTCGGGCAGGCGGGGCAGGAAAGGCGTGAAGGCCTCGCCGTCGCTCTCCTCCCACAGGAAGTTCCCCACGGTGAGGATCGTGCAAAGCACCGCCAGGAGACCAAAGATCTGGGCAGGCGGGGAGATGATTGAGCGCGCACACACACACACACTCTGTTTCTGAAAAGAATTAAAATTCAGACTCACAGACAGCACGAGGATGTTCATCAGTTGGTCCACACTCGTCCGCTTGAAGACGGTTTTCCCGCTGTTCTGCATCAGTTTGGTGTCAGGACCTTCAGACGTTCAGCAGGTCAAAAGTCAAATCGTACGGAAGCCCAAAGCGCTCACACATTCACAATCGATAACAAGATCGTTAACTCGATATACAATACAATACGATACACGATATGTTACACAATACAATATGATATACGAGACGATATACGATATGATTCATGATACGATACACTAAAGTGATGCAATATATCATATGAGGCGATATACAATACGATTATACGATACGATATACGATACGATATGCGATACGATATACGATACTATATGCGATACGATATACGATACGATATACGATACGATATGCGATACGATATACGATACGATATGCGATACGATATACGATACGATACAAGATACAACACGATATACAATATGATACCATACGATACAATGCATGATACAGCATAATATACAATTTATACAGTATTGTTGATGGTTTTATTGATGATAAGGGACCTCCATGATGATCCAGGTGGTTGTGCTGACAGTGAAACCGACCTCCAGGGCTCCACTCCCCACCCCCAGCAGTGCTGTGTGTGTGTGTGTGTGTGTGTGTGTGTGTGTGTGTGTGTGTGTGTGTGTGTGTGTGTGTGTACCTGCAAACAGCACCAGGCCGAAGCACCACTCGGTGTTGCGGACGGTGCAGCCTCGCAGCAGAATCTTGTCGTTGTCCAGCGCCACCATCTGGTCGTCCAGGTTCAGCGTCCCTTGGAACTTGTCCAGCCGGTTGTTGGGAGGCTCGCAGCGCACCTCGCCTGAGAGAGACACAACAAGTCACGCACACACACAAATGGTGTTCCATTTTTAAAAATGTTTTTTTTCTATCTCTAATTGGGTCATGTGACAAGAAAACGAGGCCCGTCCTAGTCTCCACACTGAGTTACAACAACAACTGGTGGAGTTCTGTTTGTCTTTTATTGTCTTGATGATTGATGATTGTTGATTATTGTGTGTGTGTGTGTGTGTGTGTGTGTGTGTGTTTCCCAGTTTTCACCGTCCGACCTTTGAAGGCAGCCAGCCGGTCAAGGTCGTGCCCCATCTCACCAGTCACAGTCAGAGCCTGTTTAACCTTCAGGTTGGTTTCACTGGAAGACAGAGCGAGAGAGAGGATGAAGAGACCCGTCACCTGTCAATCAAGTCTCTGTAGTGTGTGTGTGTGCGTGCATGCGTGAGCCACCGACCCGTCCAGCTCGGCCGTCTCCACGTACACCAGGTTGAGCGGTTCGCTGGTGGAGAGCAGCAGCAGGTCGGCCTGGAAACAGCGGAGATCAGATAAAATAATCCCCGCGCGGACTTTGTTTTATGGCACTCTCGCCGGGGTCAAAGGTCGCAGCGAGAACGAAAACCCAACACTGCCGTGCCTCTTTGTTTTTCATTTTTTTGAACGCTCACCGTCACAAAGTGGTTGCTCTCCAGCTTGATTATGTCTCCGACCTGCACGTTGCTCCATTCCACCTCCTGCAGCCTGCAGCCGGGAAGAAAAACACATCAGCACGTCGTGTCACAAAAATAAAAACAACAACAACACTCCGGCAATTTGTGCAATTTGTAAAACATGCTCACTTGTTTAATGGGAACCTACAAGACCCAGAGTGGCTTTGAATAAGTACATTATGAGGAAGAGACTTTGTACCAAATTTGGCACACATGTTAAGAGCACTGAGAAACATGATCAAATTAAAAAATCCGCTATTCAACACAACCGAAAAAGACTAAAAAAACACTGAAAATGCCCCTGTGGCCAATAGGGACGTTGTGGAGTGATGGAGCCAAGTGCTCAATTTGAATGTATATGTAAATATATTATGATGATGATGATGATGATTATATAGGATGGCTAGCTTGTCTAAATCTCTTTGCCCTAAATTGGTCATTGGCTTTTTTTTTTTTTCCCATTTTAATTTTTACCCATCCGATCATCTTTACACTTTATTTAAAGTTAAGCGTGCGACTCACTGTCCGTCCGCGAAGACGTTCACCGTCC
>CM020518.1:3902500-3927500 GCA_009823395.1 Thamnaconus septentrionalis
GGGGGCACTGTGTGTGGCCCAAAAATAAAACTGCATTTATAACCAATGAATGAAAAATAAACAGAGACAAACAAGACAAGAGCTGGGTGATATTCTTTTACAGGAACAATACTGACCCCTGGTGGCGAAACTACAAAGGAGTGAAAATAAATCAAAGAAAACATTGACAATAAAATAATAAAAAGGAAAAAATACAATCTTTCCGTAAACAACAGGGTTGTAAAAAAATGAGATTGTCATCTTTATTTTTTATTTGTCTCTGGTTCTCAGACACCCTGAGTTTAGACTTGAAATGTATAAATGTGTGACTTCAAAATGCAGCTTCATCTTCTTGAGAACTTCTCTGTTTTTATTCAACTTAATCCGACTCTACTTTTGATTTTGTGCTTTTAAAAAGAAACATTTTAAAAGCACACTGACAATAAATATGCATTGAAATGAATAGAGACACATGTAAACGGCACAGTGGAAGAAAATTAAAGCCAGAGATGTTGAACCAAAATTAAAAAAATAAAAATAAAATACTTAAAATACTTAAAAATACATACATTAATCAACGTTGTGGGTATTAAATGTTTGAAACGTAAAGTTGGACATAAAATGTAAAAAGACAAAAAAGGCTGCGGTTCACGCTCAATTTTCATGGCCGCATCCGGTGTGAATCCAGCATAAGCATTTTGTCCCTTTTACTAACCCACAGTCGGCCCCTCTGGCCGATTTCTGCTAAGAAATACTTTACATTACGGGGTTAAAACTGCCTTGAAGTGCAAAATAACAGAACTTTACACTCGCAATTCAAACCGCAATTAATCACAGTTGACTATGAAGATTCTGCGATTAATCGTGATTAAAAAAATTAATCATTTGACCGCCTTAGTTGCTATTAAAATCAGCCTAAGTAGTGGCGGTGTGGGGTGAGGGTCACTCGATGATGGTGCTGTAGGTCTGAGGCTGGTTCTGGGGGCCTGGTCCTGGGAGAACAGGGATGGCCTGCTCCTCTTGGCCCGGAAGAACTTCTGAGAGGTGACCAGGTCGCCGTAGCCCTGCGAGTGCGAGAAGGCGTAGCTGGAGCGGCGGGTGCTGTAGCGCTTGGGGTGCGAGCGGTGAGGGGGCGGAGCCAGCAGGGTCTTCTCACGCGTCTTGAGCCTCACCTGGAGAAGGGCTTTTTTAGGGATGCACTGATACACTTTTTTTACAGAACCAGTAGAGTATGAGTATTTATATTTCAGTACTCACCAATACCAATGCTGAGTACTTCATAAAGCCATTACACATTATAGAATTACTCAGATTTTTTTTTTTTTAGCTTTCCACAGAAGTTCTGTTATTTGAACAACATTCCTCAGCATGTTTTACTAGAATAAGTTTCACGGCAGTACAAACACAAATTTAACAAAATTGTCACATACATGCAAGTATTTTACGAGTATGAGTCGTATGAGTACTGAACCCCAGTATCGGTACCAATACCCGATACTGATATCGGTATTCCTGGATCCTTGTTTGTGTGTGTGTGTGTGTGTGTGTGTGTGGTGGTATGTGGTGTATGGTGGTGTGTGTCCGTCCCACCTTGTCGGAGACGGTGGGCCACAGCAGCAGGTAGACAGAGCGGAGGGCCACCACGGGGAGGATGCAGAGGAAGGCCGTCAGCAGGATGGTGAGCCAGGCGTTGGGCTGGTTGAGGGAGTTCCCTGCCGAGCCTGCAGGGGGAGACAAACACCGTCAGGGAGGGGGAGGAGCAGGGAGAGGGCGGGGGTAAGGCACACTGGTAAGGCTGATGCAGCGTGGGTAATCACCAACGAAGGGGAAGCCGGAGTTCATGACGAAGTAGATGTCTTTGCTGTCCATGGTGAAGGTGACGGCGAAGTAGGCGGCCAGGGTGCCCCAGACGAAGAACTGGCTGACGGCCGTCCAGCAGTTGGTGTCCAGGCACATCTGCAGGAGACCGCAAAAGACATTTATATACATACAGCTCTGGAAAAAATTAAGGCCTGTCCAGGTCCATTAGATGAGCAGGTGTTGGAAAAAGCTGAAAATTGGACTCATCAGAGAAGATGACCTCACTCCAGTCCTGTATGGTCCAATCCTTTTTCTCTTAATTATTTTTTTTCCCCCACAGCTATCAAATGTGAATGTACAGAGTTTGACTGCAGCTTGACTCCCCTTTCCTCCGTGTCTGTTCTCACCTGCAAGCTGACCACCACTAGGAGGCAGGTCTGCTCCAGCATGGCGAACGACTGGTAGTTGGCGATGTCCTTGCCATCGCCGCGCACCGTGTCCTGCATGGCGGCCCAGGGGATGAAGAAGAGCAGCAGCGACGTGAAGCAGCTGTGCAGCACACACCACAGGAAGACCTTCTTGTTGAAGAGGACGTTGTGGTGCCCGGGGCCGTAAAGCTGCGGGTACAGCAAGCTCCAGCGGTCGTTCACGTCCTCAGAGACGGAGCGGCGGCCCAGGCGGGAGAGTCAGTTAGAGTCAGGAAGTTCGGAGCCGGAGGTTTGGAACAAATGGTGCAAAAATGCCAAAATGTTGCAGAATTACCTGGTTGAAGATGCTGAGGCCGATTACAGGCAGCGCAGTGTAGGCCGTGTTGTACATGGTGACGAACCAGTCGTCATACATCGACTGAGGGAGAGACACACACGTCGAGAGCATGAGGAGAAAAAGCTTAACAGGCCGCATACGGCCGCCGAGCCGGAGTTTGCTGTTGCACGGCGGTCTCTGGTCATAAGCATTAATCACTCTTGATCATTTCACTGCCCCCCCCCACCAAAACCTCCCACTCCAAGCCGAACCTACCTGCGCAGAGAAGCCGCAGAAGAAGGCGTACCAGAATTGCACCATCGTGAAGGTGAAGTTCTTGTAGAAGAAGTAGCGCAGGAAGATGCACATGCGCAAATAGGACGAGCGGCCGTGCACCAGCAGGAGGCGCTGCAGGTAGCGGAACTGGGCGAAGGAGAAGTCGCTGGAGAGGACGGCCTGCATGCCCTCCTGGCCGCTGATGCCCACGCCGATGTGAGCGGCTGCAGTGGAGCAGGAGGAGACCCAGACTGCTCAGTACTTCATTCAAACTACAGTAACTTTATTCCTTCATTCACTTTGAGTAGCAATATTGCTAACCGTGCGCTTGCACTGATGTTCATTAGATTAAGTAATGCTTGACTCTTTCAGATAAACATTTAAAAAAAGAGGAAGAGGAAGAGGAGGGGTTGCTGGACCTTTGATCATGCTGACGTCGTTGGCCCCGTCGCCGATGGCCAGGGTGACGGCCTGCTTGTACTTCTTCACCAGCTGCACCACCTGAGCCTTCTGCAGAGGGGTGACCCTGCAGCAGATCACCGTCTGACACATGCAGGCCGTCCTCAGCAGCTCCAGCTGCAGCTCCAGCTGCAGCTCCGGCTCCTCCAGAGCCAAGGCCTGGACACAGGCACAGAGAAGAGGTGGTCATGGTGGGGGTCAGAGGTCAGAAGGTGTCAGGGGTGGAGGAAGCTCAGGGCGTCCAGACTGACCAGACTGTGGCCGTTGATGATCAGGCCGTACTGTCCGTCCACCTGCTCCTCCCCCACCGTCTGAGTCGCCTTCAGCCACAGCAGCCCCGAGCGGCTCCTGCTGACCTTCGGCTTGTCAGAAGATCCGGGACTCATCTTCTTCCGGGCTTTCCTAAAAAGAACCAGCAGAGCGTCATGCATGCTTTTGCTCCTTCTTCTTTTTTTTTTCCTTTGCCTCTCTGTGGGACCGTCAACTCCAGCTTCTCCTCCAGCTTCTCCTCCGGCTCCTCTGAGTGTGCAAGACTCACCGCAGCTCCTCTCCAACACCTTCTGATGTGCTGGCTGTCACGATGAAGATGTCGTCCATCTCGTCTCTCAGCATGTTGCAGGAGTAGCCGATGTTCTCTGCCGTCTCTGTTTTTATTGATAAAAACACACAGACTTTGTGAAAAACCGCAGACTGATGAGTTTTGTGCACTTGTTGATGCACAAAGTGGGCGGAGCTACCGACCCTGCTTGTCTCCTGTCAACACCCAGATCTTGATGTCGGCTTTGGCCAGCTGCTCAATGGTCTCCGGGACTCCGTCCTGCAGTTTGTCCTCCACCGCCGTCGCTCCCAGCAGCTGAAGGTCACACGTTACAGTGATGCACCATAAATGTAAAAAAATCAACAACGGAAAAGCACTCAAAAGACTGAGGAAGAAGTCAGAGGTCAGTGTGCAGATCTGTGTCAGGTGGTGGTGGACCTACCAGCAGGTCTCTCTCTATCTCTTCGTACAGCTTGTCCAGTTTCTCCTCTCTCCCCTCCATGGAAACGCTGGCCTCATGGTGGCGCCGTATCCACTCCACCATGTACTCCTCATCCAGGTCCTTGTAGGCCAGAGCCAGAGTCCGGAGGCCATCGCCGGCGTACTCCTGTGGGTCAGAAGAAGGTGTGGGAGTCACATATCCTCACGATGCAATACATGGTACGATATGCAATTCAAGATGCGATACTAAATATGATACAATACAATATGCAATACGATACAATAAGATACACTGTATGATACACAATACAGTATAGGATGCCATCCACAATAAGATACAGGAAAAAATACAATATACGATACAATATACAATATGATATATGGTATGATACACAATACGATACAATACGCGATAATATTGCGATACAGCGATTCTGTCCCTTCATCTATCTATCTCCTTCAACTATTATCAGCTTCTTCTCCCACTTTCAAATTCTCCTTCTTCTTCTCTTTCGCACCAATGTCCTTCATTATTTCACTCCCATGTGAAGCCACGGAGTACTGACAATTCTCGTACCAAAACAAGTGGAAGAACAATGTATTTTGCCCCACCTCTCCCCCCATCATCCAATGGCATCACTCACATTCAGGTGCCCTGTGGTCACTTTCTGCAGCTGCTGGCAGGATGGGTGGAGCCTCTCAAAGATGATGCTGTCGGCTCCTTTGCAGTAGAGCGTCAGCTGACCTTTAGGGTCGCGCACTGGAAGAACACAGGAGAGGAGGACGCCGTCAGTGGGGACCAATCCAGGCTCAGCAGCGCCACCTGTCGGGACCTCCGGCTCCCTCTCTCACCTATGACCGACATCCTCTTGCGCACATTGTTAAAGTCTAGAACGGCCAGAAGCTCGTAGACCACCTTCTGGCCCGCCTCCATCAGCGTGATGCTCTCCGGCGTGCGGAAGCGGAACACAAAGCCAAAGTTCCTGGCCGCCGTCACCAGAGCGCCCTCGTCAGGCGACTGGGCCTGGTAGAAGAGCTTTCCTGAAAGGACACAGCAGCAGCAGCAGCAGCAGAAGGTAAATCAGCACCAGGGCCTACGATATATGATACGATACAATAAACGATACAATATCTGATTGGATACATGAAACAATACGATGTGCAATGCAATAACGTATACAATAAGATACATGATGCGATATGATATACAATATGCAATAAACCAGGCGCTGGTCGGTTCCAGCAGACCCTCCCTCCCCCCTCCGGATCCTCACCCTCCACCTTCTCCTCAGGCATGACGGTGTGACACAGAGCCAGCAGGCGGAAGAAGGCTTGAGCCTCCTGCTGCTCCGCCCTCACCGCCCCAACCAGGCGGTCGTCGTGGAAGACGAAGGTGGGATCAGCCAGCTGGTTCCAGGAGAAGTCCACCTTCTTGGTGTTCTGCAGGGAGCAAAAGACGCAGCAAAGAGGATCAAAAACAAACACACACAAAAAAAGGAAGTCCAAGAGATCCTCCAGCAGCCGCTCTCACCTCGGTGATCTCCAGCCTGTGTCCGTTAAAATCCAGCAGCTCCCCTGAATCACACAGGAGGACAGAATGAAGCATCACCTCTGCACCTCCAACCAGCTTTGGGTGCAGACACAAGGAGAAGAACAAAACAAAAACGAAAAAGTAGGGTTGCACCAAGACCGATACCAGTATCGGGTATTGGTACCGATACTGGGGCTGAAATGAAAGTACTCATACTGTAAAAAAAAGCAGTATCGGTGCATTCCCTACAAAAAACAAGAAAACCCCAAAGCTGACCGTAGGCTGTGCCGGCAATGGAGCAGCATTTGAAGGTCATGATGTTCTGCGTCAGGGTGCCGGTCTTGTCGCTGAAGATGTACTTGATCTGGCCCAGCTCCTCACTCAGGGTGGTGGTCCTGGCCTGGGCCGGTGTGTTGCTCTTGACATGGTACATCTTGCGGTCCCAGTCGATAAAGAAGCTGTTACACAGGCGGGTGAACTCCACGCTGGAGCACAGACGGAAAAAGTATTATTATTATTATGTAAAGATACTTGTGTAAAAAAAAAAAAAAAAAAAAAAATGGGGGACGGGGTCTTCAATGAAACAATATATTGGTTGATAATTTTGCAAAGTATTGAGTTAAGTAATTAAGTAGTCAAAGGTCAAAGGTCTTGAAGAGCATCTGGATCATTCTGAACAGCTTTGCTATTCCCAATACTAATGTTTTTACAGTACAACCCATCTGTAATCAGGAATAGTTCTGACCAGTGAGACATTATTGGATGTGGACACTTTTGACAACAATAATCAATGTTAATTTTTTTTACATGTTTATTTTCCCTGTACTAAAAAGTTTTCAACAGTGGCCCCAAAGCCGAGGTCCGAGGTAAAATAGTCTCCAGTCTCTAAAATATCATCCACATTTCCATTCAACGACACAACAGCAGAGCTACAATATCTCCACTTCAAGCAACAACATCGACTAGAATCAATAAGTGAATGACTTTGAAACAGAATTTCAATCTTTTAACACTTTTAACCACAAAAGCGTGTTTCCCTGACAGATATTTGTGTACAAATGTACGGAGTCAAAGTAACAAGAAAAATCGACTCAAGCACAGTAACAAAGACGCACCAGATGTAGAGGGAGATGGGCACCAGCATGTTGAGGAGGATGACGTGGGACCAGAAGTTGTAGAAGACGGAGAGGGAGAGGCTGGTGTCGGCCAGGCGGGGCAGGAAAACCGTGAAGGCCTCGCCGTCGCTCTGCTCCCACAGGAAGTTCCCCACGGTGAGGATCGCGCACAGCACCGCCAGGAGACCAAAGATCTGGGCAGGCGGGGAGACGACTGAGCGCACACACACACACACACAGTCTGTTTTTGAAAAGAATTAAAATTAAAATTCAGACTCACCAACAGCACGAGGATGTTCATCAGTTCGTCCACCCTCGTCCGCTTGAAGACGGTCTTCCCGCTGTTCTGCATCAGTTTGGTGTCGGGACCTTCAGACGTTCAGCAGGTCGAATGAAAACGAGAAACGATATACAATACAACACAATACGATGTAGAATACGTTACGCGACACAATACGATATACGATATGATATACCATACCATATACAATACGATTCATGAGTATTGTGTGTGTGTGTGTGTGTGTACCTGCGAACAGCACCAGGCCGAAGCACCACTCGGTGTTGCGGACGGTGCAGCCTCGCAGCAGGATCTTGTCGTTGTCCAGCGCCACCATCTGGTCGTCCAGGTTCAGCGTCCCTTGGAACTTGTCCAGCCGGTTGTTGGGAGGCTCACAGCGCACCTCGCCTGAGCATGTCACACACACACACACACACACACACACACACACACACACACGTTTTTGAAATATAACACTCAAAAACAATGCTACACCTGCAGAAGATATTTGTGACTACTTCACAAGACGAAAATCACAGAAGAAAATATTTGATTTCAATTTCTATTATGTTGATAGTATAATTATAATTACTACATAATATATAATTATAATTGAAATATTTGATTTGATTTCTTATAAGTGTTGAGAGCAGGGCGGCTTGAGAAAAGTGTTGTTTGACCTGAAATATTATTAATCCAATATAATGAAAAATGATTTTCCACATGAAGAGAAACAGGCACTAGTTAAAACAAAACAAAAAAAAAAACTCAAGACAGGAATTTATTGTCCTGGATTAATGAACTTCAGCGAACGGATCCCTCACGCACGACATCGTCTGTGCCACGTGTGTCTGATAAACATGATAAACTTTATAGACATCAGCAACGACAGGTTGAGTTCTGTTTTATTCTCCTGTTGATTGATCGCATGGGCAATTTTTTTGTGGTTGTTTTTTTGTTGTTAATTTGTATGTATGTGTCTGTGTTTGCCAGTTTTCACCACCCAACCTTTGAAGGCAGCCAGTCGGTCAAAGTCGTCCCCCAGCTCGCCAGTCACAGTCAGGGCCTGTTTAACCTTCAGGTTGGTTTCACTGGGAGAGAGAGAGAGAGAGAGAGAGTCCCATCACCTGTCAATCAAGTCTATATACAGAAATGTGTGTTTGAGCGAGCCACCGACCCGTCCAGCTCGGCCGTCTCCACGTACACCAGGTTGAGCGGTTCGCTGGTGGAGAGCAGCAGCAGGTCGGCCTGGAAACAGCGAAGATCAATCAAAGAGCCGTCGCCCTCGACACCAGGAGCCACCAACCTTTCTGGCACGAGAGCTACTCATGTGGTCCTTGGGGGCTACCTGGTGCCCGCGGGCACCACGCTGGTGACCCCTGCTCTACACTCTGGCATCAGCAGCCAGAGGAGTCGGTTCATGACGCTTTGCAAACAGCAACACTCGCAGGATAAACAAAGGCACACCTGTGCAATAATCATGCTGTCTAATCAGCATCTTGATATGCCTCACCTGTGAGGTGGGATGGATTATCTCAGATAATCTCAGATTTAAATCTCAGATTTGTGAACAATATTGGAGAGTTATGGTTATTTTGAGTATTTGAAAAAGTTTTAGATCTTTGAGTTCAGCTCATGAAAAATGGGAGCACAAACAAAAGTGTTGCTTTTATATTTTTGTTCAGTCTCTCCTCTCTCTCTCTCTCTCTCTCCCTATCTTTCTCTCGATTAGTCTCAATGATAAAATAATCCCCATGTGGACTTTGTTTTATGGCGTCCCAGCCGGGGTCAAAGGTCGCAGCAAGAGAGGAAACTCGACGAGACTCTTTTCTTTTTGAACGCTCACCGTCACAAAGTGGTTGCTCTCCAGCTTGATTATGTCTCCGACCTGCACGTTGCTCCATTCCACCTCCTGCAGCCTGCAGCCGGGAAGAAAAACACATCAGCACGTCGTGTCACAAAACAACAATAACAACAAGAACAACAACAACAACACTCCCCCAATTTTCGTGATTTGTAAAATATGCTCTGCGAGGGATTTGCTCAGGGCGAAGACCGAATTGCATGTTTTAATATGTCTGTTATTATTGTTCTTACACGTGTTTGGCCCCTGAATATGCTGAAGAATTCACCAAATTTGGCACACAGGTTAAGAGTGGTGAGAAACAGGATAAAATGAAAAAAGAAATGAAGAATCTGCTCTCTAACACCACCTAAAAAGACTAAGAAACACAGAAAAATGCCCCTGTGTCCAGTAGGAAAGTCGTGGAGTGATGGAACCAAAACTGTCTTGGTTCGTTTGCCTCATCAGGGCTCAGAGTTCATACAGTGACATCACGCTGTCCGAAAAAATCAACAGGAAGTGTCCCGTTATTATCATTACGAAATGTGCGACTCACTGGCCGTCCACGAAGACGTTCACCGTCCGGCTGTTCACCTCACTGTCGTTTTTGTGTCGGTTCTGCCCAGTGAGGAAGAAGAAGAAGAGGAGAAGAGACAGCAGAGAGTTTGAGCTGCATGTCAGCCCAGCGCCGCGGTCGAACTCGGTGGCGGCGGCGGCGGTGATGCACTCACGATGTCATCGTTGGCGTCCTTTACTGATGTGACGGCCAACACGAAGATCAGCGGGATGGCCGTGGTGTACCAGTCCAGTGCGGACACTTCTGGGATCAACTGCACCGACACACACGCAGACATGAGTGTTTTGAAATATAATCCTCAAATAGTGCCCCTGCCTGCAAAGGTTACTGGTGTCTACTTCACAAGAAGAAAATTACAGAGGAAAATATTTGACTTTAAGCACCAAGTTGCTCGGACTACTTGGAAACAAATGTGTATTCCGCTTGCTGGTGTAAAAATATAAGAGAAAATATATAACAGCCGTTCTTGACAGCGAGCAAACGTAAACAAACAGAAGCAAAGGTGATTCTAGTAAATCTCACGGGACGAGATTTTACGAGAATTACGGCTTCGGCGATTCACACCGCTCAACGCAAACACCTCCAAATCGCAATTGCACTTTGTCGAACTTTTAGAAATATCGCTTTTATCTTGCAAAAAACTGTGATGGAAGCGCAGCTACTGACTGTTAGTCAGGCTGAGGAAGACCAACCTGGAGGATGAGGAGGAAGAGGAAGTAGGCGTTGGCCAGCCGGAAGAACTGCTCCATCAGGTTGAGCGGGAGGAAGGTGACGAGGTTGTATTTGGAGGTCTTGATGCCATTGTTCTGCAGCGGGGGCAGACAGAGGTCAAGGTCAAGGTCACAGGTGGAGACACACACTTTGGGTTTTCTTGTTTGTTTGTTTCGGTGTTGTTGTTTTTTCCACTCACAGCGTAGCGGTGAGACAGGTTGAAGGTTCGATCGTTGGCCCGCACCAGTCGCTCCGTCTCTGTGGGAGACAAGTCAGATTCTCAGGTGTGTGTGTGTGTGTGTGTGTGTGTGTGTGTGTGTGTTTGACCACTGGTGGTCAGCCAGTGACGGCGAGCGGCTGAATCTGGCTCTCAGCGCCGCTGTTTATTCCTCTCTCTATTTGCAGGGGTTTCTTTGTCGGGTCACATGACCAGGGCGGCGAGCTCACCTTCCTGCTTCCCCCTGTTCAGGAGGCGGGCAAAGTGTGTGGATGCGCAGCCCATCTTCAGCTCAGCGTCTCCATAGTTCACACCTGGAAGACCAGGAGAGGAGGAAGGAGGACGGAGGAGAAGGAACAGGAAACAAAGGAGGGAGCAGAGTTGATCAGCATCACGCTGGACTCACGACTCCTTTAAGACACCGAGGTCACCGAGTTAAGAGTACTGAGCTCACCGAGATAAAACAGAGTTCACTGAATTAGAAAAACTCAGTTCACCAAGTTAAACATATTGAGCTAAAAATACAAAGTTCTCAAGTTAAAAACACACCAAGTTAAGTCATCAAGTTAAAATACTGACTCCTGCAAGTTCAAATAACTAAGTTCACTGAATTGAAACGCTGAATTTGATTCAATGACAGTTTCAAAAAACCAAAAGGTTGTGCGGGGAAAGTGAGAAACATTTGGAAGGTTTTTATCTTGAAGGATGTAAAGAGGCATAGCCACTCTCTGACTTAGCTCTTTACAACATACATATATATGTATATATATATATATATATATATATATATAGTGAAAAAAAGGCACCTACCTTAGAAAAAAAAATCATTTTATTTTCCTGCAGCAGAAGAGTTGGAGGCGTCTCCTGCCTCCGAGTCCACGCTGCTCTCTCTCTCTCTCGCTCTCTCCGTGTGTGTGTGTGTGTGTGTGTGTGTGTGTGTGTGTGTGTGGAACACACACTGAAGCCGCTGGAGGTGGAGATTTAATTTCCCGACGCTGGACTTGGACTTGGCGCTCAGGCCTTCAGCAAACACTGCAGCGATCTGTTGACCTGCCAGTAAAGCAGGAGAGTCCAGGGGAGTGGCAGCAGCCAATCAGGGCCCAGCTCTCTCTCTCTCTCTCTCTCTCTCTCTCTCTCTCACTCTGTCACAGCCTCTCTCGCTCCGCTACCAGGGAGCTGCCCAGGTGTGGTGAGAGAGAAAAGCTGCGAGCTGCCCAGCTGACAACACGGACTGTCGCACCTCCGCACCAGAGGGGGGCGCTTGTGTCGTTCAGTGTGAAGCCCGTGTCATATAGAAACAAGAAAAAAGTGGGATCAGTGGCTCAATTGTCCTTTTTATTATTTTCCTTTAGAACACTTTTTTTTTTTTTTTTAAACGTATACAAATTGAAGAAATACTGTCAACGTGTTGTTTAAACTCAAAGCCTGGACAGAATGATTGATTGTTTGTTTTTTTTTAGACTTTAAACTCGACTTATAAGTGTTGTTTGTCCTGAAATATAATGAATCCAATATAATGAAAAAAAAAAAAGTCAAGACAGGAATTTATTGTCCTGGATAAATGAACTTGAGAGTGCCGATCCCTCACGCACATCATTTGTGCCACGTGCATCTGATAAAAGCCGTGTCACAGGTCTTTATGCTTTTGTAGTGCCACATCTGGACTTCGTGTTCTTAATGCAGGACCCTTGGGACCAGATCCACAAAGCCAATGCCCGGCTTTCACGCCACAAAATCAATGCTCTGCAATGGAAAGTCAATGCTTCTGCAACACTGAAATTGTGCAAACAGCACCGAAAACAGTGCATCCGCAGGTAAACATGGAGAGCGGAGGAAGACGAGCCGAGGCGCAGCTTCTTCCCTCAAAGTGTTTCTGGCGTCAGAGCGACTCTCTCTGATGACGAGGTGGCCGTATATAAAGAAAAAATATAATACATACACACAGCTTATCATATGTAAAATAAATTATTTATAAATAAATAAAAATTGATTTTTATTTATTTATTTATTAAGAATGTGAAACATTGATAAGTTCAATTCAAATTCACTTACACTTGAAACCTGAACTTACGCGATCAGATCAGCCACTAAACAGGTGGCAACTGTAAAATATATAACACAATAAAAATATTTAAAAAAAATACTGACACGCCTTGATTGCATTCCGATCACGAGCGCAGTGCCGGAGCGTGTTTAGGAGTGCAAGAGTTTCTCTTTCTGAAATCGAAGGTTCGAGTTCGTTCTTGCCCGGTGTGGAAGGACCGGAGTTTTTCTTCAAAAAAAATAAAAATGCTCCGACTGATTCAGCAGAACAAGATTTATATAAGCGCTTCAAACTGCTTCAAATGAATTTTAATATTCTATATATATAGTTTAAAAAATATATTTCAAAAAGAGGGAGCTTGAAGCTCAAAAAAAGGAGCTTATTTCTGATGCGGAGCTGCCAGAGCTCCAGCAGCGAGACTCCCGTTGCTGCCGTCCCAGTTGTGGGTGAGGAGACCCGGCCGAGCTCTCGGCGCTCGCAGCCCCGAGCCCCTCCGTGATGTCAGCAAGTCCCCGAATCCCTGCGAGTGGGAGAAGGCGTAGCTAGAGCGCCGCCTGCTGGCCTGTTTTCTTCTGGCGGCCGGAGCGGCCGGAGGAGCCGGCGCCACTTCCTGTCGCACCTGGTGTCTCACCTGGAGGAGGTGGAAGGGGAGTAGGTGGGGGGAGGTGCAGGAGGAGGAGGGAGGAGGAGGGAAGGAGGAAAGTTGAGGTCACATGACGCAACATCTGTGATCTGATTTTCCGGACGGGAAGTCCGTCCGTCGGTCTGCAGGACTCTTCCTACCGTGTCGCTGACGCTCGGCCACAGTAGCACCTGGAGGAACCTGAGGGCCAGGGAGGGCATCAGGCAGAGGGCAAAGGTCAGCAGCAGGGTCAGCCAGACGGCCGGCTCCCTCAGGCAGCTGCTGGCGGCGCCTGGACGGGAAAAAAAGAGAAAAAAAATCCAGAGTTTGATTCCTGTCATCTCAGGTTGTAGATGTGCAGTGGTGGCGCCCCCTGCTGCTGCAGCTGCTGCACGTTCTCACCGACAAAAGAGAAGGAGGAGGTGAAGAGAAAGAACATGTCGGCGCTGGAGAGGGTGAAGACCACAGCGAAGTAGGCCAGCACGCTGGCCACCACGAAGAGCTGGTTGACCGCCGTCCAGTAGAGCGTCTCCAGACACACCTGCATCAACATCACACACACACACACACACACACACACAGAGCTCAGCTTGGAAGTCCCAAGTTGTCATGATGAAAGATGAAACAAACATACTGGGGACTGGCATCGTTCCATCCACACAAACCTAATGCTTAAAAAACAAACAAACAAACAAATAAAGAAATAAATCCGAGAGTAAAGTGCAGTGAATTACGGAGGTGGGTGGTCCGGCTCACCTCGGCGGTCACCACCAGCAGCACGCCGGTCTGCACCAGCAGGGCGAAGGTCTGGTGGTCGGCGCCGTCCTTGCCGTCGCTGCGCACGGCGCCCCGTGTGGCGGCCCAGGGGACGAAGAAGAGCAGCAGGGAGCTGCAGCAGCCGTGCAGCATGACGCGCAGGAAGAGGCGCTTGTTGAGGTGCAGGTGGCGCTGTCCCGCCCAGTAGAGCGCCGGGCGCCGCAGACTCCAGGTGGCGCTCACGTCCTGTCGGGGAGGAGGGAGGTCGAAGGTGAGGGGGGGGGCGAGGCTGTCTGTATGTCCTGGGCCGTGTGTGGGCGGGGCCTGACCTGGTCGCAAAGGCTGAGGCCGAGGACGGGCAGGGACGTGTAGACCCAGTTGTACAGGGTGATGAACCAGTTGTCGTACACGATCTGCCGAGAGGAGAAGAATCCGAGCCGCATTTACCCTTTGGCTTTTCAAAATAATAATAATAATAATAATAATAATAATAATAATAATACATTTGATTTATAGAGCGCTTTTCAAAGAACTCAAAGACACTTTATGGAATAAGGTTAAAACATCTGAATAAAATCAACATTAAATTCTACTTGAAAATGCATACAAATAAATCAAATGCAGTTTTGAGTAAATTACAACGAAAACAAGGAGGTTAATACCAATGGCAATTAAAAACAAACTCATAAATAGGTGAGTAACATTAAAACAGTCACTAAACTTTAAAAGTGGAACTGAATAAAATAAAACCAAAGCCAAAAGCAAGCAGAAAAAGACTAAAAGTCAACTTTTTTTATGACGTCTATGAAAGAGTTTTTTTTTTATAGCAGGTGGATATATCTTCGGAAATTTGTTACCCTTTTTTTTCAATTTCGATGTTGACATAGATATTGAGAATACCTACCTGCGCGGAGAAGCCGCAGAAGGAGGCGTACCAGACGTGCAGGAAGGTGAAGGTGACGTTCTTGAAGAAGAAGTAGAGCAGGAACTTGCACATGCGTATGTAGGACCAGCGGCCGTGCACCAGCAGGAGGCGCTGCAGGTAGCGGAACTGGGCCAAGGAGAAGTCGCTGGAGAGGACGGCCTGCATGCCCTCCTGGCCGCTGATGCCCACGCCGATGTGAGCGGCTGCAGTGGAGCAGGAGGAGACCCAGACTACTCAGCCAATGCAACTCAAGTACTTGATTCTGTCAAAGCACTGTTGCTAACCTTGCACTTTACTAACCACGTATAAAAGTGTGTAGTAATTGATCCTTTTCTTGTAACTTGTTTTTAATTACTGTTATTCTACAGGACAAGATGTGCTAATGTTCATTAAAGGTTAAATGTGTAATATTTGTAGATTTTTAAGAAGAAATAACGTCATCAAGTCGCTACAATTAAGAATGCAGCACTCTTTCTCTTAAGTCCCCTTAGGAAGTCCCTACTCTCCCTCTCCTGAGCTTGCCAGTGAACTACGGTGCTGGATACCTCGTCCACCTTCGTCAAATTACTATTATTATACTGTGGGTATAGACTTTAACATATGTATTTATGGGCAGCATGTTAAGCTTTTACTAATATAAAAATCATAAATAAAGCCAAATTTTACACACTGCACCCTTAACATGCCTGTCTCTTTTAAACAAACGTTTAAAAAAAAAGAGGGAAGAGGAAGAGGAGGGGTTGCTGGACCTTTGATCATGCTGACGTCGTTGGCCCCGTCGCCGATGGCCAGGGTGACGGCCTGCTTGTACTTCTTCACCAGCTGCACCACCTGAGCCTTCTGCAGAGGGGTGACCCTGCAGCAGATCACCGTCTGACACATGCAGGCCGTCCTCAGCAGCTCCAGCTGCAGCTCCGGCCCCTCCAGAGCCAAGGCCTGGACACAGGCACAGAGGAGGGGTGGTCATGGTGGGGGGTCAGAGGTCAGAGGTCAGAGGGTGTCAGGGCGTCCAGACTGACCAGACTGTGGCCGTTGATGATCAGGCCGTACTGTCCGTTCACCTGCTCCTCCCCACCGTCTGAGTCGCCTGCAGCCACAGCAGCCCCGAGCGGCTCCTGCTGACCTTCGGCTCGTCAGAAGATCCGGGACTCATCTTCTTCCGGGCGACTCTGTAAGATAGAAAAAAATAATAATTAAAAAAAAAAAAAAAAGAGAGATGGTTTGTAGATACGACTGAGGCTCCAGGTTGAATCATTAACAAGTTTTATTGCTTTCTATTGGCTTTATTGCTGTTTACGTTCGCAGTTAACAACGTTGTGATTCCTCAACATGATAAGTTTATCTATTCCGTGAGATACACCTTACTTGAACCTAACTTGGATACGCCTATCAAGATGAGAAAGCTTGTTTCTACATCATGGAATAGAATAGAATCAAATACAATAGAGCAGCATTCTGTTTCCTCACCGCAGCTCCTCTCTGACACCCTCGGCTGTTGTGGCTGCCACAATGAAAATGCCCCTCATCTCGTCTCTCAGCATGTTGCAGGAGTAGCCGATGTTCTCTGCTGTCTCTGTTTAGAAATAGAGAATTCCCTTTTCTTCATTTTTGTCTCTGTCGGACTAGCAGAACAGGTTATGCTGCTGGTTTGTGGTCTTCAAGGGAAGGAGGACGGAGCTCCACCCACCCAGCTTGTCTCCCGTCAACACCCAGATCTTGATGTCGGCTTTGGCCAGCTGCTCGATGGTGTGCGGGACTCCGTCCTGCAGTTTGTCCTCCACCGCCGTCGCTCCCAGCAGCTGAAGGTCAAAGGTCAGCAAAAAAGAAAAACATTTCTAATGCACCATATACAGAAAAAAGAAGATCATCAGCAAATCCTGCTCCAGGTGGTGGTGGACCTACCAGCAGGTCTCTCTCTATCTCCTCGTACAGCTCGTCCAGTTTCTCCTCTCTCCCCTCCATGGAAACGCTGGCCTCATGGTGGCGCCGTGTCCACTCCACCATGTACTCCTCATCCAGGTCCTTGTAGGCCAGAGCCAGAGTCCGGAGGCCGTCGCTGGCATACTCCTGCGGGTCAGGAGAAAGTGTTCATGAGAGGTCAGGGGTTGGAGTCACAAAGCTCCTGACAATATAAAATACAATAAACAAAACGATATGATACACAATGCAATGCAATATGATATACGGCACGATATGATATGTGATACATGACACGATACACAATACGATACATGATACAATATGATATATGATGCAATATACAATACAATATGCTATTTGATATGATAAATTATATGATATACAATATTATACACTGTACCATATAGGATAACATCGCGATACAGTAGTCATCAAAAATCATCATAAATATTGATTGCCGCACAATCCAACAACACTACATCTCAAAGTCATTTTATGAAGGCAAAATGCAAATGAAAAAAGTGCAAGACTTTGTATACTTCATGAATCACATGTTCTCATATCGTGATACATTGTTTTTCTACTTGACTGATGTATTTTGCCCTTCTCCTCCCCCATCATCCAATGGCATCACTCACATCCAGGTGCCCTGTGGTCACTTTCTTCAGCTGCTGGCAGGATGGGTGGAGCCTCTCAAAGACGGTGGTGTCGGCTCCTTTGCAGTAGAGCGTCAGCTGACCTTTAGGGTCGCGCACTGGAAGAACACAGGAGAGGAGGACGCCGTCAGTGGGGACCAATCCAGGCTCAGCAGCGCCACCTGCCAGACCTCCGGCTCCCTCTCTCACCTATGACCGACATCCTCTTGCGCATGTTGTTAAAGTCCAAAATGGCCAGGAGCTCGTAGACCACCTTCTGGCCCGCCTCCATCACCGTGATGCTCTCCGGCGTGCGCGAGCAAAACACAAAGCCAAAGTTTCTGGCCGCCGTCACCAGAGCGCCCTCGTCAGGAGACTGGGCCTGGTAGAAGAGCTTCCCTGAAAGGACACAGCAGCAGCAGCAGCTGAAGGATCAGCACCATGGACTGTGATATATGATACAGTATACGATCTACTAGGCGCTGGTTGGTCCCCGGAGACTCCCGTCGACCCGGATCCTCACCATCCTCTTTCTCCTCGGGCATGACGGTGTGACACAGAGCCAGCAGGCGGAAGAAGGCTTGAGCCTCCTGCTGCTCCGCCCTCACCGCCTCCACCAGGCTGTCGTCGTGGAAGACGAAGGTGGGATCAGCCAGCTGGTTCCAGAAGAAGTCCACCTTCCTGGTCCTCTGCAGAGGGGTTTGGAGGAACTGATTATATGGGCGGAAACGCACAGAACCAAAACGTGAGGCTGGTCGGCAGCCGCTCTCACCTCTGTTTCCTCCACACGGCGGCCTGATATAGAATAGAATAGGGTTAGAGTGAGAGTAGAATAGAAAAGAACAGAAAATAATAGAATGACTTTATTCATCTCACATTTAGGAAATGTGCATAATTAAAGCAGTATATAAAGATAAAGAAATAAAATACAAAAAAATATTTATTCAACAAGAATAGAAAACAAATATTTACATCTATATGGACAGTTCGGTTATTTACAAATTATTTCCATAAAATTTAAGAAATGTAGTGGGAGATGTGACTAAGTGGGACAGAGAGACGTAATACATGAGGGCTGAGATCTGGTGTCTGCTGACCGTAAGCTGTGCCGCCGATGGAGCAGTGGTTGAAGGTCATGATGTTCTGCGTCAGGGTGCCGGTCTTGTCGCTGAAGATGTACTTGATCTGGCCCAGCTCCTCATTTAGGGTGGTGGTCCTAGCCTGGGCCGGCGTGTTGCTCTCAGCGTGGTACATCTTGCGGTCCCAGTCGATGAAGAAGCTGCTCCACAGGCGGATTGCCTCCATGCTTCAATTCAAGTAAGAGCATTAAGTCAGAATTTAGAAGAGGACCTTCAGAAGGAACTTCTTCAATCTGCCTGACGCCCACCTGACGTAGAGGGACAGCGGCACAAAGGTGTTTAGGACGATGAGGTGGGAAATGAAGTTAAGGAAGGTGGACAGATGGAGCCCGGTGCCTGCAGCTCTGGGGAGGAAGGCGGTGAAGGAGGAGCCTTGGGTCTCCTCCCACCAGGCGCTGCACAGGGCCAGGATGGTGCAAAGGAAGATCAGGAAGATAAAGACCTGACGGGGGGGAAACAAGGTTTAAAGGTCCAGAACCAAATTCCGTTTTTCACGGGCCCAAAAATCCATAAGGGAATAGGTCACAGGTCATTCAAGTAAATGATTTGATTAGAACAATCTACCAGCCATTTTTAAGGTCCGTCAACTCTTTTTTTAACCTTTAGAACAAATTTATTTTCCCACTTAAGAACAAGCTGTACATTCATTCATTTAATTTATTATATTGTTCTTGTGTTTTGTTGTATGTGGTATGTGGAGCTGCTGCTTTGATCTCAGGGGGCCATCCTAAATAAATTGAATAGAACCAGGGACGGGTAGTGAATCTTAAGTGTTCCTGCATCCAGGTTGCCCTCTGGTGGTCTTCAGGTGAATCAAACTTACACACAGTACCAGGATGTTCATCAGTCGGTCGACGCTCGTCCGCTTGAAAGTCGTTGTTCCGCTGTTCTGCATCAGTTTGGTGTCAGCGCCTTCAAAAAACCAGGCAGACAATTCAGCAAAAAAAATAATAATCTCTATATCAAATATTGCAATATCAATCTATGCTGAATATCTCAATATTGAATATCGTAAATTGAATATTGCGATACCAAATATTATGCTTTATAATAGAAATGATTTATTTTTCTTGTGTGGTTGTGCACCTGCGTAGAGGACCAGGCCGAAGCACCACTGGGTGTTCCTGATGGTGCAGCCCCTCAGCAGGACCTGCTCGTTGTCCAGCGCAAATGTCTGTCCGTCCACACTTAGCGTCCCTCGGAACCTGTCCAGCCGGTTGTTGGGGGGCTCGCAGTGAACTTCGCCTGTCGTAAACCAGACAGAAGAAGAAGAAGAAGGAGAAGTCGATCAGCTCATTGACTGAACAGTGAACTCCTGTGGAGGAGGAAGCAGGAGGAAACAGTTTTAGCATTGTGGATGTTATTTTGGGAGGGGGCATGTGCAAATGTTCAGTATATATATACAATAGATATAAATATATGTGTGTGTGTGTGTGTGTGTGTACATATGTGTATATATATATATATATTCATTCATCATTCATTCATCTTCTATACCCGCTTATTCCAATTCAGGGTCACGGGGTCTGCTGGAGCCTATCCCAGCTGTCTTGCAGGGTACACCCTGGACAAGGCGCCAGTTCATCGCAGATATATATATATATATATATATATATATATATATATATATATATATATATATATATACAGGACGGCTAGAAAAATTGCAATATCTCCTTCAGTCAGCCAGTGTTGATCGGCCAACGAGGAAACAGATGCTGGCAATGTCTCACCGCTGAAGGCAGCAAGGGCGTCAACGTCTCCTCCCAGCTGTCCGGTCACACTCAGCGCCTGCTTGGCCTTCAGGTTTGTCTCACTGTCCAGGAAACCAATGCGGGACATGACATGGTGAGAAAGGGCAGACGGGCGGTGGGCGGTGCCACTCACTCACTTACTCACCCATCCAGCTCGGCCGTATCGAGGTAGACCAGGCTGAGGGCGTCGCTGGTGGAGAGCAGCAGCAAGTCGGCCTTGCGAGGTACAGAGAGAGAGACAGAAATTACCATCAATGAGTCGCTACCTGTCGCCCTCTCTCTACCGCAGCCAATCAGGACGCACCGTCACAGAGTCATTGTTCTCCAGCTGGACGATGTCTCCGACCCGAACGTCCCTCCACTTCTCACTCTGGAGCCTGGTTGATAACAGAAATATCTCAATATCTCTTTTCATCTCTATCGCTAACATTGCAGTATCGAATATTTTCAATTTTGTATGTCACAATATCAAATATCTATAAAACAAATGGTAAATATGTATTTTTAACATCCAATGTTCTCTAATGACCTAATGTTGATACAATTGGTAAACTTACATGTTATGTAACCTGCATGCGCCCTGATGCTGATGTCCAGAAAGCATCGAGTGGCAAGCAGCTTTACAACAACAACAAACGCGAAGAAAGATTAGTGAGTTCTAGTACTATAGTTGGACTATAGTTATTATCTGTATAGTTACCACTATGTGGTGAAAGCGTTACATTATGGTAATCTGTTCATTGTTGTTTCACGCACTTTGCACTTGGAATTGACTTTAGTCTGTTAAGACTGTTTACGAACATGTTTTTGACGGAATAAAAAAGACGTATTCAAAGACATATTGCTGTAATTGATAACCGCGTTGCGGGTTGAGGTGGGTTGTGATAACTGACGCGGTTGTGCGGGGCGGGCTGGGACAATTAAAAATATTGTTAACTGCAATACTGGCGGGTTGTCAAAAAGTTGCTCACCACTAGTCTCCGCTGTTGATATCGAGTATTTCTATATAAAATATCTCTATATGAAATATCGCAATATTCAATATTGAAATATTGAAATATTCAATATTGCGAGATTGAATATCTCAATATCTGATATCGCGATATCTCCTAGAAGCTCCAGAGCTGTGGGCCTCCCTGGACGACTCACCGGCCTCGGTCCAGGACCTTCACCCTGCGGTTGTTCACCTGCTCATCACTTTTGTGTCTCTTCTACAAGACAGGGATGGAAAAAAATATTTATATAGAGAGACAACAAGTAAGGTTTGTTTTTGTATTTTTCTTCTTCTTCTTAATTTGAATTTTTGACTTTACGATGTCATCGCTGGCGTCCTTGACACCCGTGATGGACAGCATGAAGAGCAGCGGGACAGCGGTGGTGAACCAGGGCAGAGAGGACACCGCCGGGATGGCCTGTCAGACATGGCAGCAGGGTTTAAAGGTCGATGAGGAGGGGAAGCAGGGCAGTAGGAGTGGAGGCTCTACCTGGAGGACCAGCAGCAGCAGGAAGTAGATGTTTGCCAGCCGCCTGAACTGCTCCAGCAGGTTGAGCGGCAGGAAGGTGAGCAGGTTGTACCTGGAGGTCTTGATGGCATTGTTCTGGACCAGAGGTCAGGCAGGGTTAAGTGAGTTCAGGTGAGGTCAGGTGAGGTTATTTAAGGTCAGGCGAGGTAAAGTGAGGTCAGGTAAGGTATGGTAAGGTTAGGTGAAGTGAGGTGAGATGAAGTAAAGCTCAGGTCAGGTGAGGTCAATTCAATTCAAGCATCGTGCATCATCTCCACACTTACGGCGTGTCGCCCCAACAGGTTAAAGGCTCCGTCGTTGGCTCGCAGGTGTCGTTCCTCTGGGAGCACAGAGGAACCTTCACATTGAGCAGCTGAAAACATTTTTCTTTTCTTTTCTTTTTTTCACAACCAGGCCGAGAGCTTCGGCTTCCTACCTGCCCGGCCCCGTGTTCCACACATGCATGATGACAGCGAACCCATTTCGTCTCAGGGGCACAACAACACTTCCCCCATGCCGACCACCAGACAACGCAGACGCACAACACAGAGGCCAACAGAGGGGGTGGAGGCTGAGGGTTAAAACAACAAACACAGGAGTGTGTTTCAATCAATCAACTAAAGCACTAAATCACATTCAGGGGCGTGTTGAAGCGCTTTGCACAATCTAGAAAACTGAGCGATCGGCACTCAGCATCAGGGCCGAAGATCACTGGTCCGCACACTCTTATCGCCCACAGCCGGCTGCGGTTCTGCTGCCAGACGCTGAGTCAGCAGGAAATCAGTGTGCTGATTTTCTCGCTGCAGATGAATTAAAATTCAATAAAAGAAACAAACACACACCGGCCGGAGGAAGTGATTCCTCACGACTGCTTGACATTCATCTGCTCCACCAAGCAGCCGTGTCTCCTCCCACTCCAGCTGCTGACTTTGATTCATCAGAAAGTGGAAGAGAATTGAACTATAAACCCCGCCAGAATTAAATTTAATATATATATACACATATCATTATCATTATTATTCCTTTTTAAAAGTGCCACATACCTGAGATGAAAAAAAAAAAAAGTTGATTGTGTGCGTCCCCGAAATCAATGCACACAAACACAGAGAAAGAGAGAAGTGGAGGGCTGGAGTCCATCCAGGTTGAGATCCGTCCCAACCAGCCGACCTTTGGACCAGCAGGACCAGGAGCCAATGAGGAGGCAGTAGCAGCAGCAGCAGCAGCAGCACAGTCAGCCAATCAGAACCATGCTAAACACACCCACACAGTCCTGCAGGAATTGTACCAGAACCCTGAAGGTCCTGGAGCTGCACCAGTTGGTTGCCGCCCGGTGTCCTCCAATCAGCATTCAGCACCACAAGGACAGACATAACCAAGCAACAAACAATATCAAGAACACACAACTGAAACGTGTCAATGTACTTGGTGCCCCCAGGAGGCAGTGAAGGTCTCCTCGGGATTCCCTGCTTTCATCCTGCCGATGAAGGAGCGTAGATCACATGACCTTCACATGATCTCGTGACCTCCATGAAACTTCCCCTGAGACTTTTTAATGATCCAATAACTGCTCATCAATCCATGCCACAGGTTGTCCCAGTGGTCTCGTGACTCACAGTGCACTGTTGGTGCCACACCTCTCCCGGCCAGCAGGGGGAAACAGAAGCAAGGCAATGTAGGTTGAAAAAAATATACAAACGTAAATAAATAATCAAAAAGATGTTTTGTTTTTGAAAGAAATGACCAGACAAGTTTTTGCTTCTTTTGGGTTTTTTTTCACATTGTTTATCAACATACAAAATTGTTGAGTGAGTCATTTTATATGGTGACAGAGAGTTCTGAGGCGACAGTAAAAACAAAACACTGGCAGGACTTTATAACGCAGTGATTGGGTGATAGTGCAGGAACCACGTCTAGAAAAGAGATTAAAAAAAACAAACACTTGGCACAGGGAACGAATATATACAGAATAATGATTAACATTAATCACTGTGAAGTCTGCTGTGGGTTTAAAACCACCTCTGGAGCGACGGTTGAAAACACACACACACACACACACACACACACACACACACACACACACACGTACGACACAGTGATCGACTGAAGAGGATCAGAGAGAAAATACACAACTTCAGTGACAGGAGTAAAAAAAAAAAAACAAATACGATTATGATAATAATAATAATAATAATAATAATAATAATAATAATAATAATAATGATAATGATAATGATAATAATAATAATAATAATAATAATAATAATAATAATAATAATAATAATAATAATAATGATAATGATAATAATAATAACAACAACATTAAAGGACACAGAATACAAAAGTTAAGGCCTCCGAAGACGACAGAGCAGGACGGAGTGATGTAAACACAAAGGTTGGGTGGTTGGAAAGTCAAAATAAAGTCTCCAAATAACTCGGCTGTTTGTGTGTGCGTGTGTGTGTGTGTGTGTGTGTGTGTGTGGTGTGTGTGTGGTGTGTGTATTGAGGTGACATCAGCGGGAACAACAAGTACAGAAGAGGAAAAATAAATAAACAGTCGCAGCTTGGAGACGACGACACATGACAAGGCACGGCGAACACACACACACACACACACACACACACACACACACACACAGAGTCACAGACAGTCTTTAAAATGGTAGCTGCCACCATCAGCTTCACTGGTCCCAGTTCACTAAGACACGTCATCACCAGTTCACAGTGTAAGGCATCAGACACAGTCGGAGGGGCGTATTGCACGACAACACAGGGTGTGTGTGTGTGTGTGTGTGTGAGTGTGTGTGTGTGTGTGGGGTGAGGGTGCGTCACAGCGCCATCTTCTGGTCCGTGCACGTGAGACAGGCTGTGTGCTGCTGAACATCTTGCTCGGCAAAATAAACGGCCCAATATTATTTTTTCAGCAGGAGGAGACGGAGGAGCAGCTGCAGCTCCTCCGTCTCCTCCTCCTCCTCCTCCTCCTCCTCCTCCCCCTCCTCCTCCTCATCTGCCCTCCTCGGCCGAGCGCGTCTCCGACTTGAGGCGCACGAACTCCTTGGCCACCTCGTCGCCGGAGCGCTGCGACAGGATGCGCACGGCGGTGAGGCCCGTGTCGTCCATGTGCACGCGCTCGCCCAGCGGGCACCAGCAGGCGCAGCTGGCGCGCGCGCCGCCACCTCGCGCAGCTGCAGCAGC
>CM020518.1:3932500-3957500 GCA_009823395.1 Thamnaconus septentrionalis
CCTCGTCCTCCCGGCTGAAACATCAAACCTGTCAGCGGGAGACTGATCTAAACGCTGTGCTACCCCTACAGCAGCAGCCACACCTACCCGCGCCTCCTCCGTGGCCACCTGCGCAGCAACGGACACACAAGCACAAGTCAACAGCCAGGAAGGAAGTGGTGGTGGGAAAGAGGCTTTTTTTTTTTTTTATTTAAAAAAACAAACCCAAGAAAACAACAACAAAACCCACACAGGTTACTGTTACACTTCATGGCGCTCACGCTCACCTGTTTGGCTCCCATGGACTCAAACATCTTCTCCAGCTGGATCCGCAACTGCTGCACGTTGTTCATCAGGACGCACGGCTGAGACACACACACACACACACACAGGAATCATCTGAGTTATTTTACTATGAATCATGATTTTTAATTATACTTTTTTACGATCATTTTTTACAATTATTTATAAGGTTTTTTATAATTTTACTTTGTAATAATAATAATAATAATAATAATAATAATAATAATAATAATTATTATTATTATTATTATTATTATTATTATTTTATATATTAATATAATATAATTAATTAATATAATATAATATTATATTATTTTATCTTTTTTTAATTCCTCTACTTGTAAAAGAGGGCTTGCCACCTTGACCTCGTAGATTACAGGAAAATCAAAATCTCAGACCACGCCCACAACTCGGCTCCTCTGCTTCAGGTTTCAAACTCACAATCTTCTCCTTGTCCACGTAGGAAGGGAAGCTCTTGGTCAGGATGGCGCTGTACTGGAGCAGGACCTTGGCGATGGTCTGGCAGGGAGATAGAGGGGGGACAAAGGTCAGAGGCCTGGGGGATTAAGGGTGGGGGGGGGGGTTGCTCGGCAGCGGCGCTCACCTTGGAGAAGCGGCGGCTGTACTGGGCTGTGACCTTGGGGTCGGGGCACTCCAGCTTCCTGATGATCTCGAAGCTCTGGTTGAGCTGCGTGAAGATGTCGACCACGGAGCAGGAGAAGAGGGCGTGCTCGGATGTCTGCTGGAACTGAGGCGGGGAGGAGGGCGAGGAGGAGCGGGGGGGGGGGGAGTAGGAAGAGGAAGAAAAGAAGGAAGGTGGTAGAAGAGGAGGAGGCGGCGGTGGGGGAAGAGAGAGAAAAACAACGGAGTGAGGCAACTGTCGACAGTCCATAACAACTAATGGAAGTCAGAAGGTTGTTGGTCTCCTCACTCCGTCCTTCTTGTCCCTCTCCAGCGCTCCGTGCATGAACTCCATGGAAACGTCCTCGTTCTCGTCCAGCCACTGCAGCACGAACTGGAGGAACCAGCTGCAGGGAAACCAGCCCAGACCGTCACTTTCACCCTTCTACGTTGCTTTCCAACTTGGCATCAATCCAACCAAGCAATTCTCGCAAACATCGCTCAAACACCATGCGATTTGCACGTATAGATGTCATTTCCCTGACTGCCAGCAGAGGGAGAATCTGCTTTCAATTTAAAGCAGCTCTGATGATCTGGGCAACTTTTCGACCATAAAATTATGATTCCAAACTCAGTAAACCGATTAATAGGATCGATGGTGCTGCCTCGGCAGCGAGAGGGGAACCCAATAATTAACCTCGATGAAAGACGAAGTAATAAAAGTGTTGAACGTTTGCTACAACGTTATTGTCAATGTCTGTTTTGCATTTCATTTCTCGGCGCCCCCGACTGGACGTCCCAGTCTGAGACTGGAGTCGCTGGAGCCACTTACGAGGGGTAGTCCGGGACGGCGGCCCTGAAGGCGGGCAAGTCCTTGACGTACTCGTTGTAGAGCCACTTGACCTTGAAGTGCAGGTTCATGTACTCGGTGCTCTTGCACAGCCGGTGCTTCTCGTGCTCTGCAAGCACAACAAGACAGAGTAATGGGTTAGAGGGTTTGTTTTTTTGGGGAAGAGGGAGGGGGCGTTCGGAAGGGTTTTAAGGGGGAGACTCACCCTCCATGGCGTACTTCATGTCCTGAGCAAACAGAGTCCACATGACCTCTGCCGACACCTTCCCCACGTTCAGCTCCTGGGGGAACCTGAGGAGGAGGGTGGGAGGAGGAGATTAGAGGAGAAAGGGGGAGGAGCCAGCGGGGTGAGAGTGGGAGGGGCCGGCTGCTCACTGGTTGAGGACGGGTGTGTAGGAGTTGCGGTCCTCCTCGATGATGGACACGATCAGCATGATGAGTTTAGGCCAGAAGTCCAGGTTCTTGACGCTGGGGCCCTGCTCCTCCAGGGGAACCTCCTCCTTGTTCTGGTGAGTGTAGAGGGGATGAGGTCAGAGGTCAAGTTAAGCTCCGCCCCCCTCTCCCTCAACCCACCCAGAGGGCGCCGGACTCACCGTGTCGGCCGGCTGGTACTGCCGGCTGTAGAGCTCGTGGTTGTTGTTGAAGACGTAGTGGTAGGTGGAGTTGAGGCAGGCCTTGACGCAGTCCCGCACCACCTGGCTGGCCCTGGGCGGAGACTGGAGCTCCTGGACCTGCAGCGCCACACAAAGGCAGGCGCTCACACGCAAGCACAGGGGGAGGGGGCGATGGTGGTGGCGGTCAAACTCTCACCTTCATCCTGAAGAAGGTGATGCTGGTCAGAAGGTCTACAGTGGACTTGAGGTCCTGCAGCCGGTCTTTGTTGCCGGCAGGGAAGTGGTTCTGCAGGGGGGACAGAGTGGTGGCGGTCACACAACCATTGCATTCATCAAGTATTAGATGAATGCGATGAGTATCCAAATGGACACAATGAAGTTTTGTTTTTGATTTTTTTTTTTTTAAAGGTGAAAACAGGTGAAAACTGAGATGTTGATTTTTTTTTTTATCATCAGGGGTCAAAAAAGAAAGACGGAGGAGGAAATTTCACCCGGTAGGTCGACAGGTCGATGCGCAGAGAGTTGTGCAGCTGGTCCAGAAGCTTGACGAAGCGTTCTTTCTGCAGGGTGGACAGACAGTCAGTCAGACAGACAGACAGTCAGTCAGACAGACAGACAGACAGACAGACAGACAGACAGACAGACAGACAGACAGTCCTCTGAGTTCTGCCTCTACAAACCCCAAAGTTGGAGGCGGCGAAGCGGTCGGAGGCGGAGACGTTGGTGGAGGCGGTGGTGTGGGCGTAGAAGGCGTTGATGTTGGCCAGCAGGGTGCTCATCACGGCCGGGACGCCGGGACACATGTACTTGGAAGACAGACAGGCAAAGTGCCTGACGGACAGATAGACAGACAGACGGGAGGCTTCAGAAGACCGGCTTCAGACTCAGAGGGCGTCGGCTGAAACTCGTTTGGTTCCGCCCCCTAAAAATCAAAAAGCCCTCTGGCGGCGTGAGATCCGGCCGGCGGGACTCACGTCATGGCCTGGTAGATGGACTCGATGCCGTATCGCATGGCGAACTCGTCGGCGATCTCCTGCGCCACGTCGTCAAAGTAGACCTTCCAGCCGTCGTCTCCGCGGGCCTCGGGGATCCGGACGGCGCCCTGACCCAGCAGGTCGGTGGAGTGGTGGAAGAGGTTCTGCAGCGGGACGGAGCAGGTGCATTACGGTTTCCCCACCCGGGTTCTCCACCACAATGGCAACGACAACGGCAACAAAGACAACGACAAAAATAACAACAACAACAATAACAACAACAACAACAACAACAATCTGATCTGGGCACCTCGTGCAGGCAGGTGTACTGCACGTGATAGGCCGCCACTTTCTCCTCCCCCTTGATCTCCACGTTGATCTGCAGGCGAATGGCACCCGACACGGCCGACTTGTCCGTCCTTTTCTCACACACACACACACACACACAAAAACGCAGCCATGATTACATGCTGGAGGAGGACCAGCATCATTAACAGGCTGGAAGGGTCGGCATCTCTGGGTATCCATGGGTGTCATGTGACAGGAAAAGGAAAAGGAAAAACAACAAGAAAAAAACTGACCCAGGTTGTACCAGACGTCCATCTCGCCGCTCAGCGTCCGCACCTCGATGATGCTCTGGCCCAGGAAGTCGTCCGACTCCCTCTTCAGACGCTGCTTCACTCGAGACTTGATGTCATCGTCCTCGTCCCACACACGGACTTTGATCCGGTCGGAGGAGTTGTGGCACTCACTGTGCTCGCCAGGAGAAAGGATGGAAGAGGGAAAGAAAAAGAAGAACAAAAAGGTGAAGATCCAAGAGAAGAGACGGTGGATAGGATATTTAGTGGAGGAAGAGGAAGGTGGAGGTCTCAAGGTCTCACTCACAAGTGGAACTTCTCCTCCCAGACTGGATTAAGGTTCCCGTAAATGGTCTTGGTCCTCTTCCTGGTCTTGCCCACCTGGACGGTGACGTAGGGGTCGCTGGATCCAGTCTTGTCCTTCGCCTGAAGCCCTTGAGCGCAAACCACTGGGCAGGGAGGTGGGAGAGGGGGGGGGACAGCGAGAACAGCAGGTTAGCGCCTCTGATCTGGAAGCTCCTCTTCGACCAGCCTTGGAGGAGCACCAGTCGTCACCAATCACTACCTGTGATGGTGATCTTGGCCGACCACTTGGAGGTGCCGTCCAGGACGCTCTGCTTGATGGTCTTCATGTGCTGGCTGTGGATGGCCTTGCTAATGACAAAGACCTCGCGGATGAGCTCAAAGATCTCCGGCTTGTTCCTCTCCCGGATCTTCATCCTGTCCTTCATGGCCATGATGATGTTCTGCGTGCGGTCCTCGGCGCCGTGCTTGGAGCTCTTCTCCGCGGCACCTGGAAGCAAAAGCAAACAAGGAAACACTGAGAAATGTGAGGCGCCGGCGATTGGTGGCAGCAGTGGGTGGAAAGGTGCTCACGCTGCAGACAGTCGGCGTTGAGCAGCTCCTGGCACTTTTCGTGGCACTTAACACCGCACTCGGAGCAGCGCATGCCCTGGCGAGCGATGCCCCACAGGAGCCCCTCGCACTCGTAGCAGTAGGTGGGCGTGGTGGCCGTCCACACTTCAAAGTTGTGCGGCGTGGTGCAGGATATAGGGTAGATGAGGGCCTGGAGGGTCTTCTTGTAGACATGGTTCTTCTGCAGAAGGAGGAGGAGGGAAAACACGGCTGAGTGATCTGGTGTCCACCCTGTGCCACATGATCAGTCCGGCATCCCCACGCCCTCACCACGCTTATAAATGATTGGCCATCTACCAACTGACGTGACTAATAATAAGGTTCCGCATTCAACTCAAACACTGGGACATTACAAACAGCGAGTGCAAAGGTCGACAGCAACGGGTCCGTACCAGTTCCTCGTCTTTGATGGAGGACCGGGCAGCCATGGCGGAGGCAATCCCCGCCTTCCTGGCTTGGACGAGCGACTGGACACACACACACAGACGGGAGAGAGAGAAAAAGAGTTGCAGGGTCAGTTCCTGCTGGCCAGAGAGACAACCCACAACCACGCACCAGGCACCAGGCACTAGGTACCAGGCAACAGGAACCAGGCAGCAGGCAACAGGCACCAGGAACCGGGTACCAGGTACAAGGCAGCAGGTACCAGGAACTTTGTACCAGTTACCAGGCACTAGCCACCAGTTAACAGGCACCAGGTGCTAGGCACACTGCCAGCCACAAGGAACGGGTGCGGTTAGGAAGCTAGAGGAGGAGGTGGGTGGGTGCTCAGGTGGGCGGGGCTTTGGGAGGTGAGTAGGATTACAATCTCAGTCAATCAGGGAAGAAGGTGTTAGTTTGTTGCCCCGAAAGGATGAAGCCACACCCACATTAATACACTCCAGATGCTGCCGAGACCTTTAGGCAGGTTTGTGTGGGAGAGTTAGTCGTCCATCTGTTCATGACTCAGGAGCTCCAGGGATTTTTTTTTTTTTTTTAAATGCATATGCACGTTACGGTTTGATCCAAGTATAAGAAGCCGTGACCCAGAGGACGCATGCATAAGCTGTGAGCCGCTGATAGTTGCCTGCTACTGCCGTGTTCATTTCTATCCCCACTTGTTTTTCAACTAGAGGAGGAATAAAATGGGGGTTGGGGGTAGGAAGGTGGAGGATGGGGAGAGGGGAGGGGCAGCTGTGTTCCGCTGACTTACCATCGCCTGATCAGGGAGGAGAGTGAGTGCGTTCAAGAGAGTTGTCGGAAATGTTTTTTTGGGGGGTTTTGAGAGAGGAGGGAGAGAGAGGTTAGCAGTCTGACTGGAGGTCGTCTTGACCCACATCCCACAGCGTAATAAAAAACCAGCTGGTATCTCTCCAACTGAGAGCATAGACACACACACACACACACATATATATATACATACATATATATATATATATATATGTATATATTTTTGTATATATGTATGTATATATGTATATATACATGTATATATGTATGTATGTATGTATGTATGTGTGTATATATATATATATATATATATATATATACATATATATATATTGATAGAGAGACAGATATATATACACACACATGAATCCATCACTATGAACTACGGCTTGTAGAAGAACAATACTACCACTGACCACGTCGCTGACCAGAGCCAGCGGCTTCTTCTTGCGCAGGTCCGGCATGCTGTCGATTCCGTACAGACCGGATCCACCGCTGGGGGAACAGAAAAAAAGAAAAACCTCAAAAACAATCAATCAATCAAACAATCCATCAAAATAATAAAAAAAAAAAAAAAAAATGCAGGGTTGATGACTCACCCTGGTTTGAGCCAGGCCTGTCTGGCGTTTGGTTCCTCATCTCGGACCTGCAAGAGTGGAGCAGCTTAAAGACTCAGACGGAGGACAGACAGGTTTGTTTGGTTGAGTTCAACCTCTCTGAGGTCTCTTTGCATTAAGAGTGAAATAATCCTGAGGTGCTAAACTACACACCGGTTTCACGTTTCCCAGATAGTGTTTGAGGATCAAAGACGACAAGATCTAACGAAATGTATATATATATAGCAAACAATGAAATAAAATCTCCAAGTGCAGAATACATACAGAAGAGTACAAAAATAACAATGACAAAATATGACACAGAGCACACACGCACGAAAAACAAATTGCATTATTCAAATTCAGCGCATTCAAAACACGGAGAAGTGATGAAGAAAACAAAACAATAAAACACTGGCAACAATCACAAGCACCAGAGACTTTTTCTCATCAAGTGACCTGAATCTCTTCTCTCCAACACTCTGCAAAGAAAAACAAAACAAAAAACAAATTTGGTAACAATATTTGGTTTAAAGAGACAAATATTTTCTTTTTAAATGCTACCCAGGCAAACTAAACTAATCTATGAGTCCTGTGAGTTTGGCTCACACATTAGTTGCACTAATAAGCGTGTCTCATAAAACATTCTGTTCAATACCTGCAATGAATTCATCTCGACACTGGGAACTCTGGGAGCTTTGGGAGCACTGGGAGCTCTGGGAGCCCTGGGAGCCCTGGGAGTCCTGTGCAGACCTGGACAGTCTCTGACGTATTTGCCTTTTTTCCCTGAGAATTCGCTGGAAGTTGGCGATCCGCTCACGGTGCCCAGCATCACTGGGCCGCATGGGACTCGACTGGTCCAGAGCCTGGTTCTCACTGATGGGACTCAGTCGCACGTCGTCTCCGCTGGGCTCTGCTGACCAGGGAGGGTCTGCAGATGGAGACTCTCCTTTCTGCTCTGGAGTCCCAATAGGAGAGCAGGAGACAGTGGGAAGGTCCAGAGGTTGTAGTGGAGACCCTTGAGTGATGGAGGACGGCACGTGATCAGCTGTTGACGAGCAGATTGAATCCTGGGTGTCTTTCAGATCTGCCTCTTCTTCATTCGGATCCTTCACACTCTCCTGCACTGGGATCGAGGCCATGGCGGTGGATTTAAAATCTTGGACGGCATCGTCGAAAGGCTCAGTTACCTCCAGTTTCTTTAGAGCTCCTTTCAACGCTGAGCGGAACGTGAGCATGGCCTTGCTGAAGGTGGTCGTGTCAGCGTCAGGCAGCAGATCAGCACCAGTGGGATCTGTTTTAGTCAACACGGGGTCCTGAGCATCATCCCTTGAGGACGAGCTGGGCTCCATCCAGTTCCTGTCCAAGCTGTGAGAAGAACCCAGCAAAGCAGCGTCCCTCCAAGAAGAAAAGCTGTTGCCTTCTGGCTCCACGCAGTCCGACAGCAGCACCTCAGAACCACTCAGACCTCTGCAGCATTGATCCAGACCGGCATGTATGGTGTGGTAGCCAGAACTGCCTGAGCGCGGGAAGTTTGGAGAATGGCGGTACCTAAAATCTGCCTCTTCTCGTGGGACTCTGGGGAGACCACAGTCCATTGGACCAGAGAAACCAAAAGGTGTGGTGCCGTAGGGCACAAACAGAGACCAATCCAGACGCTCTGAACTTTTCTCTAATCCTGGCGAGCAGCCTTCAGCTTCTCCAGTGGCCCACCTGTTCCACAAATCTGGACGGATTTGAAGCTTCTCTGAGCTAACGTCGTCCACGCTCCAACCTCCATCAAACAAAGGCCATGCATCGGCCTCAGACAGACAACTTGCCACTGGGCTGAGACACGACGACAAGGAACTGGTGCTCTGGCCAAAGCCCAGTTGGTTTTCAAGCACCTTGCAGCATGAGTGCCGTTCCTCTGTCCAAAGGTTTGTCTCCAGGTCGTATTGGTTGGCTCGCTCGCTCAACAGCAGAGGTACCTGGTAGACATGCTGGTGTTTGGGGGACATACAAGACGGCAGAAATCCTGCACAAGGCGAGGTGACGGCATTCTGCCGACCTAGACTTCCTCTTCTGGTGTGGCCTGCTTGAGGGGCAGGACCAGGGAGAGGTGCGGCCGAAGCTCCACAGTAAAGTTCTTCTATCTCGCTGAGAACAGCGTCCACACAATAAGACGCCTCGTCCACGGAGCCGCGCACCGATGTCAGGTACTGCTTCAGGTCAGAGATCTCTTCCTGGATCTTGTTGATGCCCTTCAGCTCTTTCAAGAGGTGGTCCACGAGATTACCAGAGCCCACTCTGGAAGTCCCCTCTTCTTCTTCTTCTTCTTCTTCTTCTTCTTCATTATCATCATCATCCAAAATCTGCTCATTATGTTTGGGTAAAGAATTTTCTACAACCTCATCAACGCCTTCCGGGTTGCAAGTAGCTCTGCTGCAACACTGGGACCAGGACCCAAGACTGTCGGTGCTGTCCACCTGTGAGAGCCTGTGAGGATGGTAATCTTCTGGCAGGCACGCCGGCGGTTCTCTGTGGTGGAGGCTTTCCTCTGCAGCAACTGTTGTCTTCTGTGGCTCTCCATCTGTAGGCGACGTTGGTTCACAACTGTAATGCTCCCGTTGACCGAGGCGTCCTGAGGGGAACATCCCTGAGACTGTGCAACGCTGAGCAGCCGTGCCTGACACCAAAATCCACCTCTCAGGAGCCAACAGAAAATCCTCAAAAGACCAAACCTTCTGAACCCATTCTAAAATGCTGGGCTCAAAAAACAGCGTCAAATCTGTACTCTGACTTCAACGTGAGAGGCTCGCCTGTGCACTGAACACAGTGCAGCTGCACGTCTCAGCAATTAGGAGGCTTTGACGAGGCAGCACAGCAATTAGGTGACGGGTCAATTCTGGTTTTTTTTTTGTTTGCTTTTTTTGAAACTCCCACACCAGCTGCACACAGTTAGCTTTGAGCTGCTGCTTCTCTGCCCGCTGAAATACAATATAAACTGATCTAATGTTTCAAAGTGACGCGATTGGTTTATTAATTAACGTATTGTTGCCAGCAACAACGAAAGACAGATTTTATTTTCCAATCCACGTCACTTTTTTTTTTTTTTCTACTCCAGTAGACGTCACATAAGTATGTGTGTATTCATGTTTTTTATTTTACCAACATCCAGTAGACATATATATATATATATATATATATATATATATATGTATATATATGATGATATATATATATATAATACAATATAATATAAGATAAAATATTTGTAAGTTTCTGTCACTGCTAGCAGATGAAAAAATATTGATAAACATGATCCAGCAGAATGGTGTACGACTGCATTCTCATTAAAAACACAAGCACCCGCACCAGAACCAGCTATTAAGTGTAATTACAGGTCACTGAGGCAATGACTCGTGTGAGAGGCAAAGTGACGTGTGAAGAGGAAACAGCCTGTGAGAAGAGTCGCAGTCAGACTCCGTGAGTCGCGCAATTTGTCATTAGTAACTCGCTATAACTATGGTACAGTATATTTTGCCGCCGCACACTTGAAATCTGATGAATGGCAGGTGGTGATATCCTGAGTGAAAGATGTGCTCACTGGCGCCACCAGGAAAGAACAACGCAGGTTTCTCCCTAAAGCACATTCCTGGTATGAAGTATTATGGTACAACGTGCTCCTACTATTTGTCTTGCACATCTTACGGCTTAATCAGAGACCACCAGGGAGGAGAACTCAACCATCATTGAGGGTGTTGTTGTTTTTTTATTGCTCACCTCCCGCAGCTGAACCTGCACTTTGTTGATGGCCTTCAACCATCGAACTCTGGAGGGGTTAAAGGGTAACGGCTGTCCGTCATCGTAGAACCTTGAGACACACGGAACACAGAGGAGGAAATCTCTGTCTTTACACACCTGAGCACGCCTTCCTTATTTTTCAATTTCAAGGAAACACGTTTTCTTACCTTTGGAGTTTTAGTGACCTTTTCTCTGGCAGAGCGCCGTTTTTCAGGCCCCTCAAGGTGTCTGGGGGCAGTTCGCAGACCTCCCTCTCGCCATCGGTGGACTGGCCGTTGGCAGCCAGGTGGCCTGAGGCGCGCAGCGGCCGCCCAGTGGAAGACGGATGAAGACCTGTGCTGTGGTAGGAGTGGTAGGACTCCTCCAGCTCGGAGCCTCCGGCGCTCTCCTGGCCAGTCTCGCTCAGCTGTGAGCTGCTTTGGCTGAGGTTCCCCGAGGAGCCAAAGCGACTACTGTCTGCTGGGCTATAACGTTGACAGAGTGGGAGGAAGAGAATCAAGAATCAATTTTGGAAAATGTCTTTTAATATGGTCAGTAACTTTGCTGATACAACTAGCCCATTAAAGCCATTTAACCTCAATAAACCTCATTTAGGCATTATTTAGAATCGTAGGACGAAATAAACCACTAGAAAGTAAACTTTGGGGTTGCCATCTATACAACAAAATTACCCTCCCCCCAAAAGGCCCAACCTTTCAAGGATGCTGTTGCATGTTGAAAATAATGGAAAGGTGAAGATGTATGTTAATGTAATAGCATGTACGTTTTCACAATCAAAAGATATTTTTCCCCGTCCAATGCATTTTGATCTGAAAACACTGGCCAATACGTTTAAGTGTTTAGCTGTTATTCAGAAGGTTAAAGTGAGAGATTATTTTTCTACCATGACTGTAAACACAAAAAGCAGACCATGGTTAGTCTGATCAAAATCAAAAATTAACAATTTGCAAAATGCACACTCAACAGGAATTGTTTGATTGCGTTTAATTTAGTATTTCTTCCAAATTTGAATTTAGTAGTTAACAGCAGAGAATCTTTTGTTTAAAGAGAATTTGCTTGTTTTCATTTAAAACAAAACTGGTCATCATGTCACCTCACAACTGATACTATGACAGAATTCCATATTTAAACAAAATGCACATACTTGAGGCGTGCTTGTATCTGAATCAATTAATCAAAACTGTCTTTCATCAGCTACAGCTATTATATCAAAAGAGTTATGAAAGAAAAAAACTGTCCATTTTGTTTTGGAATTCTGTTTTAACTGAAAAAGGAGGGGTTACGGATGATGCTATGACAAATAGAACCTACATCAGAGAGCACAGAAAGTGACAAACACAAGCTTAGACACTAAATTATGACAACAAGGACAGGTGGACTGCAGAGCTGGACAGGGAATACACTTTTGGTCAAAGTCAATGCATCATAAATGGAGGGAAATGCCATTTATTATGCTTTTACTAGCCTTTTTTCATTCAAAAGCTCCTTCTTGGACTGGTTGTCCAGCTGCACTCCAGAGGCAGAACCTGCAACTGGGGGTGTTTCTACAACCTTCTCCTCCTCCTCTGAGGTCTGGGATGCTGAAGGATCTACTTCAGGAGTGGAGATGTAAATCTGGGGGTTTGTGATACCTTCTGTGGAACCTACCGCTTCAGTTTTTTGCTCATCAGATGCTGAAGCTTTTTGTACAGTGTGTGTTTGGCCACTTGGTGGCTTGCTAGTTTTGGGCTGTGACGTTACGACTGGGGCAGCTTGTGGCTTGGGTGCCTGCCAAGGAAAACTTATTTTTGTGCCGAATAATGAAGGGCCAGATGGCTCTTGGTTTCCAGTAACAGGTTTTTCCTCTTGAAAAAGGCCACCTGAGAGGTTTTTTAGGCCCGATAACAGACCACTGCCCACTTCGGTCTGCGGTGTAGATGAAGCAGCTGATGGCATTGCGGATGACAGTAGAGATCCAAGAGATTTTCCTGCATCGCTTTGTGTCGGTATGAAACCAAACAGAGACTTTGGTTGTGTTGGCTCTGCATTGTTGGAAGAAAGATTAACTGAGGGAGAAACATTAGTACCGGGACCTTGGCCTGCCGGTGGAACGGACTGGTCAACCTCTTTGCACTCAGGGTCGTTTTTAATAACCAGGGGCTTCTCTTGCACTGTCTCCTCTTCCACTTTCTTAGTCTCATCTATCTTATGATCGAGACCGGATGCAGAGCTGGCTGAGAGAGAAGTAGTTTCCAGAGAAACTGCCTCAGATGCCACCGTACTACAAGCTTCAGGACTGCCTGAAAGGCTTTGATTTTTAAACGGGGGAACTGGATCTACGTTTGTGTTTGTGCTCGTCTCAGTGGCAGACACAGATGTTTTTGGTGACTGTGTTTCAGTTTTGCTCTCTGGTTGTGAGGTCGTGCTAGGAGCTGGCTTGGGCTCAGATGGGGTAGGTTCAGGCGGCTTGAACTGTTTTCCTAAACCTCCAAACAATGATCCACCGAAGCCACCAAGTACTGATGCGCCGGTCTGTGTTCCTTCAGCCTGAGCAGTACCACCTCCAAACATTCCTCCAAGTAAAGAACCACCAGGCTGTGTTGGAGCTGCTACAGACCCTCCAAACATACCACCTAGTAATGACCCACCAGCCTGGGGACCTGGCGTTTTTGCTGTGGGTCCTCCTCCAAACATCCCACCTAGTATTGAGCCTCCAGTGGCAGGCGCAGTGGGTGAAGGACCAGACTGCGGAGCCGACCCCTTAAACAATCCTCCCAGTAACGACTGCCCTGTCTGTGGAGCTGCTGTCTCTGTGTTAGCCCCTCCAAAAATACCCCCAAACAGTGATGTGCCAGCTTGGTTAGAAGTAGCTTGAGATGTTGTTCCACCCAATCCAAAGAGTGTGGTCTTCTGTTGTTGCTGCTGACCATCATTTGACGCAGCGGATGGTTTGAAAAGTGATGAAACAAAGCCTGTAACTGCATCTGCTGCCGAGTCAATGACAGGTTTCTCTGGTTCTGGAGACTTTTGTTGTTCCGGGACTACAGCACTTGCTGTCTCTTGAGGACCAAGAGATTCCTGTTCTTCTTTAGGCGCCAGCTCAGCACCCAAAAGCTCTGGTTTTGCAGGTTGTTCTGTTTCAGAACAAATGTCAGATTGTGTGGACGGGATGTCATTAGCTAAAGCTATTGTTTTATCAGCTTTTTGTGACACAACATCAAAATCAGTTTTGGGCACATTTTCCTCAAGCAACTGAGCTGCACCATCTGTCTTATCACATCCTTCTCCTTGTGTTTTTCCTTGGTCAGTGATAGCCCCGGTAGCTGTTTCAGAAGCAGGTAAAGCTGGAGTAGTTTTACAGTCATCGTCAGGTTTTGGTAATTGTTGAACACACAAGTTAGAGTCTGCAAGAGCTGTAGTTGTTGTTTTGTTGTCATCATTGGATTTTTGTGCAGCTGTTGAAGCTGGTATGACACCATGCACTGGTGCTACATTTTTATCAGATGTCTTATCAGGAGACACTGCTGTTAAAATACCACCCAAGAGAGATGTACCAGTCTGCTCAGTTTTTGTCTGAGGGGATGATCCGCCCATAATACCCCCTAATATTGAGCTGCTATTTGAGGACTTTGAATTTTGATTTGAAGCAAAGATTCCACCAAAGGACCCACTAGCCTGTGGGCCTGTATTGGACCCTCCAAAAAGGCCACCCAAAATGGATCCTCCAGACTGAGCTGAAGCTGCCTGTGGAGCAGATCCACCAAATAAGCCTCCAAGTAAAGAAGTCCCAGTCTGGGGAACTGAACCTTCAGGTTTAGTGGGACTAACTTGAGGAGCAGGTTGAGGAGTAGACCCACCAAAGAGGCCACCTAGCAATGATCCTCCTGTCTGAGAAGCAGACTGTGGTGAAGAGCCACCAAACACAGCACCTAATAAAGAATTTCCAGACTGCTGAGAAGACTGAGATGTTGAACCACCAAGAGCAGAGAACAAGCCTTTGGCTGGCGTGTCCTGTGGTCCTGATGATCCAGGAGCAGATGCTGATGGTGAAGGCTCAACAGTGCTGGACCCAGAAAATAAAGAAAGCAAACCTTTTGCTGGACTGTCTGATAAGGATTCCATTTTTGAGCCTGGGGTCTGCAGGCTTGATCCGGTAAACATTGAAAAAATTCCAGAAGATGGTGTTTCTTTAGAGGCAGCAGCACTGTTAGATTGACTTTGGGTGCTCAGCTCATTTGGTTCAGTAATAACTTCTGTACTTGCTGTTGGTGCACTGTGTACTTCACTAGACATTTCAGAGGGAGCCTTTGCTACTGGAATATCACTACTGGAAACTGATAAAACTTGGTTGGAAATTTCTAGCGAAGATGAGGACTGCGCGTCTTTAGTTGTAACAATAGAAGATGATGCACTAGAAGCTTGTGTGGATGGCATCATATTCCCGGGAAGGACAAATGGAGTGGTCCTTGCAGGTTCTTTTGATGTGACAGTCCCAGAGGAGGAAGACGCATTAGCATTCCCACTGGTTTCCACTGTTTCAGTGGTTGCTGGACCACTAAACATGGAAAACAAAGACTTTCTTGGTGTATCATGAGAGGTAGACAAGCCACCCAATAGCCCCCCGAGAACAGAGGTGGTTTGCTGCTCTTGTGCTTGATGCGGTACATTTGGTTTAGATGGTGTCTGAACTCCGTCTTGCTGTTTAATATGAGCCTCACGTGCTCTGAGATGGGAAGGCTGAGATTGTGGAGGACTGGGATCACTAAACATTGAGAACAGTCCCTTAACTGGATTTTCTGCAGAACTTGATGAACCTGGCATGATTCCACCAAGCAAAGATCCCGATTGGCTTTGAGACTGTTGGGTGGTAGAACCACCAAACATTGAAAGAAACCCTGTATTTGGTGGGTCTTTCGGAGGAACGGTCCCCTGCTTACTTGCCTCAGCAGCAGGTTTGGTTTGAGGAGGTGGCTGAGGACTTGATCCTCCAAACATTGACAATAAACTTTTACCAAGGGATTCTTGTTGGGGAGGCTGTGGGGCATTCTGTGATGAAGAATCCTGAGGCACAGGGCCCGTTTTAGGTGAAGGTTGTGAAGGACCTGTCCCACTGAATATTGATAATATACTTTTTCCAAGTGACTCTTCTTGGGGGGGAGCAGCAGCAGATGGCGTTTGAGACATGTCTCCAGAAAATTGGGTGGCTGTTGCTGGGCCTGACAGAATTTCTCCAATTGAAAATCCGAACAGCCCACCAGTTGGTTTACTTCCTGTGTCATGTTTTATCTGCTCTGCAGAAGGCACAGTTTCGACTCTGGTCACAGTGGGCCCCGTTGCAGGACTGGACGAAGACACCTGGGATAAACTCTTGTTTGGGAGATGGCTTTGCGTAGGCCTAGACACACCACTTTGATCCATTGTTTGCTGTCTTTGTAAACCCTTGAGTCTGGATGCCGATGTCAATGAACCATCAGTTGCACTGGGTTTCATTTGCTGTTTCGATGAGGGGGCGGGCTCAGCACCAAACAGGTTACTTATTGATCCAAAGAGATTTGGAACTCCTGTGGTTTCTTTATTTGACTGAGCTGTATCTGGTAAAGAGCCAGTGGATCCAGCTTTGCTCTGCACTGAGGGACAAGACTGGAGACCCTTCTGAAGATCTGGCTTTTGTTCTTCTATTCCAACGGCCGATTTTAAAAAGCTCATGAAGCCTGTCTGTGGTTGTTCAGAGGCTGTGTCCACCGCCTTGTCAGGTGTGTGTTGTTGAGATGGTGCGGTTTTGGTAAGAGATTCGGTTGACCTTGAAGCCACTGTGACAATGGGCTGTGGTGGAGTTGCCTGTTGTGCCATTGTACTTTGACGTGAAAGTCTTGGTTTCTGTGAAGATGTATGTGATTGTACTATGGGGTGACTAACTGCCGCAGCCGTTGGTATTGTGGGCAAAATTCTTGTCTGTGGTTTCTGTACCTGTTTAGCACTTTGAGATTGAGGAACAACAGCACTAGGTTCATCTTTTATAATTTTTGACTTTAGACTTTGGAAACCGGTTGAAAGGATATTCTTTGAATTTTTGTCAGGCACTTGATCACCAGGGGAGGTGTGAGTTTTATTTAATTCTGACAGAGTTGATTTGCCCACAACAGATGATATAAGATCAGAAATCTTTTTAACTTGACGATTAGGTTGTTCTTCTCCTGGAGCAACTCTTTGCCTCCATTCCTCCTCTAGAACATCATCAACATGCTTCACTGTAACCCCAGTTGACGAGCGCCGCCTTTGGCTTGGCTGGTAACAGCCGTGAAGTAGCTGGTGATTTTGGTGTGCTGTGGGAGTAGAATTCAGAGAAACTGCAACCTTTTGAGCAAGAAATGTCTTAATTTCATGGTTGTTCCAATTGGGGCCAATTCGGTCTCTATTGTGACAAGAGAGGTCAATCACGCCTTTGCACTGGTCTTCAAACACATAACTTGGCTGTTTTGGATCCATCCTGACTTTGTTCAGTGTGTAAGAGGCAAAATCTAAACCCTGCTGCCCTTGGGAAAGAAATGAATTTTCAAACATTTGAGAGAACTGCTCAAGATTTAAATTCATGATCTGATTTCCCTTTTTATATGCAGCTGATAAATCTAAAGGTGCATTAAGAAGTTGGGAGTCACAGCTCTCCTGGCCAGGCAACCACAGAAGCTCATCCTCATTATAAAGTGGAATTTTAAAGCCACAGACACAAACCATTTCATTGTGCAGCCACGCACTGGGCAAACCATCTATCTGTGTGTCTCCAAAAGATTCACCTTCTGGCGCACATGCATACACGTATTCCCCCGCAGCATCTGTTAACAAGGTATAAATGTACTCATGGTCTGTATAAACAAAGTACCCACAATCCCCATCGTCTGCAGGCCACCACATCCCTTGCTCGAGAAGGGCGAGCCACTGCTGATACCATTCAGTGTCTTCGAGGTAAAGGGAGTCTTCCATCTCATTTGGGGATAAGTTAAGTCTACTTGTCCGTTTAAATTGAACTGGGGTCGACGTATCATACGGTCATGCTGTGGATTCGGCTGGATTGTGTCCTTCATTTCATGTTGCCAATTAGCGGAATAAGATAAGCTCTGGGGTGTTTCCTCATAATAGCCTTCATGATAGGAAACGCCATTCAAACTGTATGTGCTCCCATGGTTGACAGTGTGCCATTTGCTATCATTCCCATTACTTCTGTTGGTAGTGAGATTCAGGGCACCATCCTCATTGGAAGAATACTGTGCATTTCTCAAGTCTTCGTAACTGTTCCATAGTTTTCTCTTCGGACATACATCATAAGTCCTCTGCACATCTGTGTGATATGGTCCGAACTGCTCGGGCTGACATACACTTTGTAACTGGTTGGAAGCATTAGGCGACTGGTAAACATTTGAGACACTGTGGTGTAGAGGAGACGCACACAGCGAGGCACCGTCATCTCCCTGGCCCCCAGTCTGCAACTGAAAATTCAGTGACTCATTCTGAAATTGCTGCCAGAAAATACTTTGACTAATCCACTGGCTTTCATCATAAGAAGGACTTGTTCCGTATGGAGATATATAGCACTGGCTTTGCAATGAGGAACCGCTCCCGCTAAATGGAGACTGCAAGGTCAAGAGCGAGGATGCCGCTTGACTTTGAAGAAGTGACTGGATGTTTCCTGTGCTGAAAGCCATTGGACAAACTGACTGAGGTGAGCCAGAATAATACAACTGGGATAAATTTCCTAGGCTTACAGAGGAATAGGTGGCTTGATTCTGGAGAGATCTTGCAAAGGTAGCTGATGTTCTTAAATCTAAACCTCTGCAGTCAATTGAGGCAGGCATATTGACCATAGCATGTGGACTTGTCCCTGGATTGAAAGGATCCGGAACAATTGTTTGACAGCTGTCCTTTCTCCAGTCCAAGGAAGAACCCTTTCCAGTAACCAAAGGTAGGTCTGTGGACTTGGCTGATTGTGGCTGGTGCTCTGCATTCTGACTTTGGGCTTGGACTTGAACTTGTTTGGCATTAGATACATGGTCATTGCTGATATTTTTGCTGAACAGTCCAGTCAAAAATCCTCCCTGGGCACTTTGTGGCATCTTCTCTTGAGTTACAGGTTCTCGTGAGGTCTGCTGTGTCAATGGACCATGTTTCTGCGTTTGACTTGTGACTGCAAAATCACGAGATTTCTGGTGCAGATGTTCTCTTGTCGGTGTCTGGGATGTTGTGGTTGTATTTTCCGGGGATTTGGTCAACTTGTTAAACAAGCCCGAGAGCATCCCAGGACCTGTGGCTTCAGTTTGAATCTCGGGAGTGCTTACCACTTTGTTCGGTGGTTGATGTGTCTCCTCTGTGGCTTTCGGCTGCTGTTGAGCCAAATTGTCTGAGTCAGATTTAAACAGTCCAGAAAGCAACCCGGTTGTTTTTTGTGCAGATATAACTTGCGATTGGTTTCCTGTGGAATCAGTGTTTTTCGTTGCTCTTGGTTGCTCCAGGGTGGATTTACTTAGACTAATTTGATGGTGTTGTGGGGGTTGACTTGCATTCACGTTGTCTGCTGAAGAAAATTTAAAAAGACCCGATAGAAGGCCACCTTGCTGGGTTGGCGTCCGCTGCAACGGGACAGTCTGCTGCCGTGTGAAGCTTGGTTTACTTGTCTCCTGGTGGATAACTTGCTGACTTGACGGCCGGCTCCCAAGAGAAGGCCCGCTGCTTGCGCCTCGATTATCGAGTTGGCTTAACTTCTGCGGCTGTTGTTGAGAAGTGTTTTGCTGGCGCTGGACAATTTGGCTGCTCTCGGGCGAGGTAAACTTCAACAAGCCAGACAAAAGTCCCTTTGGTTGAGGTTGAGGTTGAGGTTGCTCTTGCATCTGATCCAGCGGCTGCTGTTGCTGACACGGCTTATTTACAGAGTCGTTTCTGTGCTTTTCAGCCTCAGAATGTTGTTGAGGGGGAGGATTACGAGGAATGTTTTGTGGAGGCTGCGGTGAAGAAGTGCCAGATACGTCACTTGCAGAGCCAAATTTAAGAAGCCCAGAGAGCAGTCCTCCTTGACTGGGCTGGGCTATGTTATCGCTGGAGCTTGCTTTAAAAAGACCCGTCAAAAAATTCTGAGATTCCGGCTGACTAGGCGTCTGACGGGCTGCTGCTGATGCTGCCGGTCTTTGATTTGGTGCATCTTGTGCACGTGAGCCGCACGGTGCACTTTGTGGATTACTGCAAACGTTGTGCCTGGGATTGGTGGGAGCAACGGTAGGGTTAAACATGCTGGAGAACCATCCTTTCTCTGTGCTTTCCTGGGGAACGGCAGGATTCTGGGGTGGGGCGGCGGAGCTTACTGAAGCCGATGTGTGATGTGGCTGCACAGGGTCCCGTGTTTTGACCGCAGAGGAGCCAACGTCCTCGCTGGACGCAAACTTTAAGAAACCAGACAGCACGCCTCCCTCCGCTTTGGGCCGCTGCTGAGCAGAGACGTTTTCAGAGGACAAGAAAGGCAGTTTAAGTTTGCTGCCTAGCGATGGATCATCTGGCGGCTTCTTTACTTGGGGATCCTCTGTTGACCGAAACACTGGGTAAACTACTAAAGGTGGAGCGGCCTGAGGCTGAACTGGGCCAGCTGGTGTCATCAGCGAGCTCAGCGACTTTTTGAAAGGGCTGAAGAAGCCAGCGTTCACTGGCGGGGTCGGCTCACCCGGCCTTGCTGGCCCTGGAACTGGCACATTTTCATTTTTGATCATGAGATTCTGCTGGCAGTGATTGTTTTTTTCATCCTGTTTTTGTCTGAATTGTTTCTCCTGTGATAATGTTTTCATCTTTCCATATTCCGTGGCCCTCTCCTCTGTCACCTGACTGCCTAAACATGCATGCTTCCCCTCCAACACAGAAAATCCATCTGATGTGTTGTTCATGTTGTCTCCCGATGAAAACAGCTTTAAAGGATTCAGTTTCCCTAAAACTGCATTTTGTGGAGTGCTGTGACTTTTGGGCACAAACTCAGGAACATGTTCATTTGTGCCACTTTGACTTCGACCCCACTGGGGAGATCTAGTGTCCTGACCTTGACCTTGAGTCATGGCATTGACCGGCGGCTGAAGGTGCAAAGAATTGAAGGATCTTTCATGAGAATTTTCCACAGGAGACACCACAGCGACAGGAGCTGAGGTGTTTGTTTTTGGAATAAATGAGAACAACTTTGTGAGTCCAGATTGTGAGGGCGGTGGCGCTGGTGCCTGTGGACCTTGGCCACCTTTTTTGGGCCCACCAACTCGTTCGGTGATGGAACTAAATAACGAGCTCACTGCAGTTTTCACACTGGAGGTGCTCTGATCGGGCAGAGTTTGGGATCTAGGCTCTCTCTCCCGGGGGTCCTTTGGCTCGTCACCGAAGGAATCGGTCCGGTTGCTTCCCAGAGATGACAGCCGGGATTTGCTGGATTTAGGAAGGGAGCCGTACTTGCTTATTTCCTCCTCTTTTTCCGCGAGGTATTCAGAAACTGTTTCCACCAGACACTGGAGCTCATCCATGGGGTCAACGTATTCGTCACTTGGCTCCTCCACAGGCGACAGCATTGCCTCAGCAGCCCAGGCGCCCATCTTTGGTTTCCCACATTTCTTCTCGCGGAGACCCTGGCTGTTCCCCACGTGGCCCTCGTATGGGTAGGAATATCTGTCGGAGTACCGCCTCGATCTGTCCGAGTGAAGGTCCTCTGCTGTAAAGGCAACGTCATCCATGTCCTCGTCCAACCCTGTCGAGTGCGGCAGGTCATCGGGTCCCTCCAGGTCAAAGTCAAACCTTGCCTGCATCCGAGCGTGCTGCTCCTTCTTGAACGCAACATAGTTCTCCAATGTGTTGTCCAGCTCATTTTTGGCCCACATTCGCGTCTTGTAGAGGAGCCCATTCTTGTACGGCCGGAGGCACGACGTCATACGCTCCTCCTCTTCCTGCATCTCCGCCACCTGACGCATGAAAAGCTCACCTCTCTTCTCCCGTAGCAGAGCCAGGTCAGCGTGGGAGGCCTTCTTACCGCCGGTCTGGTCTCTCTCAGGGGCAAGCAGACCTCCAGGGTCTCTGATCACCCTTTTCCGCCGCCGATCAATAGTCTCATAGCCCTCGGGGTAGGCGGGTGGCGGGAAGCCACCTCGACGAGCGTTCTGATGGACGGCGGCACTGGGCGGGTCGGGGTAGGACCTTCCCATTCGCAGGATCACATTCTCGTCCTCGTCGTCGAGGAAGCTACTCAGCTGGGGCTTGATCTGCCCTCTGTACTTATGTTCCCAATCGTCAACGCCCATCCCTGAGTCTACTGGGATAATTCTGACCCTCCCTCTCTGGTTCAACGATCTAAGAATGGTGGTTAGAAAATGCGTTCAAAGAAAACACACGGACGGGAGACGGGGACAGGGATGGGAAAAAAGAGGCAGAACAAACCAGAAGAGAGAGAGAGAAGGGGGAAAAAAGTTAAGCGGCAACTTAAAGTGAGAAATTCAAAAAATGAAAACAGTGAGAACACAGATAAAGAAAGATTCCAGTCGTGTTTGGGCAACACTTGAGGCCAAGGACGGCTTTTGTCTCACTGCCAGCACACATCATATTCACAGCAAAGCCATCAGTAAGCGCAGTTGGTTATTATAGATAGATAGATAGATAGATAGATAGATAGATAGATAGATAGATAGATAGAAGACACTTCGGCCCTTCTGCTGTGGATTTTATTTACAAGAAAGGACAAAAATATATATATATCTGCTTCATTGAACCAACCCGTTCTTTTGAACCCATTGGTGACTGAGCTGAGCGCCACATCAAACTACATCAAGCTTCAGTTAGCGGCAACTCAGATCGAAAGGCAGCGCCCAGTCAAGCTTACGGTCCCCGCCTTAGAGTGAGTGTTTGTTTTGTGACCTCAACCACAAGTGCAGCCTCTACCTGGTCCCCCTCTGGTCCCTGTAGTCCAGGTCCAAGCTGTGGACCGAGTCTGTGCACGAGTCTGGGTGCTGCTGCTGCTGCCGAGGCCCCATTGGATACTGATGCGCCGAGGAGTTGGGCTGAGCTGTGGTGTGGTAGCGCGGGGGGAGACTGTTGCTGGTCTCGCTGCGGTAGTCACTGTCCCGGTCATCCACTGCACTGTCCTGGTCGTCGAGTGCTGCAGAAGGAAAAAAAATGCTTCTGTGAGGGGTTTTCTGTGTTTAGGGTTTTTTGTTTGTTTTTTTCCTGTGGCTATTTAAAGGTTAAGTGTGTATAATTTTGGAGATTTTGAGCAGAAACAGCGACATCAAGTGGTAACATTTTAGATTGCAGCGCTCTGTTGCTCACACTTCCTCTCCTGCCTGCCCATATAAACCTAGATGCCTCGTCCACCTTCTTCTTCGTTGGTTTACTTGTTTATTGTACTGTGAATATACACAGTGCAATGTATTTATGGGCTGTATATTAAGCCTTTACCAATATAACAATCATAAATCGGGCCAAATTCTACACACTGAACCGTTCAAGAAAAGCACTATTAAGTAAAATTAGCAGCGTTAGTTTTACGACAACCTTTATTTTCATACAGTATAACTGAAAATGTTTGGATTCATTTGACCAATAATCTCTCTCTCTCTCTCTCTCTCTCTCTCTCTCTCTCTCTCTCTCTCTCTCTCTCTCTCTCTCTCACACACACACACACACACACACACACACACACACACACACACACACACACACACACACACACACACACACACTTCTGATGGCTTTCTCTGCAGAGTAATAGGGAAAAATCAGTTGTATTTGTCGGGTGGGGGGAAAAAAGACAGAAAGTCAAATTCAATTATGAAAATTGAATTTGGGTAAAGGTCAAAGGTGATGCGGGGCAGTGGTACACAAGCGGAGTGAGAGAGAGACGACAAGAAGCGCCATTTTTACATACTTAACGGGTCGGCCCATCCAAAATAGCTGCCTGGTGAGAGTGCACACATTGAAATAAGAGGTTAAAATAAGGAGAAAATGTGTGAAAAAAAAGAAAGAAAAGGAGAATAATGTTGCCATGGAAGCCCCAACAGTGGACAGACTCATGTCCAACAGTCGGAGCATCAAACGGCCGAAGGCGGCCAACTTGGGTGGGGAGGGGGACATTATTGCGGCTCCCCCCAGAGGCCGAGAAGGGAAACGACGCAGGCACAACTCACAGCACTGGGAGGCAGCGAAGGGCAGCGGGTGGCTGTCATCCTGGAGCTGGAACTGAGCAGGACAGGACCCACAGAGAGGGAACAAGAATATGTCAAAATCAACCGCACTGGCGACTAGCGTGTTTAGCCACGACAAACGCTGTATTTGTGTATGTCCAGTCACCTCGTCGTCGATGCTCATGGTGTTGATACGCTCCAACTTGCCCGTCCAGTACTGAGCCTCGTCATCTGGGATGTCTGCAAGCACGCAAGAATAGGAATGAGGGAATTTAGAGAGAAAAAGAAAGAAATGAGAACTCTGCAGGTGGCCTGCAAGTCTGCTGCCTCTCTTGAAATTCTTATGAGTCTGCTGGCCAACACGCTGTCAAGGGCTCAACAACACAGACTTGACATCGCACGAGATGCCACGAGGGGAAAAAAATATACTTATGTAAAATATATATATTGTAAACACAATAAATTATGTAAAATATAAATGGACTAACCAGCATCGGGTGCCGTGCACACACACACACACACACACACACACACACACACACACACACAAAATACACAAAGGCCAGGGCTTCAAAGACCCTCTGAGAGACTCATTCTGAATGGGCGGCGGCCCAGGAGAGGTCCGGCGCCATCCTGTGGCCTCAAAAGGTCTTTGAAACGGAGAGAAGAGGCTCAGAGGACAAACAGCTGATTGATCCTTGATGCCCATTGATCAAAGAGCACTGGCGCGCGCACGCACACACACACACACACACACACTCTAACGGCGTGTCTGACAACTGGTGGGTGCATTTTGGGCATTTTCCCTTTATAAAAAAAAAAAAAAAAAAAAGCGGGGGGGATTTTAAATATGTACATATTTATAGAGAAAATGATGCGTTTATTTTGCAGGACATACAATTTAAATAGCTAATTTCAATCATTTATTTCCTAGACATGAGAACACAGTCTATAGAACTGCAGGAGTGACAGAGTGCCAGCAGATGAATATCAGAAAGAAAAGAAAAGACAAGACAGACAGACAGACAGACACTAGAATCAGGGGGCCTCTCACCAAACGGCAGCTCAAAGCGAGTGTCCAGCAGGAGGCGGTGAGGAGTCGGGTTCTTGGTGCCGTAGATCTCGTCTGCCTTCATCAGAACCTCGCCGTCCAGGAAGATCCAGTCGCCCGAGCCCTCCTGGGACAAGACCAGCGAGACAAGTCAGCATCGGCGTCAGCGCCCCCTGCAGAGCGCCGCCGTCCCGCCCACACACCTTCTCAGACTGCTGGACGCTCCTCAGGGGGATCCAGGCCGTCCCCACCATGGTGTCCCAGATCAGACCCTTGTTCCACACCTCCACGATGAGGCCCAGGTCCAGCCGGTTGATCTCGCTGGGGTGGAGAAAGAGGAGGAGGACGAGGAAGAGGAGGAGGAGGATGGGGG
>CM020518.1:3962500-4270000 GCA_009823395.1 Thamnaconus septentrionalis
GGTGATGGATTAGTGATGTGACAAACCAGAGCAAATTGGCGCACCAATTTTGGCGCAACTTCACGGTAAAGGTTGACACGCTGGCACGTAGGGCGTTGCGTTTTTTTTTAATGAGGCTCAGACGGATGTCAAACACACACACACACACACACACACGGACAGGGAGCTCCTCGGGAACAAACAACCGATAACCTTTAGTGTCGTTTAAAACCCTGCATCGTTTGCACTGGGCCTGCGAGACCAGGTCACCTGACCCGCCCCGCTGTTTGCTGTGGGACGGGCGGCAAACACCATCGAGGACGTGACCCAAAAAAAAAAGAAAAGAAAAAGACAATCGTGGGGGGGGGAGGGGCCAAGTCCTCCGGCTGCTGAGTAATTCAGTTAAGTTTAGCCGCTACTGAGCGCAAGGAGGAGGAGGAGGAGGAGGAGGAGGAGGAGGAGGAAGCGGAGGGGCTGGGGGGTAGCGGGGGTGGTGGGCACCTGAGGTGACTCAGCTCCACCCACACAGCTTACAGAAAGGTGTGAGGCCACAGGGATTTGTGGATTTAGCAGCCACAGGTCTAAGCTCACCTGGCTGCTGGAGGAGGGACGGCAGGTTACATAAGAGCAGAATGCAGCCCTGCACATCCAGTGTGTGTGTGTGTGTGTGTGTGTGTGTGTGTGTGTGTGTGTGTGTGTGTGTGTGTGAGAGAGAGAGAAAGAGCGACAGAGAGCGAGAAGCTGTGTTTCCATGACAGGAAAAGAAGCAGTATTTCTAAAATTTCACCAAAGCACAATTGCGATTTGCAGCTGTTTCCATTGAATGGTGTGAAGCTCGTAAACCGGAGCTCAGGTCAAATCTCATCCCGCGTGATTTTATGAGAATTACGTTTCCTTTAGTTTGTTTATGTTTGTATGCTGTCAAGAATGGTTGTTATGCAAAATAATGTGTTTCCATGTCACTTTTGCGATATACCTCTATATCCATATGTCTGAAAAACCACCACATGAGAGCAATAAAGAGCATGAAGCATAAAAAGCATCAAGAGAGAGAGAGAGAGAGAGACGGGCGTCTCGCACTCACCTGCCGGTCCTTGAAGTTTGGCCTTTTTCACTGCAACACAAGAGAAAGACAACAAGATGGCAGATGAGTGGCAGTGATTTTTTGGGGGGGATTCGTTCAGACATGATTGACAGACAGAACGCCATAAACACAGGGCTAAATATGCTGCTCTCATTTTCATTTATTCATTTATCCCCCCCCCACCCCCATTAGGGTGTATTTTTAGTTCCTACGACGCAACCATACAATAACATTTATGGGATTGCTGCAGCTGCTGCTGCTGCTGCTGCTGCTGCTGCTGCTGCTGCTGCTCTGGGGGATTAGCGTTGATTGCTGTGTTGAGGCATGAAGCCTAAAGACTAAAACCTCTGGAGCCTCGCACAGCGGCGCAGATGGGCGGCCCGGGATGACTGCAAGGTTTTCATATTTTTCATCCCTGCAGATGCAGAGCGCAGCGCAGCAGCAGCAGCAGCAGCAGCAGCAGCAGCAGCAGCATCGGGCCATCTTTCTCAGAAAAAAAAACCCTTGGCGCTTTAAATGATCACACACACACACAACCACACACACACACACACAAATCCTCCTCAGTGTTGCCTTTCAGGAGAAGAGCGCTTGCTGTCGTACTTCCTGTTTTCAATGTACCTCACTGGGAAGTGGAAATCAGTGTGTGTGCGTGCGTGTGGCCTTTCCCCCTCACTGGCCGTCGTCACTGGGAACAGTGAGTCAGCACTCAGCCAATGCTCGTTTGCATGCAGTAAAGCCTGGTGGTGGAAACTGATGCTTATCACTTCCAAACATGTAGCATGTCGCGCCCCGTGTGGGAGGAGCAACTGCTGCGGCGGCGGCAGCGACTTTCTCCACCTTTTTTTTCACAACTTGTTCAATTTGTTTTTATTACTTGTATTTTATGGGGCAAGAACAGGGGGGAATGCACTTCATGCCCAAATGTCTTTGCTATTTAAAAAATAAATGAATAAATAAAGATAAAATAATTGAAATAATTTATTCCATCGTCTTATGTAGTTTTACCAAAAAATTAAAATTGAAAATTGAATTTTCAGAGAAAGAAATCAGGATTTTATCTTTGTCCAAAATCGCCCAGCCCTATATATATATATATATATATATATATATATATATATATATATACACATATACACACGTCCTGTGTTTGACACAGAGCAAAAGTCAGATCAGAGAGACAGTCAGTCAGTCAGTCAGTCAGTCAGTCAGTCACAGTGACAAATCAAGTGGAAGCAACACAGCGCAGGCCAGAAGAAACAGGAAGTGACATCAGCGATTGGGGCCAGTGGCTCTGATCAGGTGGAGAGAGAGCGAGAGAGGGAGAGAGAGAGAACCAGATGGCGAGGGGAAGTTAATCCCTCAATCTCTCTCCCATAATTCCACGGGCTGCACTCGGCTGAGCCGCCTGCAGCTCCACGGCCGACTCTCATCTCAGGTACAGGGAGCAGCGGCAACCGCGCTTCTCATTCAGACAGCGGCCAAAGTGGCAGCGCGCCACATAAAAAAAAAAAAACACACCACGCAGCTCATATTAATAATAAATCAAGCAATCAATCAATCAATCAACCAAAAAGTCAAACTTCACACCTGTCAACAGGAAGTCCGTCCATTATATGAACAGAATCTTATTAACTATTTTACTGTTATTACATCGGATCATTTTTTTCAGAGCCTGCTCATCGGTGAGAGGTGACATTCAGTGGAGCAGCTGATGAAGTGAACCTGGAGAGCATCTGAGAACCAAAGTCTTCCAGAAGTCCATTCTTCACCAACAAATCAGCTGGACAACTTTTATTTCTTTATCTTTTAGGTTTATTCCAGCTTCACATCCTGTTTAAATCTGCACCAGAACATAGGGGAAAACAATCTCTCTCTCTCTCTCTCTCTCTCTCTCTCACACACACACACACACACACACACCATATCTGACCATCAACAGTTGCTCCTGCTGTGACTTTGATCACCAGTCAGATCAAGCAAAACCCAAAACGTGTCTCTTTGACCTCTTCCGCCTCCGCCGGGGAAGAAATAATCCTTCTCCAGCTCATCAACAACACCAACGTCATGAATATCTATGATGTGACGACGGACATGATCCCCAGCGACACACACACACACCCACACAAAAGCACAGCCAGTGCTTGCAGCCGCAGGTGCTGCTGCTGCTGGGCCTCGGCAACGATGCTCCACCTGCTCCAGACCTGCAGGTTCCCAGCGGAGCCTGCAGGTCTGGAGATCGCTCCGATTCTCCTTCCTTCACCCCCTGGATGTCTCGTAGCAGCGTGTTGTTCCCAGGATTCCAGGGACGAGACGGCGGGGAAACAAAAACAACCTTTTTCAAATTCAATCACTGGCGCAAATTTCGAATTGCTGGTACCCCACACAAAGTCACGCGCGACGACCGAGTCACTGCTCAAATACTGACCATTTATCAGCATTATTTATTGACATGTGGAGCTGATATCTTATATATTTATTTATATAGTTTATTTTGAATTTGCAAATTTGACAAGGCCTCCAAACTATGATTAAAACGATTCCTTAATATAATGTAGTAAAAAATCTCAGGAAGCAAAATTAAAAAAAACAAAAAAAAAAAAAGTGACCTATTTGGCAAGGAGTGAGAAGGAGCACAGCATCTTCTAGCAGGTTTCCTCTGGGCTAGTAGCTCACAAATCAACCAACCAGCTAACGATTGATTATCAGTGTCATTTCAGCTCAACACTTCGGTCGGAAGGAGGCCGGACACAATCAAAATGCCGTTTTACAGTTTTCACTGGAGGAAACTCGACCTGTGACAAGAGCTGCTGGTTGCTGTGTGCTCAGTCCAGCCAGGCTGCACCCTCACCCTGGGCAGGTGTCCCTGTTGGAACAGCTGGAGCCTCAACACAGGCCCCTGATAACCGAGCAGGCTTTGGCCAGATAACACAATACCTGAAAAAACTAACAGAGCTACCTTAGTCTGAAGTTTGTTTGTTTTTATTTTCAATTTTTAAAAAAAAACAACAATTCCTGATTGTAGTTTTACAAGAAGGAGAAAGTGATTCCTTCCGGCGGTTCATCAAAACCAGTTCAGTCAGATTTCATTGACTTTATCAGTGTGTGTGCGTGTGTTGGGGGGGTGAATCAGTGAAAGTTACTTTCGAATTAATCGAAAAAGAAGGAAACTTTACCTCTGACACACAGCAGCGACATGGCAGCAGTTTGGCTCAAAACTAGCTCGTCAAAGTGATTCGGCTCTCAGCGGGAGGTTGACCGTGTCGGGGCTCCTCTGTCCGGTCACTACTCGGCTCCACGTCGGTGTCCTCGGGCGGGTGTGTGAGGCCGGACGCGGACCCCCGCCCCGGCCATTCCTGGAACCGTGGCCACCACTCTCTGCGCCGGACACTGGCGCCTCGACCTGCTGGCCACCGAGCGAGCCCCGGGACGGCGGCGGTGGCGGCGGGCGGGAGGGGCCGCGGCGGGGCACCTGTGACTGGCGTCCGGAACTGACCAATGAGAGAGGCTCCTGAGGGGAGGGGCGTGGATGGGCGGGGCCCAAGCGCCAAGCCAGGGGTCGCAATGAAAAGGGATGTACCACCTGTAACCTGTTGTGAGAGTAGAATAGAATATACTAGACAAGACTAGAATAGAATAGAATAGAATAGAATAGAATAGAATACTGTGTTTTAAATGATATGTAATCACTCACAGTTTGTTTGGATTTACGTTTCATATTTAGCTTTAATAGGACCGTTTTTCATGTTGCTCCTATATACACACAATGCACTTTATACACTTTTTATGTTGTATATTTGTTTTTTGTTTTTTTTTGTTTTGTATATATATATATATATATATATATATATATATTCTTTATTTTAAATGTTTGTGGAGTTGTTTGTTGTCTGGTGTTGTTTTTCTTGAGAGGGAAGTTCTAAATACAATGAAATACAATGGCGAAGATAATTTATTGAATAAATCAATGGATTCTATATAAGAGCCCTTAAGACGTAACGCGTACTTATTGAGGGCAAATAAATAAACGACTGGAATTAGCATTTACTGAAGCTGAGCGCCACCCTGTGTCTAAAAGGCTTCAATACACCAATTGCGAAGGTGTTTGTGAAATGTTTGAAATACGGACGACAAAAAAAGAACAGAAGCGACGTGTGTTGATATCTCGCGAAATGTGAATGTTGTTGTTTTTTCTTTTAAAATTTCGTTTTGAAAAAATATGACGTGTGAGAATTGAAAGCCCACTAATATTCGACTTCACAATGTGTTTGTTTGTTTTGTTGTGTGTATATGTTTAAAAGGTAGAATTCAGTTTTGTCTGCTTGTTATTTGTTTGTTTTTAAACATATTGTGCTTTCGGGGGGCCCGCCGTCTCTCGTATAGTTCCTGCTGGGCGCCGGACGTTTATCGCCGTTGCACCACTGATGTAACTCCCACTTCCTGTCTGATCGGCAAAGGGTCACACATGAGTTTAGGTGCCGCTTCTCTGAGACGAATCTCCCGGAACAAGCGCCAAACTTTTCCTGAAGGATGCTCCGAAGCCTGTGTCGGGCGGGCGGGATCCTCCTGCAGGTAAACCGCCGTTTGGGTCACTCCGGCCCGCCGGCCACCTCGAACCCAGACCGGCCGCTTCTTCCGGGGGTGTCGCCGATGGACTGAATGGCAGGACCACACTGTCCTTCTTGTGACGTTTGAATTAGAATTAATATCTGTATCAGCAAGGCGTGTTTTTTTTTTTTTTTTTGAACGAGGGTGTGATTGATTCAACATTCTCATGTGTCAATATTTATTAACCGAACGTACTTTTCCCCTCTGCGTGAAACTGTTTTCGACAACTTGAAGCCTGACACCTCACCTAAAACCCAACTCTTAAACTAATTAACCGGCAGCAAACACTGGGTTGTGCTCCAAAGTCTGCCTGAAATTGTTACACATATTATTTGGACTTAACCAAGTTTGGTTCCTACTGTAGTTGTGCCTTAGTGAACTATCCATACTTAAAATGACAAATAAGTAAATAAAATATTAAATCCAGTTCTTTCAGCATTATTTAAGCTTTTTTTTAAAAAAAAATAGCTTCACTTCTATGTTTTCTCGCCAAGAAATACTGAGGCTTTGGCAAAAAAAAAAAAAGAGAGAGAAAAAGAAATTAAATCAATTAATTAACTTACATTAGTTGCACATTTGCAGTCGTACTGATGGACGTTTGTGTACAGCAGAGCCAGCGGAGCGCGCCGAGGTTGTGGGTCACGCCGGCTCAGCAGCGCTGGGCCTCCAGCCTTCCCATGAACACCTTGGTGCTGTTCGTCCCTCAGCAGGAGGCCTGGGTGGTGGAGAGGATGGGCCGCTTCCACCGCATCCTCGAGCCGGTAGGTGTCACCTCTCACCTCTCAGTCTTGGACCCGGCTGCCAAGACCCAGTAACAAGCCTTTTGCTTGTGTTTGTGTGACAGGGCTTGAACTTCCTCATTCCCGTCCTGGACCGGATCCGCTACGTGCAAAGTCTGAAGGAGATTGTGATCGACGTGCCGGAGCAGTCCGCCGTCTCTCTGGGTGCGTTTGAGCGAGAGTGTCGCGCCACTGGCAACTGGGACGGCCGCCGTGGTTGACTCTGCCTTGTTCCCCTACAGATAATGTGACGCTGCAGATCGACGGCGTGCTCTACCTGAGGATCCTGGACCCTTTCAAGGTATGTGGGCGGAGATTCGCCCCACCGTGTGCTTCGCTTTGCTCTGCTTTGCTCCGATTAAATTTAATGTCGCTCCCCCGTCCTGTCGGCAGGCCAGCTACGGCGTGGAGGACCCAGAGTATGCAGTCACGCAGCTGGCGCAGACCACCATGCGCTCTGAGCTGGGGAAACTCACGCTGGACAAAGTGTTCAGGGTAAGAGCGACAACGATGTTGGTCGGTCGCATTTCTGTCGGCACGTAGAGTAGAATAGAATAGAATAAAACAGCAGATGCATTTTATTGATCCCAAATTGGAAAACGACACTGTTGCAGTACTAAAAACAATACAAAAATAAACTACACAGTAATTAAAAGAAACATTCAACTCGAGAACAAGAAACATTCAAGTCACGTGAGGACAAAATGAAGTTCGACGTTCAAATCACGGTTGAATTTCCTGTCTGGCCTCTTGCAGGAGCGGGAGTCCCTGAACTCCAACATCGTCCACTCCATCAACCAGGCGTCGGACGAGTGGGGGATCCGCTGCCTGCGATACGAAATCAAAGACATCCACGTGCCGCCGCGCGTCAAAGAGTCCATGCAGATGCAGGTGGGCCGTTATTGTTATGTGTTTTAGTCTGTTTTGTTTCGGTTTATCTATCCGTTTGTTGCCGGACTCACGTCCTCGACTCGGCGCCCGTGCAGGTGGAAGCCGAGCGCAAGAAGAGAGCCACGGTGCTGGAGTCGGAGGGCACACGGGAGGCGGCCATCAACGTGGCCGAGGGCTGCAAGCAGGCGCAGATTCTGGCGTCGGAGGGTGAAAAGGCGGAGCAGATCAACAGAGCTACCGGTGGGTGTTTGGAGCAGCCTCCTGGTTACTGTATATCCCCCCCGTTTCTCCTCACTGCTGGGAGGTGAAGGAGATGAAGAAGGTCCTGGAAATCCCAGTTGTGGAAAATGTCACTTTATGCCCCTTAAGTCCACACTATTATTTATTGCTTATTAGAAGAAGAACAAGAAGAAAAATCCTATATTAATCCCAGGTTGGGGAGATTTGCATAATTACAGCAACAATATAGTGCAAAAGAAGGAAAATCATATTAATTCAATTTAAATAAATTTACTGTATGCGCCAAAGAAAGGCACTAAAAATGTTTGTACTTGTATCATGACAATAAAGGAATTCAATTCAATTCCAGGCGAGGCGCAGGCCATCTTGGCGAAGGCCGAGGCCAAATCCAAGGCTATCCGCGTGTCCTGTCGGAGGCGCTGTCCCAGCAGGTGAGTGGCGGCTGCAGTTTGCCGGCGCGCCACGGGGGACTGTGAGGGCTTTCCATTTGTGCTGACTGGGTTGTGCTCGTGCAGAACGGCGACGCGGCAGCCTCGCTCAGCGTGGCCGAGCAGTACGTGTCGGCCTTCTCCAAGCTGGCCAAAGAGTCCAACACCGTCCTGCTGCCCACCAGCACTGGCGACGTCAGCGGGATGGTCACACAGGTAAGAGGCAGGCGCCGCTGCCGCTTCCTCCTCGCCCACCACAACTTCACATCGCCTTAGAACAGTGGTTCTCAACTGGTGGAGTCTCAGGACCCACATTTCTTGGGTCCGCGACCGACCAGTTGAGAAACGCTAGCTGCGTCAGAAGGGACAAGACTTGAAATGTTCCATTTGTCGCTCCTGTGCTCAGGCCATGACCATCTACAGCACACTGGCAAAGCCCAGGCCGGCAGTGGCAGCGGCGGTGGAGCTGGAGGAGGAGACGAAGAGCGAGGAGCAGGAGAAGCAGCAGTAGTGAAGACCTCTGCGTCTTGGACTCAGAACAAAGCAGTTTTGCGTTTCATCATCACTCTGAAGCGGCGGCGGCGGCGGCCACGGTCATCTTCTGCAGCAGGGACAGCCGGAGAAGGACTTTTCCCATCCGACTCTCTCAAGAATCTCTTTGCAAGCATTTTCACTCTTCAACGATGATGGTTCATGTTTGTTTCACGTTCAAGAGAAAAAAATAAATAAAAGTGGGGACACGTAAAGGCAGGGTTTAGGAGCCGGGAACGTCTAAGCTTTCGGGTGATTAGGACGATTCAGCTTCAGCGTTACAGCTGTTTGTCAGGTTTCCATGTTTCTTTGTTTTTTTTCCTTTTACAGTCTCACACTCGTTCCTCGGAGTTGGTGACCAGTGAACTTTCAAGAGGTTCAGAGTCTGAACCGTTTTCTCAAAAGAAAACTGCTGCAAATGTCAGGTTTAGTTAGTTTGCAATTTCATGCGTGTTTATATAAATTGTTCTTGAAACATGTTGAGATAAAAGATGAGAGGGACCTGAAGAAAAGCTTTTGTTTTGCTTTGTTTTGTTTTTTTCTGCCGTCAGAAACTCAAACCTCAAAGTCTGAGTCAGAAGTTGAAAGTCCTGGACAAAAGAAGATAAGACTTTCAGTTCCCACAACTCTGGTAGTCAGAAGTTGTGCCCTGTTAAAAAAAAAAAAAAAATCCCACTGTATGTCACCAGGAACTCTAGTGGCCCATTGGAACTGCAGGTTTTGTTTTCACCTGTGTCCAGTTAGATTTATTTATTGCTTTTCCTTGTTTTCTGCCCAAAAAAGGAATCTCAAAAGATGAATCACAAAGATCTTAACAGTGCTGAGATGTCAGTAGGTGAATGACGTGGTAGACAAAATGTTGTTAAGCACTTGTCCATAAAATAAACGATCATTTTAAAGTGGAGTAAAATGACTTTTTTATTTTATGACTTTACAGAAAATTGAACAAAATACAGGTATTCATTTAAAGAAAACACAGTTTATGTTGTTTTATATTATTATTATTAGTATAGTAGTAGTAGTAGTAGTAGTAGTAGTATACAGAAATACGTCTCGTTTTAGCCCTTAAACCATTGCCTAGAAGTCCGTGTTGAGGGCTTTACTTCCCTGTGTGTTACATTGAAATTGTCCCGTCGTGCGCTTCCGCCGCGGTGCCCATGTGCACTACAGTTCCTTCCTGCCGGTGTATTCTTAGTGCTAGCCGCTGCACCGACCGGTGTCCCCCGGATGAAGGTGAGCGGTTCAGGTGGGTGGGGGGTGTCACCAGTCACCTCCATGTTCACCTGAGACACCTGCACCCACAGCACGGCCTCAGCGGGCGGGGTCTGGGGGCGGTCTCTGCTGCCACAAGGTCAGCGAGGAAGGGAAGAACTAGCCGCGGCTAACTAAGCTAACAGAAGCTCCGGAGGGTCAGCGGGCTCACGTCAACGCACCTGCCGCTCCCGGTTGAACTTTTTTGACATATATTTATAGAAATACCAGCTCCCCCGGCCGCCCCCATGCAGGACCCCCGAGTCTGACAGACCGGAGCCGAGAGTCGGGTCAGCCAGGGGCCATGCAGGGGCTCCGGGTGCTCTGCCTCCTGGCGTGGCTGTGCGCCCTCTTCACCGCGGGCATCTACCTGTTTGCGGGCGGCTTCCTGCTGGTGAGGCTGGAGGTGAACCGCACCAGTACGTGCGGCGACGTTCTACGGCCCGAGGGTGCGGCGCAGCACGACTTCTGCCGCGGGCGGCCGCGCTTCCGCCGCGCAGTGCTGCTCGTCGTGGACGCGCTCAGGATTGACTTTGCGCGCTTCGAGCCCGGCAACGAGTCGCCGCGGCCATACCAGAACAAACTGCCCGTGCTGCATGAGATGGTGCGCGCGCGGCCCCAGCACGGGCGCCTGTACGCGTTCCGCGCCGACCCGCCCACCACCACCATGCAGAGGATCAAGGGCTTCACCACCGGCTCCCTGCCCACCTTCGTGGACGTGGGCAACAACTTTGCGTCCAGCGCCATCCTGGAGGACAACCTCATACACCAGCTGGGCGAAGCGGGTGAGTCACAGCCGACCCATTGCCTCCCTCAGCAGGGTCATCAAGACCTGAAACACTTTCTTGTGCTCTTATCTTCAGTAGGGTACCGGTGTGTCGGATATCAGTACCGATACCGGGGTTGAGTCCTCCACTTGTACTTTTAGAATATGTGCCGATACCAGTATCGGGTATTGGTACCAATACCAGGGTTGAGTCCTCAACTCCTACTTGTAAAATATGTGCCAATACCAGCACCAGGTATCGGTACCGATACCGGGGTTGAGTACCCTACTCATACTTTTAATATATGTGCCGATACCAGTATCGGTACTGATACTGGGGTTGAGTAACACGACACTGATACCAGTTGTATAGGTACGTATATGACAATTTTGCTAAATTTTGAATTTGTACTGCAGTGAAACTGGTTTTTGTAAAACATGCTGAATTTAAGAATTAATTACTCGGTAATTGTAAGTACTGAAATGCAAGTACTCGTACTCTACTCCCCTTGTAAAAAAAGTGGTATCGGTGCATTGCTAATCTTCAGCTCACCTTCTTCTCCTCCTGCTCCACCTGTGCAGGTAAACGGGTGGTGTTCATGGGCGACGACACCTGGGAGAGTCTCTTCCCCAGGAGGTTCCACCGCTCACTGCCCTTCCCGTCCTTCAACGTCAAGGACCTGCACACGGTGGACAACGGCATCCTGCAGCACCTGTACACCACCTGTACGTCTCCACTAATAATTTAAAATATAAAAATCTTAAATTTCTGGAGGTAGAATATGCACTGTATATGCTACTTTAACTATGCAAATTCCCAAGGGTGATATAAAGAAAGGCATTCTTACCGGTGATGATGGTTGGATTGATTCATGGTCTTCTCGTTGCTGCTGCTGCTACCTGGGCCACAGTGGTGGGCGACGACTGGGACGTGCTGGTGGCTCACTTCCTGGGGGTGGACCACTGCGGCCACCGCTTCGGGCCCGACCACCCGGCCATGGCGGCCAAGCTCACCCAGATGGACGGCGTCATCAGGTGGGTTTCACCCCAACAACCTCCGACGACTAAGGCTGTAACTCCCGGCGACCTCCTTGGTTGACCTAGTGTCCCCCCTCTCCCCGCCGCCACGGTCTCCACAGGTCGGTGATGGAGCGCCTGCAGAACGACACGCTGCTGGTGGTGATGGGCGACCACGGCATGACGGATAGCGGTGACCACGGCGGCGAGAGCCAGAGGGAGACCGACGCCGCCATCTTCCTCTACAGCCCCTCGCCGCTGTTTCACTCGCCGCCGCCGTCGCAGGTGAGGTGTTGAAAGCTTCTCCTCTGGTCTCGCTCCTCTTTTTCAGGAAGCAGGCCAAAAAATAAAATTAAAAAAAAAAAAAAAAAGGCCCTTTGTGATGTCACAGAGCGATCCAGACCTGGTGCCCCAGACGGACTTGGTGCCCACACTAGCACTGCTGCTGGGCGTCCCCATCCCCTACAGCAGCGTGGGCCAGGTGCTGCTGCCGCTCTTCCCCTCCTCCCACGGCCAATCGCAGGGCGGCGCCGACGCAGACGCAGGCCTCAGCCAGCTGGAGGCGCTGTGGATCAACGCCAAGCAGGTAGCAGGAAGCCACTCGCCACTCCACTCCACTCTTCCCACCACCACCACCTCTCCAACCCCCACTTCTGAGCTCCTCTGCCGGTCTGTGTGTCTAACTTGGTAGTTTGAAACACGTGTGTGTGTGTGTGTGTGTGTGTGTGTGTGTGTGTGTGTGTGTGTGTGTGTGTGTGTGTGTGTGTGTGTGTGTGTGTGTGTGTTCACACAGGTGAACCGCTTCCTGGAGACCTACTCCGCTCTGGCCCAGGACATCCCGGCCCAGACTCTGAGCCTCCTGCAGGATCAGTTCTCCCGCCTCTCCGCAGACTACCTGGTGTCCACCTCGGCTGGCCCTGCCCACCCCCAGCTGGCCGCCGCCCAGCCCCAGCTGGCCGCCGCCCTCCAGGCCTACCTGACGGCGGTGCGGGACGCCTGCCGGGCCACCTGGGCCCGCTTCAACCCGCCAAGATGGCGGCGGGCGTGGCGGTGCTGGCACTGGCCGTGCTGCTGTGCCTGGTGGTGTCCCAGCGGGACGATGGCGGCGCCGGGCTGGCGCTGGCGCCTGCCGCTGCCAGTGGCGCCTGTGCGGCGGCGGCTGCGGCGCGGCGGCGACGACTCAGCTGCCATCTGAGGCTCCATGGACACCTCGTGGTGCCTGGCGGCCGCCGCCCTGTCCTCCGGGCTGACCCTCCTCTGGGGCGCCCGTGGCGGTCGCCGCACCTGGCGCCCCCTGCTGGCGGGGGCTGAGGTGGTGCCGCTGCTGGTTCTGCTGCTGCGCTGCGCCTCGCTGATGTCCGACAGCTACGTGGTGTTCGAGGGCCGCGCCGTCACCTTCCTGCTGCTCTCGCTGGCGCTCTACGTACCCGTCAGCCTCCACTGGGAGGGGCTGCTGCTGCCCGCCGCCACCGGCGGCGCTGACTCTCTAAAGGGGGCGGGACTCCTGCCGCCGCCGCCGCCCACCGCCCCGTCGTCAGTGGTTCGGAGGGAGAGCGGCACGCTGCTGGCCGCCACGGCGCTCCTGCTGACGGCACTTTACGCCTCGCTGGCCTTCCACGGCTGCCGTGAGGAACAGGGCGCCGCCTGTAGCCCCTCCCACTTCCTGTCACCGCTGGCCCGCCTGCAGGACGGCCGGCTGCGGAACCTGCACTACCTGCTGTCGGTGGCCTCGCTGGGCCTGTGGACGCACCTGCTGCGCCGCTGCCTGCGCCACTACGGCAACATGAACGCGGCGGGCGGCGCCGCCTGGTGGCCCGCTGGCTGCTCCCCCTGCTGGCCGTCGCCCTGGCGCTGTACTGGGCCGTGGGCGCCACGCCCGAAGGCAGCTTCCGGGGCCTGGCAGAGTTGATGGGTGTGGCCCGGCGGGCGCTGCCCCGCACCGCCTACTTCCTGCTGGGGGCGGGGCTGCTGCTCATCTGGCTCTGCCCGCTGACGGTTTACGTGAAGAGCAGGGCAGGGACGGGGCCAGGGGTGGCGGCTCCGCCCCCGATCCCGCCCCGCTACCGAGCCAGCACCGGCATCAGCCCGCAGGCGGAGCTGCACCACCTCATCCCTCAGATCTACCAGCGCATGCGGCACTCGCTGGACGACGGCGAGCTCAGCGGGAGCGGCAGCCAGGCGGGCGGTGGCGGCGGCGGCGGCGGCGGCCCGGCCGTGGAGGCCTACGGACTGGGGACAGTGTACTCGGCGCCGCTGCTGCTGCTCTGCGGCCTGCTAGCCGCCGGCCTGCTGCTGCTGCACGCCGACGCCATGGCGCCGTCATTCCTGCTGCTGCTGCTGGAGGGCGGAGCTTTGCTGCACGTGCACGCCTCCTGCACCGCCCTCAGGGGCCTGCAGGGAGCGCCAGCAGGTCAGACCCTCCCCACCACCACCACCACCTACACCCTTCATCTAAACTACCTCTAGGTCTAAACTCCCACAATGCCCCCCCCCCACCCCGTCTCTAAACTATCTCTCCCCCTCCCCACCAGGTTTCTCTGTGCCCTGGACACCGGTGGTGTTGTGGTCTCTGGCCGCCTCCCAGTTCTTCCATGCCACCGGTCACATGACCACTTTCAGCTCCATCCAGTGGGCCGCCGCCTTCGTGGGCTTCCCTGAAGGACACGGCGCCGGCACGGCGCTGCCCGCCACGCTGGTCACCCTCAACACCTTCGCCTCGCACATCCTGTTTGCAGGTACCATTGTTTGTTTGTTTGTTTGTTTGTTTGGTGGCGGCAGGAAGAAGAAGAAGCTAATGCTAATGCTAAGTGTCACTTGTGCTTGCAGCCGGATGTCCGCTGCTGCTCTTCTGGCCGCTGGTGCGAGAGGTCAGAGAGGTCAAGGAGGGAGAGGACGCCGTGATGGAGATGAGGCTGAGGGAACGCCCCCAGCAGTTTGGCTCCGCCCTCCTGCAGCTGGCGGCGCGCTACCTGTTCGTCCAGGGAGCTCAGGTAGGACGACACACACACCTGCAGTGGCTCTGTGTTTGTGTGTGTGTGTCCATGCTGACATACACACACACTGCTTGCCCTATCTTGGTAATTTAAAACACATGCCGCTGTGTGTGTGTGTGTGTGTGTGTGTGTGTGTGTGTGTGTGTGTGTGTGTGTGTGTGTGTGTGTGTGTGTGTGTGTGTGTGTGTGTGTTCACTCACAGGTCTTGGCCTCTGTGTGTGCGGCGGCGATCCTGAGGAGGCACCTCATGGTGTGGAAGGTTTTTGCACCCAAGTGAGTCTCTGATTGGTCCGTTGATTTGCCCGCGCTCGTACATGCGTTTGCACAGTAAAAGGACAACCACTCTCTAACAGTGCCTTGAATAAATCCAGATTTATAGAGAACGAAGCAAATAAAAAAAATAGATAAATACATAACATACATGTAATAATATAGTAATAAATACATAAATAAATAGATAATAAGCAGGCTAGTAACAGAAGAAGACTTCTCACCGTGGTCTTCCTCTTCTCTCCTCCCTCTCAGGTTGATGTTCGAGGCGTCGGGTTTCCTGGTGAGCAGCGCCGCCCTGCTGGTGGGCGTGGCCCTGGTCCTCAGAGTGGACGCTGCAGTGAGCCGCTGGTTCAAGACGCTCGTCCCTGACGCGTCCAGGTAGCAGCCGCAGCTGTTGTTGCTGCTGCTGCGCTGCACCTCCGCAGGCTGCCAGCAGAGGTCAGTGTGCCACAAAGAGACACGGGCCAGCCGGGCTCACTGTGACGTTCCCGCTGCTGCGCTGCTGACCACAACAATGACAAAAAACAACGACAATAATGACAAACAACCACAAGGCTTCCATCGCTGTCGTGTCGATCAGCCTGAGGACTTCGGATCCCGACCCAACTGAATGTGAACAGTTCACAACTCATCCGAATGTCTCAGTTATACCTCACCGTGTTGACAAGGGTCTACACGCACGCACACTACACACACACACACACACAGACACCAATGCACTGTGCATCAGACCAGTGCTGTTCACCTTTACTCTTTTTTTTTCGTTTTTCCTTTTTTTCTAATCTGTTACAGTTCTGATTGATCTTTAATTTAATTTAAGGTTCTGATTTCTTAGGATTTTTGTGTGTTTTTTAAAATAACAACATTTTTAATCAGTAATAAATTGTCATAGTATTTTTCTTTTCTTCCTAATTCTGTGCCTAAAGTTGTTCCGGGGGACATATTGGTCGCTCCTCTTTGAAATGTGTTCTTTTTTGCGAGGACTTTGTCAAATGAGTGAGTGAGTGATTCAGTCACCGAGTGAGTTAGTGAGTCTCGAACACTGTCAGCTGATCCATCCCCTCAGCAGCAGCACACGGAGGCATCCCGCAGAGGGACGTCTTTTTTTTTTTTCCGTTCAAAATTTTTTTAATATATGAAACTGATCTAATATAGGTGATTTTTATTGTTTTTTGAGGGGGAAAAAAAACAAAGCAAAAAAAGATACATAAAATAAAACTTTTTTTTTTTTACCTGACCTCCAGAGTGTCGTCCCTGCGTTTGGAGCAAAGCGGTTTTCAGTGTTTAGGTTTTCCCGATGAGGGACTTGATGGAGGAGACGCTGCCGTTTCATTCATTATTCACCGAGAGCCACACCCTGGTTTGACTCCCGAAGGAACTGTTCTAATCAGCCAATCAGCAGCAAGCTGCCAACTGGGCTGCAAAGAGGCCGCGACCTGCAAAATAAAACCTCAGAGACCTTCACCTACGATCACAGTTAGAGGAACAGTGCACAGCGTTTACAGGGAAAAACAGGGTTTTTTTGTTTTTGTTTTTTTTACTTTCTTTGCAAAGGTCAAACGAACTCCAAGAGTTTAAAAAATAAATAAAAAAAAAGCCCAACATAGCAGACATTTTGCGGTCACGGTCTCGACCGGTCTCGATAAAAAAAAAAAAAAAACCCAGTCCGAGACTGAGACAAGACAGAGTAAGAATGCCTCTGAGTCCGAGACGAGACCAAGATGGATCTTGAGCACTGCAACAGCAGCGGTCAGAGCGGGACGAGAGGCTTCGCACCGCCGAGCCCCAACTATTGACGGAGCAATAAGTGGTCACAGCCGCAAAGACTGCAAGGAGGAAACGAAGCACCGTGTCTGCTGCTGCCGCTGCTGCTGCAGCAGGGGTTTGTGGTTAGTGGCGCCACCTGGAGGACGACCCAGGTCCAATTTTGAAACCGGAAGATTACATATTTGGTTGTGTGGTGGGCGGCGCCAGAGGAGGTAAGCAGTGATGGGAGCAGGAAAAGACCCGCCCATCCCTGTCAGTTAAAAAAAAACAAACCTCTAGAATGCCCCCTGGTGGCCGGCTGCAAGACAAGAAGTGGACACTGTGTGTCGTCGAAACGCATTCCTGTCATCTTTTTCTTGGAAAGACTCCGGCCTCCTCCTCCCTCCTCCTCCTCTCTCCGGGTTTATTCTGGTATCACACCTTCACGACTGTGTTCACACAGCGAGCGACGACCGAGCAAGCGAGCGGCTAAAAATGGAATTTTTCCTTCCCGAGAGGATTCAGCGAAAGGGAAGATGAGTCAAAAACAGACACACAACAGACCAAGAAGTGTGGGCGAGGGGAGGGTTGAGGTGGGAGGGACCCAGCCCATTGATCAGCTGGTGGAATTGCCGGGGGCCGCGCCAGGGTGTATTGATCCCAGAAAGGTCAAAGGTCAGCCTGCTGCATTAACCTGGAAATCCAGCGAGAAGATCACAGACGACTCTAAACCGGAAACAGAAATCGGTTTGTCAGCCGGCAGCGATACGCAGCGGCTAAGTTTACACCCCGTGGACGTAGCTGTTGCTCATCCAGCCCCGGGCTGCAGTACTTGACATCCTTGACGTTGACGCAAACCGCCCCCCCCCCGGAGGCGACGCGGGGAAGTGCAGCCACACGCAAGCGGCGATGTCGGAAAACCGGAGCTTTCAGACAGCGTGTTTAAACACTGCACACACACACACACACACACACACACACACACACACACACACACACACAATTCAGCGTTCAGAAACAAATGGAATTTCTCTGTTATGCACAAATGGAGTCATGTGGCAGCCGTAGAGGGCGCTCACACTCACATTTCCCACCCAAAGCTGCTTTAGTGCTGTCACATTAAAGGGACAAGAGCTGTGGTGTGTGTGTGTGTGTGTGTGTGCGTGCGTGCGTGCGCGGAGCTGACTCGACAAATCACTTACTGTGCCAGTAGGGGGCAGTAGTAAAGTTTAATGTGCACCAGCAGCACCTGTGAATTGTGTTCACAGGTGCTGCTAGGCACTGCGCGGCCCCACACACACACACACACACACACACACACAGCAGCAGGGGATGTGGGTCATGTTTACCCTCCCCAGCTGGCAGGTAATCTGACAAATTAGTCTCAGCTGTCCCCTCTCCGTCTTCTCTGCAGCAATATTTATTTTCTGCAGGCACACACACACACACACACACACACACACACACACACAAACAAGTTCCAGAGAAGACCCAGTTCAGATGCTCCGCTCGCCTCGGGTGCATAAATCCCATCTGAAGTCAACTCGGCAATATGCGGCGACGAAAGTCGACATCAGCCGAGACATGAGCGACAACGTGAGCGACAACGTGAGCGACAACGTGACACAGCGGCGCTAAAGCTGAAGACTGAAGCACAACACCTGTGACGAGGCCCAAATAAATCCGTGTGTGTGTTTGTGTGCGATTGCCACACGCTGTCTGCACAAAAATGTCTTTGGAAAATTTTGTCAGACATTACGAATTACACAGGTGTTTTAGGAGGAGGAGGAGAAAGAGGAGGAGGAGCAGGAAGTGGTGGAGGAGGTTAAGGAGAAGGAGCAGGAGGAGGTGAAGGAGGAGAAAAGAGAAGAGGAGGAAGTTAAGAAGGAGGTGAAGGAGGTGGATGGGTGAAAGAGGAGGAGGAGGAGGTGATGTGGGAGGTGGTGGTGGAAGTGAAGGAGGATGAAAGTAGGAGGAGGAGAGGAAAGGGGTGAAGGAGGAGAATGAGATGAAGAGGAGGTGAAGGAGGTGGAGGAAGTGAAAGAGGAAGAAGAGGAGAGGAAAATCAAGAGGTGAAGGAGGAGGAGAGGAACAGGAGATGAAGGAGGAGGAGAAGGATGAGAGTAAGAGGTGGAGGAGATGGAGGAGGAGGAGGAGAAGGATGAGAGGAAGAGGTGGAGGAGATGAAGGAGGAGGAGGAGGAGAAGGAGGAGAGGAAGAGGTGGAGGAGATGAAGGAGGAGGAGGAGGAGGCTCCTCCAGAGCGCTGCAGAGAGGTGAGGCCGAGAAGTGCTTGACAAAGTGGTCATCAGGGCTTCAGAGGGATGATGTTCCGTGGAAGAGGAAGACATTAGGCTAATGGACGTTTAGCCCCGGCGGCGCTAATGCATCATCCAGCCGCGGCCCATTCACTGCCCTGACAAACATCCGTAAATCCGGCGTCGGAGAGCTGCGTGATGAAACGCTGGGGATGAATTATGCAGCTCTCCCACTCGCTGCTCACTGCTTTTTAAAGAACACGCAAGCAGGAAATCATCCATCCGCCCGTCCATCGATCGCGCCGAATGGCAACTTTATTTATATGTGGAAAAGGAACATCGCACGTAAACACAGTGAGCTTTTCCACTCGGAGATGAGCGGGGAAGAAAACATTGAAACTGGAGGTGAGTGACACACAGCAACAACTTCTAGAACAATAGAGTTGCTCAATGAGCTAACTGTCAAGTTAGCTAGCTAGCTGCAATGACTGCTAGTAGCTGCGTTTCCATTACAGTTTGCAAATCAAAAACGATATTTCTAAAATTTTGAGAAAGTACAATTGCGATTTGTTGTTTATTATTATTATTATTAATAATAATAATAATAATAATAATAATAATAATAATAATGATAATAATGATAATATTAAAAATAATAATTTCAGCAAACTTCCAGATCAGCGACCGATTTCTCCATCAACCCAAAATATCTTAAAAGCTTCTGGTTATTCTGTTTCATCTCATCGCTGACTGCACCGTGTTTTTTCACTATCGATATTTTTAGCAATGATTTTTTTTTTTCCCTCAGTCAGTAAATCTAAGAACAGTGTCACCCGCTTTGGTTTTTTTGTTCTGGAGACTTGATGGCACTTTAATGTGTTTTGCTGTTGGGACAAAAATAAAAATGAATGCTGAGCTGGATATGTCACTGCAGCAGAAACACACATACTGACACACACTGACACACTCACTCACACACTGATGATCAAAGGAGAGATTTCTGACGCCTTAAGAACAACCAACAACAACATGCAAAGCGTTAAAACCGTCTCTAAACGTTTCGCTACTGGACTAATGCCTACTAGTGGTGCACAATGGTATTACAAGACAGGGGGAGCAGCCAAGTTTGTAATTGAACAAAAACCCTAGTGTTTCATTGCTGGGCCTCCTGAGTTTGTCGTCCTGAAAAACATAACAACAGAGGCAGCCAAAACAAAGAAACCAACAAAGTTCATTGTTGGAATTGTTACCATATTTCTCCATGTGTCCAAAACAAAACAAAACAATTTTTTTTGCTGTGCGACCTCCGTGTGCGACCTCTGAAGGTCAGCCTGGTGCAGCAGCTTCCTGCAGCCTCACCGAGCAGCGAGTCTCCTGCCACAAGAAGGAAAGAAGGAGAGAAGAAAGGAGAGAAAAAAGAAGGAGAGAAAGAAAGAAGGAAGGAAAAAAAAGCTTCTTGCCACTTGTTTTTTTTTCCCTTTCATTCTTTTCCTTCCGCCTCTCAACTGAGCACAACAACAGCACGGCAGCACGGCGTCCCGTCTTTCATCCACAGCGACGACTCCATCAATTATGCATCAGGGCTGCAAAGTTTCCCCTCTCGCCTTCAACTTAGCCACGTTTTCATTATTTCATTTTCCAAGTTTCTTCTACGGCAACAAGTGACAACCGTCAGCGAGCAGGGCGCAGTCACCAGGCGCTACGTTGTTGTTGTTGTTTTTTTTACATACTATCTTTTTTGTTTGTTTTTTTTTGTTTTTTAAAGAAGCTTTAATCACACACACAAACACATACGCACGCACGCACACACACACACACACACCCAGCGGGAGCCGACCAGGTCGCTGATGTGCAGCTGCTGCGCCGTAATTGCGGCGGATGTGCGGAAGAAGGTAATTGGATCAAGGAGACGCCGCGGTTGGCCTGCGGTCGTCTGGTTTTCATCACAGTGTCGGCCCCCCCACCCACCATCACCACCACCTCCAACAGTTAATTAGGGTTTTGTTTTTGGGGGGAGGAGTCCAGTCAGAGAGCCACGCCCCTCCCCTCCTCATCCAAACAAAAACTGTTTTTGCTGTTGTGTTTTTGTTGTTTTTGCAAACGATATCAGCAAAAGGCCCGCACGTACTTGCTTCTGACTGGGTAAAGGGGGGGAGGGTACGGGGGGAGGAGTCGTAGGGTGGAGTCCTCAACAACGGAGACGACGCAGCTGACCAACCAATCAGACGGAGGGTTTTTGTCCAGATCTGCTGCGTTCGTGGTCCTCTGGGAAGAGCCGGAGAAGGTGGGCGGAGTCTCAGTCGAGTCGTGTCGCGATCCGAATTGACTGACTTGTCTCCACTTCCTGTCTGCGCTCGTCTCCACTTCCTGTCTGTGCTCGTCTCCACTTCCTGTCTGTGTTCGTTTCCACGGTGTCGCAGGAAGACACTTCAGATGGATCCTTTCAAGGCGGATGTGTGAGATTCACCTGTCTGCAGTCTGCGTCGTCTCCACTTCCTGTCTGTGCTCGGCTCCACTTTCTGTCCGCTGCGGTCTGCGTCGTCTCCACTTCCTGTCTGCAGTCTGCGGTCTTTTCCACTTCCTGTCTGCGATCTGCATCATCTCCACGTCCTGTCTGCGGTCTGAGTCGTCTCCACTTGCTGTCCGCTGTCATCCCTGCAGTGTCGCAGGGAGACGCTGCAGATGGGTCCTTTCAAGGCGGATGTGTGAGATTCACTTGCCGCCGGCCAGGAGCCTCGGCAGGAAGAGAGAGCCGTGATCGATTGTCAGATCGGCCTATGGAATTATTTTTTTCATCCTCCTCACGTTTCCATTTTACGGAAATGAGACCTTGGCAGATGGAAGGAGATGAAATAAACCTGTGTGAGATGTTCACAGGGGTCCCTCGCCGATGTCACTTCCTGTCTCAGTAATTAACCCTGGCCGCCTGCCGCTCTGTTGGAGCTGGGGTAGAGAACAGTCAGAACATCAGTCAGTCTGATGTCATCAGTCAGTTTAAAAAGAAGAATTGATGTGTATTTGGAAAATTGCACCAGAACAAGACAAAAAAAATCTAAATCAGTCATCATCATTATTATTATCATTATTATTATTATTCTGATCATTGTTATTATCATTAGTAGTAGCAGTTGTAGTATTATTACTACTACAATTTTGGTCCCAAGGCCTTCAAATCAGTTTGGATAATGATTATTGCTCACGGCTGCCAGACTGAATGTTCAGACAAATCTAATATGGGTCCATCAATGACGTGTCGTCTCCTCAGCAGCTCTCTGCAGTCCACGCGAGTCCACGCGCTCATCAACACAACAGCGCAGAGGAAGAAAATAAACAATTCTGCCTCAAAAATCTCAGCATTTAAAAAAAAAATAAATAAAACAGTGCGCAAGAACACTCAAACCCCGCTGCTTATTTGCGCTAGGAATGTCCCCCTAGAGGTACTAAGTGGTATTAGATTGTACATGGCATGACATTCTGGTATTAGAGAGCTGGTGAGGCCTGGGGAAACCTTACAAGCTCATATAATTTAATTGCTACACCATTATTACTATTATTATTATTATTATTATGATCATTATTATTATTATTAGAGTTATAAGGTGATGAAAAAGCCTGTTATTGTATGTGGTCCTGGATACAGGACCCTTGTTTCTCCCATCAGGCTGTAAGTTAGTTGGACAGTTGGACGCTCGCGGTCCATCACGCCTCAGTTGTGGATCCACCGTGTCAGCGGAATAATTGGGCTCGGTCAGCTCGGCTAATAAATCCTTCCGCCCGCAGGAAGAGAAGAAAACCTTCCTCCGATCGTCCATCAAACGCGGCAATTTGCCAAATCAAAGTCCCGGGAGCCCTGCAGCCAATCGCAGCGGGTTCCGAGCGCTGGCTGTTTAGCGTGTCGCCCCAACAGCCACCCAAGCCTGAGGTTGTCTGCTAAACTTTAGCCCCGCCCACAAGTTCACACACTAGCCGTTTTTTACCTCAAACTATCTTCTGCCGCCTTTTCCGGAGTCGAGCTGCGGAGGCAAGAGCCTCAGCAGAGACACCCAGACGTCCCTGGCCCCAGTCACCTCCTCCAGCTTGTAAGGTTTTCCCAGGCCAGCCGAGAGACGTAGTCCCTCCAGCGTGTCCTGGGTCTTCCTCGGGGTCTTGTCCCGGTGGGACATGCCCGGAACACCTCTCCAGAGAGGCATCCAAAACAGATTCCCGAGCCACCTTGGCTGGCTCCTCTGGATGCGGAGGAGCAGCGGCTCTACTCCAAGCTCCTTTCCAGGTAACTAAGCTCCTCACCTTGTCCCTAAAGGGTGCACCCCGCCACCCTACAGAGGAAACTCATTTCAGCCTCTTGTATCTGCGATCTCGTTCTTTCGGTCATTACCCAAAGCTCATGACCATAAGTGAGGGTGGGAACGTAGATCAACCGGTAAATCGAGAGCATCGCCTTTTGGCTTAGCTCCTTCTTCACAACGACAGACCGGTACAGCGACCGCATCACTGCACACGCCACACCGATCTTGAACAAGACCCCGAGATACTTGAACTCCTCCACCTGAGGCAGGGTCTCTCCACCCACCCTGAGGGCAATCCACCTTTTCCGGTCAAATTAGACCAAATAGGAATGTTTTGCCGCAGATTTAGACCAAGAGGAAGGGGGTGAATCCAGGGCTCCTCCCCCATATTGACTTGCCAGCCATCTTTAGTCATTTTGCAACCGACTCTGGCACCTCCTGCTGGTCAAACGACAGACTGCAGGTTTTTGACACTTCCGCCATTCGGCCTCCTTTTTGAAACGGGGAGCTCCCGCCCAGCTTTTTATACCGTCAGCAGTTCTGACGAGCAGCTGGATTGGGGTGGAGCTGCGTCACACCAGCCGCGGCTGCACGTGTTTCTGCCCCCCCCCCCCCGCTCCCTCCGACACGCCACCGTGACTGACACGTAGGCAACAGATTAACATCAGACTCCAGCGTCGCGGATGGAAATCCAATTAGTGCTTCCCTTCTGTCGAACAGCGGCCCGGATGAGACGCCGTTCAACAGACGGGTGTCAGTGTGAAAGATGGCACGATGACGCCGTGTTTTTTTTTGTTTTGTTTTTTTCCCCCTCGGAGCGTCTTCACAACACTTTGAAGGACTTAAAGCAGCTGCAGGTGATACTTAGGGTTCATGGGAAAAACAGCATGATGCTAACGCTGCTAACATCAAGCTGTGACCATATTTCTATAGAAGCCTGGTCTGAACAATCCAGCTGCCTGACAGCGCCTTTCGTATTTTAGGGTGAACGCTCGCATCCTCAAATAAACCGATGATGAAGAAGAAGGTGGACGAGGTATCCAGGTTTGTGTGCCCAGGCCACCATAGTTCACTGGCAAACTCGGGCGAGGGAAGGTGAGCGAAAAAGCGCTGCAATCTAAGATTTAGCCACTAGTTTCTCCTCAAAATCTCCTAAATATTACATACTAGGCATTTCAAAGGTCCTACTGCATCGGAGGAGAAATCTGACTTTGTTCCACCCAATCCAAATCAGCGGCGAGGGCGGCCGGTTGCCCGGCAACAGCGTGGAGCTTTTTGGCATCAACAGGTATCTGAAGGCAGCACGCATTTGGTGGCGGCAGCGTGAGGTCGGTGAGAGAGCGCGAAGCGTGAAGGGCGAGTTTCAGGGTCACGAGTTTTGTTTTGATTTTTTTTTTTTTTTTTTTAACATAACATTTTCTTTTAGGGTCTCTAATGACTCCACGAGTCGTCTGAAGGTGGCACCAATCCTCATCCTTCCAAAAAGCAACGCTTTCATCTCACTGGTGGGAAGAAAATTCCAGAGCTCAGCAGCCACTAACAGTGTCCATCCAGTGGAAAGTGATGACGGCTGGTTGGTTCAGTGCAAAGCAGCCGCATCCACTTCAGACTTCGCACACATGAAGGTTATGTAATCAACCGACGTCTGAATAAACACTGAGTCACAACAGCAACAACTAAAAAAAAAAAAAACTCTTCAAATTTCTGCTGGAGTTTGAGAGACAAACCCTGCAGAAGCCTCTGACTGGGGACGAGAGCAACGCTTGGATCGATTCCTGAAATTCAGGGATCCGTGTCCGCTTCTCAGTGACCGTCCAATAAGGAAACGCACCCACTGGATGTTTTTTGGGTTTTGTTGCTGTTTTAATGAAACACCATTAATTCATTGAGACGACGGAGAGACGAGGCTCCAAGTTCCGAAGGAAAGAATGAGGCAAAAAACAGGATGATGGGAATGTGACGTTTCATCCTGAGGGCACGAGAGCGGTGTGCTTTGAAACCGACTCTTTTCTGAAACACTTTCAAGAAAAAAAACCCTTCGCACAGATGAAGGCGCCTTTCAAAAATGTTGCCGTCAAGACGGAATTTCAATTTCAAAAACACTTTGCTGGTCCCGATGGGCCAATTTGAAAGTAGCATCACGAGCACCGAGCAAACAACAAGCAATACAATGCAACCAAAAACAAAAAAACAAAAATGAGCTAAAATGTCTCCAGCAACCGTTGATGGAAACGACTCACGGCGCTGCAGTACCTCTGCCAGGCCCCATGGGGCACTGTAAGGGAACTACTCCCTGACAGCCAACAAGAGGACGGACCTGCATGCTTGAGCATAAGCTCGCACAGGGCAGGGTAATGACATCATCATTTCCAAAAAACAAACAAACAAAACTCACAATCTGTGTTTAGACAAAGCCAAGCGGGGGTCACCTGGGGTCACCTGGGGTCATCTGGAGGTCATGTGGGATTTATCTGGGGGTCATTTTCAAACGCTCCCACGCTGGAAGCCGCTGTCGAGAGCCACGGAGAGACGCAACCAAAGACAATTTGACCGTCAATTTGACACTGAGCCCCAGCATAGCCTAGCCTAGCCTAGCTTAGCCTAGCCTAGCCTCACTTTGCTTGCTCAGCACCAGGAATAATGGACAGGGGGAACCAGTGAGCAGTTTCCAAACGTTTGGGAGTGTGGGGTTGTGGGGGGTTTGTGTGTGTGTGTGTGTGTGTGTGTGTGTGTGTGTGTGCGTGCGTGTGTGTGTTCAGCCAGCCTGATTGTTGTCTTCCATTAGCAGAGGGCCTGAGGAGGCACCGTGGGAACGGTCTCGGCAGAGCGAAGAGCCGAGGAGCTGCTTGCTTCTCGTTCAGAAGCTCCAGTCGCTTCGGGAGGAGCCGTCGCCTCCAACCCCACACTCACACAGACACACAAACACACACAGAAAAAAACCTCTACTGGGATCTATTCAGGACGTCAAAACCTTCCACAGTTCCAGTGTGAATTTTCTCACAGTATTTCTCCTCTCTTCTCAAGAAGCAGCAGTTCGACCTGGGCTGGCGGAAGATCGAGCCCCCCACCCCATCCCTCCTCCCCCGCAACCCCACAGGGGGAGGTGCACTGAGGGAAAGGGGGCGGGGCCTCACCTCGTGCACTCAGGGCTCCATCAATAATGCACGTGGTTGTTCCATCCGAGGCGGAACGAACAACACGGCTGTCATACATTAAACATACACACTGACGGCACTGAGTCAGCCTTTAGCCGGGGCGCGCACACACACACACACACACACACACACACACACACACACAAACTCCACCCCTCCCGCTCCCTCAAACTCCTCCGTGACATCATTGGCTGCTCCCGCCCACTTTTTTTTTTTTCAGAAGCTGCGAGGTCTCTCGGCCAATCACGACGCAGCAGCTTCCGACACAGAAGTTAATAACCTGAATGATCAGGACGCGCAGGACGCCCCCCCACCACCACCACCACCAACCCATCCACCTCCCTCTCTCGATCTCTCTCGCGGATACGACGCAGCATCGACTGATTCCACTCCAGTCTGTTTCCTGCTGCCGCTGCTCTACCCCTCAGCTCAGCTCAGCCCAGGAGGAGGTTGGAGGAGAGGGAGGAGGGGGAGGAGGAGGAGCAGGAGGTGGGGGAGAAGGAGGAGGAGGAGGAGGTGGAAGCTTTCAGCACCGGAGCTGTCCGCTCAGCTTTGACTCTGCTCGGCTGCTTCAGAGCTGCTTCTGTGCAGGAAGGAGAAGAAGAGCTGCGAAGAGAAGATACTCCCTCCCACACACACACACACACACACACACACACACACACACACACACACAGAGTCCATCATCCCAGTTCCTGACATGCTGGACGGAGACACGCGGAGCCAGTGAGAGGAGCAGCAGCAGCAGCAGCAACTCTTCAGGTGAGTCCGCAGGAACGACAGTCGCTCACTCGGCGTTGCGTAATGTGGCGGTGCGGGCGGGCGAGCGAGCGGGCGGACGGACTGATCGGGGTCGGAGCTGCAGCTGCTGCTGCTACTGCCGCCGTCGTCGTCATCGTCGTCGTTGTCGTCCATCCCAAACAGGAAGTTGTGTGACGGCGTCTCCCTCAGCGTCCCACAGCGAGAATCCGTTCACTGGCGCTCACACTGCTGGAGGTTGTTTGGGAGGGTTGTCAGGCAAGGCACACACACACACACACTGGCACGCACACACGCACTAACACACACACACTTGGATGCTGGCAGCGCCTGAATGTCTGCAGCCTAATGATGGTTTCTTTGCACACTGAACTCCTCCGCCATTCAGCCGCCTGTTTTTGTCTCGGTGAGCTGAATCCAGAGCGCCTGTCTGTGTGTGTGTGTGTGTGTGTGTGTGTGTGTGTGTGTGTGCATGTCGAGGCGTTTGTGCAGAATGTTTCACTCGTTCCGTCAACAGTTTGCAGCAGTTTCTTGCAGGGGAACTGTGGGGGTGTGCGCGCGTCTGTGTGTGCCTGCGTGTGTGTGTGTGTGTGTGTGTGTGTGTGTGTGTGTGTGTGTGTGTGTGTGTGTGTGTGTGTGTGTGTGTGAGTGCGTGTGTGTGCGTGAACACGTTTCAAACGATTCCCACTCGCACAGCGTGGAGATGAACTCGTTAGTGGAATTAGTTCCAGGTCCTCGCCCCTCCTGGTCCGTGGGTGAGGAACTGGTTCCCATCAACAAGGCTTCCTTTGTGGAGGCTCACATTCAAAAGCTCACCCCCCCCCCACACCCCCACCTGCCCTCCCACCCACCCACCCACCCCCCGACTCCCCATTCCCACCCTCCACCCCCCGACTCACTCACTCACTCACTCACTCCTGAAAGAAGTGCTGAAAAGAAAAGTCTGGTTGGGATTCCGATCAGCCGCTTGTGTTCCCAGGAAGCGTGTGGTGACCTCGGTCGGCCACCAGGGGGAGCTTCACACGTCGGGAACGTTACTAAAAGTGGCCAAACACCTTCGCGTGATGTCACAACGCCGCTCGGTGCGTGACCTCAAGTGCGACCGACGGCGCCGAGTGCCATTTTGAGGATGGTTGCGGTGCACCGAGGGGTCGAACTTGTGGTACGGCGGCGGCGGCGAATCGATCGCGTAAATTAGCAGAGCAAGAACGGCATACTGGGATCTCTGACATTTTTTTTTTCAGCGCAGCAGTTGTGAGTCAATGAGACACGACGAGAAAAATCCGCCAGCAAGTGGCTGAACTAATGTAAAATAAAAAACATTTTTTGCGTCTGTGAGCAAAGACGCTGTCACACGGTGGCCACAACGTGCAATTATCCATCTGGACTCCAATAATAATATAATATAATACAGTATATTTTTTTATATCATAAAAATTTGAGGTAGGGAATAATTCAGCGTTTCTCAACTAGTGGGTCGCGACCCAAAAGTGGGTCACAGATCTATTTTAATTGGGTTGAGGCTTCGTGGGCACTTTCCCTTTTTTCCCCTAAAAAAAAAGGATTTTAAAATATATATTGAAAGAGAAAATGTTGGGTATTTATTTTTCAGGGTACAGAATTCAATTCAATAATTTCAATCATTTATTTACCAGACGTGTCGGTCCCAAGACTCCACCAGTTGAGAACCACTGGCATCATTGATGTGTTCACTGCCCTTTCTTGCTAGCCAGGGAGCGCTATACCAACCAGCGCAGCACTGCGCCTCTACTGTGGGTTCAATCATCACCCGGAGAAAATAGCTCCGATCCAAATCTCCATCATTCAGGCTTCACTCCTTCAGGCGTCAACTTCCTCTAATCAGAGACTTGACACAGCAAAACAAAAGTCCTGCTAATCACAGCTCCTGTTTCGCTTTGTTGTTCCACGTTTACTGACATTCTGACGGTGAAAAAAATACACAATTATTCTTCTCAAGCAGCTGAAAAGAACAAGCGGGGGGAAAAAAGAATAAATGAATTGCTGAATCTGCCACATCCAGACGCCTGCAGACCTTCACCTGATGACCAACGCCACCGCAGCAGCAGCAGCAGCAGCAGCAGCAGCAGCAGCAGCAGCAGCTTTAGGATGTTGCTGCTGCTGCTGCCGCAAAACAGGGACGGAATACTAATATTCACCTTAGGACGTCCCACCGACCCACACTGCCTCTCGTTCAGTGGCAACCGGACTCAACTAAATATGAATTCCCTGCTTCCCAGAGTCGCAGCAGCAGCAGCAGCAGCAGCAGCAGCAGCCGCAGCAGCAGCAGCAGAAACATTTGCTCCCATCCAACTGGAAACCAAATGGCTTGGAAGCGCACTTAGTTTAGAGTTTGACGGAGGCCCCGCGCCCCCATCCTCCCCATCACGGGAGGATTTCAAGAGCACTCTGGTGTCTCGGCGCACGCAAATTGTCAATACTCGATTAAAGCAGAAAGGCGCCGTGAAAATGAAAATGTAGAGAAAGAGAGAAAAAAGCTCCCATCACAGACTCCCTGAGCCGGCCCCTCCCTGAGGGGTCGCAGGAGGAGGAGCCAGCTGCTCCTGCAGAAGCCCCAGGGAAGCTCCAGCATCTCCCACCCCTCTCACCCCCACCACTCCCTCATCGCTGCATCACTTTAACTTTGAGAAGGAGGAACATTTGGTTGCCAGTCGTACATATATATATATATATATATATATATATATATATATATATATATATGTGTGTGTGTGTGTATGTGTATAGACAGACAGATAGATAGATAGAGATCTAGATAGATAGAGAGATAGATACGCTGATATTTTGATATATTGATATTTCTTCCTCTCTTGGCCAGGGTCTGGTTATTATCAGGAAAACAAAGACAATCTGACTCGAGAGTAAAGAGGCTGTACAGAGTCGCCCCGCTGCATTTGCAGCTGCAGCTCCTCGTGACCTAAATAGAGGAGACAGCTTCTGTCTCTCCCTCTCTCTGTATCCATATACTGTAAGTAAGTTCCGTTACTCTGGAAGCGCATGGCGCCATCTCGCGCCACAGATTTACCCAGCAGACACGTCGGCGAGCAGCATTTCTGCGAGGAAAAAAAAAAAAAAAAATATGTTGGCTGGTGTTGAGGGAGGGAGAGAGGGGTTCAGGAGCCGGACTGCAACCAGCCACTAGGAGGCAATCTTCGTTTTAAGCCCTTTCTCCACGCCGACAGCTTGTCAGCTAGCGTAGCATTGGCAAAACACTAAACTTTTATTTATTTAATTTATTTATTTCATCCGGTTTTGAGGCCATTTGCTCCGTGGGGCGGAACACAGGTAGTTCAGTGTGTCAACCAGCTTTTTTTTTTTCTGCTCTCGTCTTTCACCGACGGCTTAAAGAAAAGGGACGACGTGGAGGCGAAACAGCCGTCATCCTGCGGGTTGAGCTGCTCTGGCGAGCGGCGGCCAGGTGGCGGCAGGTGACACGTCTCGGTGCGACGACGGGAGGCACCAGATCAGCCACTGACCCAGTTGTGTCAAAATCCAGCAGTGCACTAGAAGGAGGAGGAGGTGGAGGAGGAGGAAGAGGAGGAATATGAAGAGGAGGAGGAGGAGGAGAAGGAGGTGTTATATGAGGAGGAGGAGATGTATAACATGGAGAGGAGGAGGAGGAGGAGGAGGTGGTGGCGGTGGTGGTGGTGGTGGTGTTTGACGAGGAGAAGGGGAAAAAAAGCAGCAGCCCCGTTTAAAATTCATGAGTTAAGCTGAAAACGACTTGCTGGGCGTGACCCTGCTCGCCCGCCTCACTTTCTGTTGGAGGAAGAAAACCATCATTGCCCCGTCGTTCAGACGCGATCTCGAGTCGCGACTCGTTTGAACGGTCAGTGGCTTTCAGACTGATTGTGTTTCACTTCCTGTGTCGGAGCGACAGGAAAAATATCATCGCGTCAGTCGGAGGAGGAGTACTGAAAGCCTCAGACCAGCACATTCGACAAATAGGTTGAAGGTTCACTTACCACTGCCGCCGCCTGGAGACGCCTAGCCTTCGGACCCCCAGCTGGGCCCAGCTCACCCAGGCTCGTGGCCTCCACCTGGTGGTCAAAGAGAGTAATTCTCGTAAAATCTCGTCCCGTGAGGTTTTTTTGAGAATTATGTTTGCTTTTGTTTGTTTACATTCGTTTGCTGTCAAGAATGGTTGTTATATACAAAAATGTAAATGCGAAAAAAAAAAGTGTTTCCATGACACTTTTGCGATATACCTCCATATCGATACAAGTGAGAAACCCCTCGTGAGAGCCTCGAAACCTTTTAGCGAGAAGTTCAGGCGTTTCCATCACCAGTTTTCTATTGCGATATTTAAGCTTTGCGCAATTCTAGGGGTAATGGAAACGCAGCTACAGACACCAGTCAGCCAACAGGAGCCAGATGATGACTGCAGTGAGGACAGAACATGTCTCTGCCCCCCGATCCCTCCTGCCCCCGCCCCTCCCCCCACCGTCATGGTCACAGCGAGCGCCGCAGCATCGCAGCTGCTGAACTGATTCAGTCGTTCCTGGAGCTTCAAGGTCGGAGGCTGATTGTGCTGCACAGGCTCGTGTGTGCGTGCGTTTTTGTGTGTGCGTGTGTGTTTGTGTGCGTGTTCTTGTGGTCACGTTTTGCTGTTTTTGCAGCCAAAAGTCACCCACCGGTCAACAGGGGGAGTTTGTTGGGTTCTGCTCTGATGAGTAAGCGAGGGCGACGTCTGCTCTCTCTCTCTCTCTCTCTCTCTCTCTCACTCTCAGCGAACCAGAGACCTTTGGCGGCGGCACGCCGTCTCCAACTCTTCAACGTCTCAGAGCGACCCTCCCCCCCTCCCATTCAGAATAAGCATGAGCACGTGCGCATGTAGAAGGCGGCCCTGACCTATGACCTCCCCTCCGAGAGGCAGGAATCAATGGAGCTGAGCACTGAGGAGCTCCGCAGCCATGTGACCCGATCGCCTTGAAAGGGGAGGGGTGGCGGGGGGGTGAGAGATTCGCCCGACATGGAAAACAATTGGCTATTAGAGCAGATGAGAGACGAGAGACAGAGAGACGAGAGACAGAGAGAAACTCCTGTTTCACTGTGGATGGATGGGATTGAATTTCACAGCAGCACTTATGAGGAGCCTGGATGGATGGAAGGATGGAAGGATGGAAGGATGGAAGGATGGATGAGTGGATGGACGGTGGCTATATATATATATATATATATATATATATATATATATATATATATATATATATATATATATATATATTATATATATATATATATATATATATATATATATATATATATATATATATATATATATATATATATATATATATAATATATATATATATATATATATATATATATATATATATATACTGTGTATATATATATATATATATATATTTATATAGACTTGCGTTACTGTGCTGCGTTAATCTAATCTACATAGTGCGGAAGCAATGAATATTTAGGCGCAGATGCTTTTATTTTTTATTTTATTTTATTTTTTTATGCCTTGCCCAGTCTGTCCGAGTTACGATTGGGGGGGCGCCAGCTGACATGGTGTTGTTGCACCCTCTGTTGGTCATTCCAGGTAGTTCATGAAAGAACTTCGTCCACATAAGACAGACCTGTGTGTCAAATTGCCTGATGGTTACATGTCGCCCCAGCCAACCTGCCTACTATGCATGTTTATTTTGAATAATAACCAGAAACCCGTCCTCAAGGACTTACTTCTGGTCATTATTTATGTTGCACGCACATATTTTGAATGCCTTCGGCAGACTTCCGGATTGTAGTGCGATTAATCGCAATTAAAAACATTAATCAATGCCCAGCATTAATACATATATATATATATATATATATATATACATATATATAGTATGACGACCTCTCCTCTGACCTTTCATGGCGACCTCTGACCTTTCTCTCTTTCCACAGCCATGGGGGTCCTCATGTCCAAGAAGCAGCAGGTGGAGAAGGTGCAGAAGTGCACATCTGTCATCTCTGCCTTCCAAGCCGGCGTCAAAGACCGGCAGGTGGTCACCAAGCGGGTGGAGGAGGAGGACACGGAGGAGGCAGGCACCTCCCAGGAGAAGAAGAGCGAGGAGGTGCAGAAGGAGGATGAGGAGGAGGATGAGGAAGACAAGGAGGAGAAGGAGGGGGAGGAGGGCAGCACCGGCCCATCCACCTCCCAGCAGGGGGCAGCGGCCAGCAGGGACGAGTGCAAGGTCAACCAGGAGGCCTGGTCCCGCCTGCGGGACGGCAAAGGGGTGGAGCCAGAGGATCTGGACAAGAGCCACCAGCTGACACCACCGGCCTTCGTCCGGCCCAAGAGGGAGGCTGACGACGACCAGCCGCTGGAGGTGGACCTCAACACCAGGGAGCAGGTAGCCCACGGAGCGGTCCCAGGCACGACACAGGGGATGGGGGCGGGCGGGGCTCACAGCAGAGGACCACCAATCAGGACTTGAGATAGAGCCACGGAGAGGAGGAGCCAAGGGGAATGAGGGAATGTGAACAATGTACTTGTGTGTGTTTGTATGTGTGTGCATGAATGTATGTGTGTAGATGTGAGTATGTTTGTATGTATGTGTGTGTGTGTATGTATGTATATGAGTGTGTATAAGTGTGTATAAGTGTGCGCGTGTGTGACTTTTGACACACAAGGTGACTGCTCCTCAACGCCGCCGCTAGCCGACCAGGCTGGGACTCCGCCCACCCGTCACGTGTCGCTGTCTCTGCTCTGTGTCTCGCAAACCCGGTTCGGACTTCAGCCTCCCAGCGACGAGATGTGCGAGGTGTGCGAGGTGTGGACGGCCGACGACCTTTACCCCTGCCGGACCTGCACCAGGGTCTTCCACGACGGCTGCCTGCGGGAGCTGGGCTACCTGCGCGCCGAAGCCCTGCAGGAGATGCGAGACACGGCCCACAGCGCCACCGGCTGGAGCTGTTACTACTGTGTGAGTCCGCACATCCGCCAGAATATGTCGTTTGCTTTGTTTTGTTTTGGGTTTTTTTTACCTCCGTCACCCTTCAGTCAATGTGTTTGGGCCATGGATGTATTTTCAGAACTGGATACCGCTACGATTACGTTGCAATTGCAATTTTTGTTCCAGTGGCCACTACGGGTACTGCAGCCAAAACGCCCATCTGGCCCAAAAAGCATGTTTTCCCATAGACCGCAATACGAAAAGAAGCTCCTCGAAAACGGCTGACAACTTTGACAAATAATAACTGTATGACTTTGAATATAGTTTTAAACAAAAAAGTAACCAGGATGTTTTCAGATATCTGTGCACAAAGAGTAAAAGTGATGAAGTTGTCAGAAAAAAATCACTCACAAAAAGTACTGATACCTGAAAAACCGCAGTGCCAATAAAGCGGCAAAACTATTTTTCCCCAGTGGCCACTCGAGGTACTGCAGCCAAAACCCTATATGACCCAAAAAGCATTCTTCCCCGCAATATAAAACGAAACGCCTGTAAAACGGCTGACACCACAACCTTTGACCTGAAGTGCAGTTTGTGATAAATCTTTCTATTGCAAATTTTTTTTAGTCATAGTCTTTCAAAAAAAATTATGAAGGCCAGAAAATGGGGAAAAAAAAGTTTTATATGCCTAGGAGGACTTCGTACAGCGTCGTACGTTGCTGCTGTGTTTCGGCTTGTTCTGGTTGGCTGATGCGTCCTGCACCCCAGCAGGGGAGCAGTCTGGCGCTGAGCTGCAGCGGAGCAGCGTGGCCTCGGCACATTTCCAGGCAGGTGCTGAAAATACTGTTGCGAGGCGGCGGGCTGTGAGCTGATTATCTCCCTTTATGACTCGTTGCGGTGGTTTATTAACGACTTGTTCACAGACACAGAACCCTGCAGCCTTCTGACGTCAATAACAATTTGTTTTGCTGCCTCGCTGCTAAAATTGGACACGGGGAGTTTTTTCATTTTTATTTCAAGACGTTTGAAGACGCCGTCGCCCGATCGGAGCGTCGTCAAAACGCTCTCCGCGTTTACAAGCGTTACTAAAAATATCTTTTGTCTTCTGCTCCCCAGACCCTGTCACAGGGTGTTTGTTGGACGGCCGTGAATCTCTTTCAAAAGAGCCCATTTTTAACATCTACAACAGCATGTCTCTGGAATTTTCATCTTATTTTTAGAATGAGTGACTTTAAAGCGAGGAAAAAAACAACAGGCTTCTTTGTGTATTCCAAAAGTTTGTTCTCCTCGGGTTCCAGTCCTGACGGAGTCCCACAGAGTAAAACGTCTCCCGTGGGTGAACTTGCGGTCCTGAATGCACCATCACACACGGCTCAATGTTCATTCCATGTCCCCCGTAGGACAATCTGAACCTGCTGCTGACGGAGGAGGAGATGTACAGCCTGGTGGAGACTTTCAAGCAGTGCAAGATCATCCCAGGTCTGTCGTGACATCCGGCACACTGAGGGCAAGCAGCGGTCGGACGGCTTCTCCTCCACAGAACCGAGCGTGACGAAACCCAATGCTTCCCTTTGCAGAGTCCTGTCTGGTGTCTGACGAGCTGCTGCAGTACCGTCACTTCACCTCCAAGCAGCAGTTCGACAAAGACCTGAGCGACGACCAGGAGGAGGAAGTCCTGGCCCAGTTCGCCGCTCTGGATCCGGAGAAGAAGGGTCACATCGAGTGGTCCGACTTCCTCTACTTTGAGTCCCTGGCAGTGTTGAAGAAGCTCCGCACAGAGGTGACTAGATCTTTCTACCGCTAGCAGCTGCTGAACGTCAATGTAAAATTGAACGATGTCGATGCTAAGATATATGTACATGGAGGTCCCGCAAGACTTTTTTATTCCCGGACATTTTGACTGATAAAGTTGTAAAATTTCCATCATGCTCCTATGACGTCATTCATCGAATTTAAATATTATTAAGAAGTTACCATTCTTTTAAGACTAGTTGTGTTATAGCTTTAGCGTAACACACTCACACATTCGCACTTGAACCGCAACACAAAACATTATTCTCACATTTTTCCCATGGTTCCTTGTGGCTCTGGGGGAAAATTAAAAATGAACTTCAAGAAACTTCTGACACTCAACTACTGCGACATTTATCTTCAGAGGGAAGCTACCGAGGTCATGCGTCAAGAGAGACAATAGCCAAATAGTATGGTAACGGTCGGTTGGACTGTGCTCTCTTGGGTTCTGCTCTGCTCTGTGTTGATTTGATGTTGATGGTGAGTGTTGGCCAGTGAAGGCAACACACCTGTGATTGGCTGAGGTCAGCAAAGCAAAAGTCTGACATCTTTAAGCCGCGTGTCAGAAAGGGATGTTGCAGTATGCTCATTGCCACCAAGTGGTCAGTGGTGTGAATTACAACCTGTCAAAATTCGGCTTTCACATTTTTTCAACAGTGAGGTATTCCAGAGACGGGAATAAGCAATAACAGTCAGTCTTCCCTCAACTCCTTGAACAAACCAAACCAAAGAGTTTGTTGTAGTTGTAGTAGAGCTAGCTGCCTCCTTACCCTGCCAGCCCAAACCCCCTTCCCTCCCACACCTCCTTTGTTTGTCCCAGAACTCGCTGGTGCGTCTGCTGACCGCCAAGGAGAGGGACAAGGCGCGGTGCCTCTTCGTCGGACTGGAAAGGACGGCACCCTCAGCAGAGCCGAGTGCCGGCAGGCCCAGCAGTCCTGGTTCCAACAGCTCAACAAGGACTCGTGCAGTGTGAGGTGAGCCAGCGGATCCAAGCACACTGGTTTAGAGTGTCCCTGAGACCGGGAGGTTTGTGGGCTACATACCCGGCCTGGTCGTTCCAAAGACTAAAAAATATGGGACCCATAGTGTCCCTGCTCAGCGCTCGGTATTAGTGGGATGGATTAGTGGGATGCCGAGGATAAATTTCGAATCCTTCAGAATGTGACAATCAGCGGGAGGTTGACTTTCCACAATGCATGCTGGCCGTACGTAAAAAGATGGGCGGAGTCATGGTGGCGTCACTCAGTGGCTCTGGCCTAGTGGATGGGTTCACAGTCAGCAGTCCGTTTTAAAACCAGAAGACTCCATACGTGATGGGTGGTGCCAGGGGAGGTGGGCAGTGATTGGAGCGTGAGTCTAGTGTGCGACTGCCCCCTCTCACCCCCTCCCGTCCCTGGAACTCCGCCAACCTTTAGTCATACCGTCAATGATCAGGACACATAAAAATTTGTGCGTCCTCAAGAGACGAAGGTCAATCATCAACCTCCTGTCTGACTGTGAACCGTCTCCTTCCTGTGTCCTCGCCACAGCATCAGTCACGTGGGAGCCATGTGTGAGAGCAGCCCAACCAGCTCTGGCAGCGAGCAGAGCAAGACGGAGGAAAACAGGTTTGTGGCCTGTGGGTGTGGTGTGAGATTCCAGCCGCTGCTGAAAGTGAAACCTTTGGCAGCATTGTCAGTGTTTCCTCTGGATTTGGTGCGTTTAATTTTTTTTAGCAATACAGAAATACAGCCATGTTTGTCGCTATAGTTAAATAGTAAAAATGAGAAAGCCGCCACGGGACACATTTCGCTCCAACACGGGCGGTTCCAACACGCTGGCATGACGCGAGTCTGTTTGATGAGTTTGCTACAAATTAATGAGTCTTTTTCGCCGTCGCAGGCTGGTGACCTGGGCAGACTTTCTGAGGGAGAGCGCCATCTACATTTTGGCCGCACGCCCCAACAGCTCTGCCGTGCACATCCGCCTGCCTCTATAAGTGGGGGAGTCCTGGGACCAGGCGGAGGGAGAGAGCCGACAGCAGCACAAGACACCAGAAAGACAGACCGACCGACTGACCCCCTAAAGCGCTGGCAGCGGCGCCCCCTAGAGACCCTCGGCCAGACAGACACATCCGTGCAGGCCGGAATGGAGAAGAAGAGGCAGTCATGGGACGATCACAGCGGATGGACAACAACAACAACAACAACAACAACACCGCTCTCCTCCATCAAGGCCACATCCTTCACCATCACACCACTGGGAGGCGCACTGCTCCTCCAGCACCACCCCCACATATAGCCAAACAGGAAGAAAAGCTGTCCGCGTGCGTAACCCTCGTCTCCACTAGCAACGTAGATGATTCCAAACTTATTTATTCCTGTATCCAGTCATTTCTCTCTTGCCGAACGTTCGCTGCGGCCGCAGCGGCGCCGTCAGCTGACCCCCCCGGAGGGGGCACACATAGATTGCCACCATCTACTGCTCCAACCACAAGACGGAGGAGTTGGGGAGTTGGGGGGCTCTGACTTCCTGCTATGCTACAGCTAGCACTGCCACGTGCCCACAGGAAAGCAAACCGTAGGGTGTAGAAGTTTGTGTCGTGTTTATGCCATGTGATCAAAGTCTTCTTCATCTTCTTCAGCGTCTTCTTCTTCTTCTTCTTCTTCTTCTTCTTCTTCAATAAAGTATTAAAGCCCCGACTGTCTGCGAGATTCACGGCACTGGAATAAAATTGCATGGCAGTGGAACAGCGCCCTCTCTCTCCTCTTCACCCTTTTTGACTCGAGCACAAACAAAGTCAAACACTCTCTCAGCATCCAGCCGCCTCATGGGTTGATTGCTTCACGTATTCATTGAGCGGGCAGACTGCGTTCCGCGCTTTTCACACGGTGATGTTAACAGAGGGGTCACCAAGAAGGTTTTTGAACACTGAAAACAATCATTTCTCACAATAATTAACAAAGGTTGGATACAGATTACATCAATATTCAACACTTTATTTATATTCATCAGATATATAAATATAGAATTAAATAAACTTTCTCAACCTCATGTATAACAAAATATTTTTAATCATTTTATTTTTAAGAGCCATTTTCCAATCTATCTGAATGCAAGTGTGATTACGAAAGAATAACAACAGAATAAAATTAAATTATAGACCTAGCTCACCAAGTTGTGCTATTTTTAGAACAGGCCTGTGGGCGATTCGTGGTACTTGGGGGGGCGCCACCTGGTGCCTGGGGCACTGTGTTGGTGACCCCTGTGTTAGCGTGACGTTAGCAGTTCAGTAAAGCAGTAAAGTGCATTGAATCAACTTTTATTGTGTCTTTAATTGACTGTGTGACCATCCATCTGCTCGTTACTACAAACAAAGAAAAACATGGCTGTGACCCAACACCCACGAGACGTGAGTTCAACCATCTGAAGCTCCCCTGCTGTGTATCAACAGCTCCAGGCCTTATCTCCTCCATTGCTCCATTTTTTTACCGTAAATGTTTTTTGCTAAATCAACATCTGGCAGAGGTTCAGCTGCTTCGGCTAGGAAGCAGCTTTAAGAACGCCATGTGACACAGAGCTCCACCCACTTGCCACAAACTAGTACAATAATATCTGGAACTGCTCCTTCCATAAATCAGAAGCTCTGCACACAGATGAGGCAGTGGGAAATATTGTTTTATTTTGGTTGTTGTTTTCTTAAAAGGATGTGTGTCAAGGCCAGGTCAAAGGTTGATTTTGGTTTGTTTTAAGCAACCCAGGGCCAGTTCAAGATTTACCTTGGCACAGGACATAATCACAGTGCCCACAGCTGCAACAAGAATTTGAAAGAGCATTGGCTGATCCGACGAAGGAGGAGGCACAAAAGTTGGGACGAAGCAACGAAGTGCATCGCTGTTTTTGTCGCACATTGACGGTGAAAAAAAGATTTATTTCAGGCTGAAACTGCAGACAGCTTGTCGTGACTTTTCAACGACTACCAGAGGTGAGCTGCCTGTACTTGAATTCTTGTCATCATCATTATTATTATTGTTATTATTAGTAGTAGTATTATTATTAGTATTATTATTATTAATTTGATAGCTCAGCAAACACACTAACGTACCCCGGCTGTGCTTGTGTCTGTTCCAGGGAGCCATGTGGACGTTTGTCCTGACTATCAGTCTGCTCTGCTGGGGAACCGCTTCACAGCCCCAGGTTTCGCAGACTGTGACCTGTAGAGACAACAATAACGCCGAAGTGGACTGGTGAGGAAACACTAATTTGTGATGGAACACGGTTATTTCACACTCCATTTTTTTGGAGTGTGAAATACACTTAATTAACTGCCACCCTTGTGAACCTCAGGTTCATCATATACAAGACGCCAACTGTCAAAAGTCGACGGATGAATGGTTTGAGATACATCTACATTGATTCGAATGGAGACACGGAGACACCCAACAATAAGCTCATCAACGACCCGAGAGGCATCCTGGCAAACACCTTGAGGCCACTATTTACCCCCATCAGACAAATGGTGAGATGGGTTAATTTTTATGAGACAGCAACAGAAATGGTGGCATGCCGGGTGGCCACGACCTTCTAACGTAAGCCAACCCTTCTTTTTCTTCTCCTTCTTCTTTGTGCACTTTCACAGTCGCCAACTTTTGGATACATCAGCTACAGCGATCAACCTCCAGGCAGCAGCGCTGATCTGATGTTTGGCCATAGCAAAGGTGAACCTGCACACCCGCTCACAGCCACGGCTGGCTGTCAGCCATTCTAAAGGCAAACACTACCACCTCGTGGCAAAGTTGAGCGCAGCTTTCTATGTCCCATGGTGGCAAAATGAAGGAAGGTGGTTGGCTCAGAAACGCAAGTCTCACGCAGTGTCAAGGAAAGAAATTTGAAGGGTATGACGGCATCAAATCGTGCCTAAAGGAACCGTTTCAATGTCCAACAGCCGTCAAGGGTCACAAAACGTAAAGTCCGTCTAAAAAAAAAAAAAGGAAAATGATCCAAAACTTTGGCTCGTTTATGAAGAACCAATAGCTGAGTCAGGTGCATAGCTGTAAGTTGAGCTTCCGAAATGGGCTCGAATCGACGTGAGCCGCAATCAGACAAACTCTTTTGAACCATGTTCAGATGTTAGGAGAGGAGAAGCCGTTAGAGGGATGCCAGATAATCCAATTTAAAATGCCAACAGGCAAGAGGCAGGAGGTCACTTCACTTTTTGACAAGTGTTTGTTCTCCACAGGGGTTCTGATGGTAGACAGTCGGGATTACGGAGTCTGGCTGTTGCACAGCACACCACAGTTTCCATATAGAAAAAATATGAATACCTTTTGGCCACCCTCTGGGGCAAATAATGCTCAGACCTTCATCTGCGTCACCCTCCACTACAACCAGTTCGCAAATATCGGTAAAGTTTCCCCTCAAAGAAGCGTAAAAGACATGCTAAGTGTCGCAAACTCTCAATGCCGATTTTGTGCTGCCCACAGGTCAACATCTACAGTACATCAAGGCTTTCCCCTTTGACCATGATATTCCAACCAACTTCCACAGAGACCTGAGGGACGTTGTCGACGAATGGAAAGAGCGACAGCCGCCCAACACCATACCCCTCACCATCAGAGGCAACTCTCGAGTTCGCATCTTTACTAAAAATATGGACTACGAAGCAAGAAGTGAGATGCCGGTCTGCCGGTCACTATGACCCTTCTTACCTTTCCCCTTCAGAAAACATAAGTTGGTGAAGCTGCGTCAAATCTCATGGATGTTAAGTCGCTGGGCAGGAGTTGCCCCTAGTCCAATTTGCAGGTTCTCCACGTCTGCACCTTCCCTGCTGCCTCAACAACTCACGGTGGCCCAAATCTCCTACTCTGCTTCTTTCAGACGGAGATCTCTACGTGGCTATTGGGCGACACTTCAACAACGACGTCTTCGCTCAGACCTGGGGGGGGCAGCAGCGGCGTGACGAATCCTTCTGCGAGATCAACCTGCCTAAAGTGTATAATGTCAAAGACATCTCTAACGATGCGGGTGGATGGAAGCCGTCGTGTGACCACTCAAAGTGGTGTGTGCTTGATAATCAGAACAACCACTGGGTCTGCATCGGCGATGTGAACAGGGCAGAGTCCCAGTATTTGAGGCGCGGTGGCGCGCTGTGCATCGAGGACCAGACTGCTAAAACAGTATTTCGGAACTCTGTGGTTGGTTATGAGAACTGCGGCAGTTCAATCAGCACAGATTCCTGTGATAGTAGCTCGTCATGAAAACAAACAAACAAAAGAAAAAATGGTTGAGTTCTTTTGCAGACAACACACACAGTGTTTTTCTTGTGATTTATCTGAATAAAAACACCTTTTGGATAAAAGGCCTTTGATTCTTTGTTCACTATTTCTATCTGAACTTAGATACAATGTCTCAACACTTTTGGTACATTACTACTTTATGATTCTTTCTCAGGCCTTGTGACATTTTTAAGCCTATTTATCTCCAGATAGATCCGCGAGTCCATTGAGATTGTTTACCCAACATTTGCTTTTACTTTTTCTTTTCTTTTATCAATGCCTCTACTGAGGGAGAGGAACTGTCTTTTCATTACGCCTTCGTAGGCAAAGCCCCCATCCCTTGCTGTTGTTTTTTTTAATAACTATAATTATCAGCATTGAAATTCGGGACCAAACCCAAACAAGACTGAGGGCATTGGGTATTGTAATATTCCCCTGACGTCTCTCTGGATGCTGATTTGACCCCCTGAAAATGCACCAAAACTCACCAAATTTAGTACACAGATCAAGAGCGGTAAACTAAATCGAAAAATTACAAAAATCTGCTCTGTAGCACCACCTACAAACACTAAATATTTCCCTGTTGCCACTAGAAAAGTCTTCGATTGAGAGAATAAAAACTTGTTAGTCTCATTGAGGCTCATAATTCACACGTTGGCACTAGTCATTCACTCACACCCTTGTATGTTGCCTCAGCGAAATGTGCGACACCAAGTGACGAGTAGACCAGCTCAGAGACGTTGGCGGAGCCGCTAAAGTGCAGTAAATCACCTTTCGTGTCTTTAATTGACTGTGTCACCATCCGTCTGCTCGACACTGCAAATGAAGAAAAACGTAGCTGTAACCCAAAGCCCACAAGACCTGAGTTCAACCATCTGAAGCTCCCCTGCCGCGTGTCAACAGCTCCAGGACTTATCTTCTCCATCGTTCCCGTTTTACCATAAATGTTTTCTCTGGCAGATAATCAGCTGCTTCAGGGACGCTAAAAAAGATTTGTCAAGGACCAGGTCAAAGGTGGCTTTGGTTTGCTCAAACAACCCAGGGGCCAGTTCAATATTTGCCCTGGCAAAGGACATAATCACAGTGCCCACAGCTGCAACAAGAATTTGAAAGAGGATTGGCTTGTCCGACGAAGGAGGAGGCACAAAAGGTTGGGACGAAGCATTGCAGTGCATCACTGTTTTTGTTACACATTGACGGTAACAAGTTTTATTTCAGACTGAAAGCTGCAGACAACTTGCCGTGGCTTTTCAACGACTGCCAGGGGTGAGCTGCCTGTCATCATTATCATTATTAATTTGATATTTCAGACAACACGCTAACGTACCCCGGCTGTGATTGTGTCTGTTCCAGGGAGCCATGTGGACGTTTGTCCTGACTATCAGTCTGCTCTGCTGGGCATCTGAGGCGGCTGTGACCTGTAAAAACAACAATGACGCTGCAGTGGACTGGTGAGGAAACAACTACTGAATGATATGACAACCGTTTGCGGGTTTTTTTTTTCCAAACTCCCTCCCTTGTGAACCTCAGGTTCATCATATACAAGGCCCCTGTTGTCAAAAGTCGACGGCTGACTGGTCTGCAGTACATTTACATGGATTCGACTGGAGCCACGGAGTCGACACCCAACAATAAGCTCATCAACGACCCGAGGGGCATCCTGGCAAACACCCTGAGGCCACTATTTACCCCCGTCAGACAAATGGTGAGACGGGTGAACTGCTGGGACAGCAACAGATACGATGGTGTTGGTAAAGATTGGCAGGATAAAGTGGATATTGGCTGGATCTATTAGAGGTCAGGCCCAGTTGAGCTAAAATGAAAAAAAAGGATCAGTTCATCAGCCTGTAACTGGAACAAACTAAGCACAATATGAAAAATGTCATTGTCAAACAACACTGTCTGAACAGGTGTCACCAACCTCAAAAGACCCTTATGTGGCATGAAAATCTTTGACTCACACTGCAGCTGCACATTTGGAGTAATGCTTCTGCTTCTTTGTTCACTTTTATAGCTGCCAACTTTCGGATATATCAGCTACAGCGATCAACCTCCGGGCTGCAGCGCTGATCAGGATTTCGGCCACAGCAAAGGTGTAACAGCCACCTGGACATTAGCTTCCACATTTACTGGCATTTCGAGGCCTGTATCCTGTTGAAAAGATAGATGGTTTCACGAGACTGCAGTCACCTCTTCAGGACTTCACTTCCACTATGAAGCGAGTGCTGCCAAGTGACTGAGAGGCAGGAGGTCACATCACTTTTTGACAAGTGTTTGTTCTCCACAGGGGTTCTTCTGGTGGACCGGCTGGGTTCTGGAGTCTGGTTGATGCACAGCACACCACAGTTTCCCTACAGAAGAAATATAAATAACTTTTGGCCACCCTCGGGGATGGCTAATGCTCAGACCTTCATCTGCGTCACCCTCCCCTACAACCAGTTTGCATACGTCGGTAAATTTTCCACTCCAAGAAGCATAAAAGACATGAAAAGTGTTGCAACACTGTTCAAACTGTTGATATCGACTTTGTGCTGCCCTCAGGTCAACATCTCCGTTATATCAACGCTTTCCCCTTTGACCATGATGTTCCAGCCAACTTCCACACACAGCTAATTGAAGCTGTTGACTGGAAGAAGCTTGACCCGGTCAGCAGTTTTCAGCAGTTCACTACCACTGGAAACAATCGATTTCACGCAGTAGCTAAAAAGCAGTCACAACAACAAAAGGGTGAGATGTCTATATGTTAATTTGACATATCCATTGAGCTAAGTATTCACCCATTAGTGTGTAAGCTTGGAAAGTTTTGAAATTTTCATATCATCTTGAACACCAATCTTAAAAAAAAAAAAAAAACTCCTACAGGCTCTTTATTCCATTTCCTGAATGGGGCTTTCCATTCCAAATGTTTCCTAGGGACTCTTGTAAAATAAATGGATCTGGTTGGCCAGTTCCACAGAAAGCAATAAACCTTGGACGATGTAAAACAAAACTATACCTGAAACAAGTGAAGTGGGCATGCTGGAAAGCCGTGCAGGAGTTGAAGGGGAGGCAGGACAGGACAGCTTCCGCTCCTTCAAGAAAAAAAAAAAAAAAAATGCAGGTTTAAATAAATCTTTGGCTTTTGGTAATTAAAGATCCCCTCCATCAAAAGAAATACTAATTTATACTGGCAAATGGTGTTGCAAATTAAAGTGTGAAGAAGGGATCTCCAAGACCAGGGTTTAAATATGTACACAGGTTTGATGTTTACCGCTAATCCAAATGCAACAAAACATCAAAGCTTTATAATAAATACACATTTAGAAAACCTGTAACAGACGAGTCATACAAGGTTCCTTAAAATAATTTTTATTGTGGGATGTTCTTTCAGATGGAGATCTCTACGTCACTATCGGACGGCTGATCAGTAGTGATTTATTCGCTCAGACATGGGGAGGCCAGCGTGATCGTTCCAGATCCTACTGTGTGACGAACCTGCCAAAAGTGTACAACGTGAAAAGTATTTATACCAGTGTGGGTGATTGGAAGCCGTCCTGTGACCACTCCAAGTGGTGTGTGGCTAAAAATCAAAATAAGAATTGGGTCTGCATTGCCGATGTGAACAGGGCACCAACCCAGTACAACAGAAGAGGAGGGGCACTTTGCCTTGAGAATGCAAATATTAAAAGAACATTTTTTAATTTTGTCAGGGGAAATGAAGATTGTAATGTTCCAGTTACCACAGATCCTTGTAACACTGCATCAACAATTGGCTAAATACAACTCATCTAGCGGGATTGTTCACAAGTTGTATTTATATAAACAAGGTTAAGATGTTAAACAGAAGTTAGCTGAAACTAAATAATTTGTCATCTTAACATTGGTCTCATGTTATATTGCACACTCATGTCATTCTTAAGGGAAATTACCAACTTGTTGTACCATTAAATATTACCACAAATGAACTTATCAGTACATTGCAGTAAATGTTACCTCATGTTAACAGAGTGGCAGGCATGTGATTTACTAACAAATGAGCAAGAGGGTTGTACGGCCAGTGAACAACTGTTGTATCGTCGTGCTTTTATATGGACTGGGAGCGATAAACTGACTCGTATGGGATAAATAAAATTCTGAATCGGAACGTTTTGCTTTTTTTTTTTTTTTTAAAGAAAACTGATGAGATTCTAATGCCATTATTGCAAAGGAAAAAAATCCAGGATAACACAAAATTCTGTCCTCACCAATAACAAAAAGTACTTGACGACAACAACAACGAATGATAGGGAGTAGAAAGTTTATTTTACATATACTGTTTCAACACAAATATATTGCAAACATGCATGTGATTGACAAGGCACATGAATTTGAATACACTCAAGATAATGCAATAAAGGCTGTACAAAGTGTCCATGACGGCTAGACACCTGGCTAATGCTGCGTAGCTGAACCCCGAGGTTGGCGAGCCGGTGGTCAGGGTTGCTGAACCCATAACCGACGTTGAGCTAATGAGTGAACCCTAGGGCTTTAAACCTCCCTTAAACACCCCTGCTAATCTTGTGATTCTGATCCGAGTGAATGAGCTATGCGGTTTTTTGGTTAAACGCCTGGCTGAAGTTGCAACATTGCATCCTTTGGTAGATAAGCCAATGGTTGTTGTGGTCAAATCTCGAGTGGACTGTGTGGTGGATAAACCCAATATGGAGGCTAATGAGGATGAGGCATTGGCCAAGCCCCTTACTGAAATGGTTGAACTAGATCTTGTGCTGGTTGGCACCCGTGCTGATTTTGTGCGCCTAATTCTCCTGGTGAATGAGCCAATCGTTTTTTTGGATAAACCGCTAGATGAAGTTGGTGGACTGGATTCTGCGGCTGATGGCAAGGAGATGGACCTCGTTGATGAACCAGTGGCTGGAGTTGATGTTCTAGAGTTGGACATCCCAGTGGGTGAGCCAGTGGCTGTAGTGGTTGGCATACCACAGCCAGGGGTAGATGTCATTGAGCTTGTTGTTGAGGCAGCGGTTGTTGCGGTAGAACCTCCAGTGCACCCTACTGTGGATGAACCCACTGCAGAGTTGGCTGAGGCAGATCCCACAGTAGATTGGCCAATGGCTGTTGTGGTTGGCATACCACAACCAGGTGCGGCTGATGTCATTGAGCTTGTTGTTGAGGCAGCGGTTGTTGCGGTAGAACCTCCAGTGCACCCTACTGTGGATGAACCCACTGCAGAGTTAGCTGAGGCAGATCCCACAGTAGATGGGCCAATGGCTGTTGTGGTTGGCATACCACAACCAGGTGTGGCTGATGTCATTGAGCTGGTTGTTGAGGCTGCGGTTGTTGTGGTCAAACCTCCATTGCACCCTAATGTGGATGAACCCACGGCAGAGTTGGCTGAGGCAGATCCCGGTGTTGAAGAGCTTGAGGCCATTGTGGATGAACTTTGAGGTAAAGTTGTAGCGGTAGATGACAGCACAGCTGATGTTGTGGACACAGACGCCATCATGGATTCGCTAGTAGCCATGGTAGATGAACTCTGAGCTGATGTCACGGCGCTGGCAATCCAGGTGGATGACACGGTAGCTGAAGTGGACGAACCCCCAGCGGATGTTGTAGCACTGGATCCGACGGTGGTTGAACCAGTGGCTGTAGTGGAGAAACCCGTGGCTGATATTGTAGAGCTTGATCCTACAGTAGATGGGCCAATGGCTGTTGTGGTTGGCATACCACAACCAGGGGTAGATGTCATTGAGCTTGTTGTTGCGGCAGCGGTTGTTGCGGTAGAACCTCCAGTGCACCCTACTGTGGATGAACCCACTGCAGAGTTAGCTGAGGCAGATCCCACAGTAGATGGGCCAATGGCTGTTGTGGTTGGCATACCACAACCAGGTGTGGCTGATGTCATTGAGCTGGTTGTTGAGGCTGCGGTTGTTGTGGTCAAACCTCCATTGCACCCTACTGTGGATGAACCCACAGTAGATGGGCCAATGGCTGTTGTGGTTGGCATACCACAACCAGGGTAGATGTCATTGAGCTTGTTGTTGCGGCAGCGGTTGTTGCGGTAGAACCTCCAGTGCACCCTACTGTGGATGAACCCACTGCAGAGTTAGCTGAGGCAGATCCCACAGTAGATGGGCCAATGGCTGTTGTGGTTGGCATACCACAACCAGGTGTGGCTGATGTCATTGAGCTGGTTGTTGAGGCTGCGGTTGTTGTGGTCAAACCTCCATTGCACCCTACTGTGGATGAACCCACAGTAGATGGGCCAATGGCTGTTGTGGTTGGCATACCACAACCAGGGGTAGATGTCATTGAGCTTGTTGTTGCGGCAGCGGTTGTTGCGGTAGAACCTCCAGTGCACCCTACTGTGGATGAACCCACTGCAGAGTTAGCTGAGGCAGATCCCACAGTAGATGGGCCAATGGCTGTTGTGGTTGGCATACCACAACCAGGTGTGGCTGATGTCATTGAGCTGGTTGTTGAGGCTGCGGTTGTTGTGGTCAAACCTCCATTGCACCCTACTGTGGATGAACCCACAGTAGATGGGCCAATGGCTGTTGTGGTTGGCATACCACAACCAGGTGCGGATGATGTCATTGAGCTGGTTGTTGAGGCTGCGGTTGTTGTGGTCAAACCTCCATTGCACCCTAATGTGGATGAACCCACAGTAGATGGGCCAATGGCTGTTGTGGTTGGCATACCACAACCAGGGGTAGATGTCATTGAGCTGGTTGTTGAGGCTGCGGTTGTTGTGGTCAAACCTCCATTGCACCCTAATGTGGATGAACCCACAGTAGATGGGCCAATGGCTGTTGTGGTTGGCATACCACAACCAGGGGTAGATGTCATTGAGCTTGTTGTTGCGGCAGCGGTTGTTGCGGTAGAACCTCCAGTGCACCCTACTGTGGATGAACCCACTGCAGAGTTAGCTGAGGCAGATCCCACAGTAGATGGGCCAATGGCTGTTGTGGTTGGCATACCACAACCAGGTGTGGCTGATGTCATTGAGCTGGTTGTTGAGGCTGCGGTTGTTGTGGTCAAACCTCCATTGCACCCTACTGTGGATGAACCCACAGTAGATGGGCCAATGGCTGTTGTGGTTGGCATACCACAACCAGGTGCGGATGATGTCATTGAGCTGGTTGTTGAGGCTGCGGTTGTTGTGGTCAAACCTCCATTGCACCCTAATGTGGATGAACCCACAGTAGATGGGCCAATGGCTGTTGTGGTTGGCATACCACAACCAGGGGTAGATGTCATTGAGCTGGTTGTTGAGGCTGCGGTTGTTGTGGTCAAACCTCCATTGCACCCTAATGTGGATGAACCCACAGTAGATGGGCCAATGGCTGTTGTGGTTGGCATACCACAACCAGGGGTAGATGTCATTGAGCTTGTTGTTGCTGCAGCGGTTGTTGCGGTAGAACCTCCAGTGCACCCTACTGTGGATGAACCCACTGCAGAGTTAGCTGAGGCAGATCCCACAGTAGATGGGCCAATGGCTGTTGTGGTTGGCATACCACAACCAGGTGTGGCTGATGTCATTGAGCTGGTTGTTGAGGCTGCGGTTGTTGTGGTCAAACCTCCATTGCACCCTAATGTGGATGAACCCACAGTAGATGGGCCAATGGCTGTTGTGGTTGGCATACCACAACCAGGTGCGGCTGATGTCATTGAGCTGGTTGTTGAGGCTGTGGTTGTTGTGGTCAAACCTCCATTGCACCCTACTGTGGATGAACCCACAGTAGATGGGCCAATGGCTGTTGTGGTTGGCATACCACAACCAGGTGCGGATGATGTCATTGAGCTGGTTGTTGAGGCTGCGGTTGTTGTGGTCAAACCTCCATTGCACCCTAATGTGGATGAACCCACAGTAGATGGGCCAATGGCTGTTGTGGTTGGCATACCACAACCAGGGGTAGATGTCATTGAGCTGGTTGTTGAGGTCAAACCTCCATTGCACCCTAATGTGGATGAACCCACAGTAGATGGGCCAATGGCTGTTGTGGTTGGCATACCACAACCAGGGGTAGATGTCATTGAGCTTGTTGTTGCGGCAGCGGTTGTTGCGGTAGAACCTCCAGTGCACCCTACTGTGGATGAACCCACTGCAGAGTTAGCTGAGGCAGATCCCACAGTAGATGGGCCAATGGCTGTTGTGGTTGGCATACCACAACCAGGTGTGGCTGATGTCATTGAGCTGGTTGTTGAGGCTGCGGTTGTTGTGGTCAAACCTCCATTGCACCCTAATGTGGATGAACCCACGGTAGATGGGCCAATGGCTGTTGTGGTTGGCATACCACAACCAGGTGCGGATGATGTCATTGAGCTGGTTGTTGAGGCTGTGGTTGTTGTGGTCAAACCTCCATTGCACCCTAATGTGGATGGTCTAGTGCTTGACATAGGGGTCAATAAGCCAGAGGCTGTCGACACTAAGCCCCGTTTTCTTGTAGGAACAGCACGGGAGAAGGAACTTGTGGCAGGGCTTGCTATGGTTTTCCTCCAAGGGGCGCTTGTTGTGGAAGGGTTTGGAGAAAAGGAAGTTGTAGAATCATCATATGTTGCATGTTGTGTCAATGTAGTGCTTTCAAATGGAAGAGTTGGGGTCTTTCCTTTAACAAAGGGATCCCAAAGATAGGGAACATCCCAGACATCACAGGATTTATCGAGATCCAGATCTCTTGAGTAACGACCATGTCCACTTTGTCTTGTTTTAAAACAAGCAATCAGCACCGAGGACGTTTCCCCACCAGTGTCTAGTATCATCTCAGAAAGATAATCCTGTAAAACATTCAATTAGTTTATTTCTGTCGTTTTCAATGTTGTACATGCTTTATACATTAACACAATTATAATATACATCGACCAAAAAAGGTGTACGCTGAAGCCTTTGCTTATTTTGCCTACCCTTCTTACATTAATAAGATAACAGTAATACTTGGCATTTAACCATTGAAAAAGAAATAGACATCTTGTATCCATCTTCTTACCTTGTCTTCACTCGTTGAGATCTTCACAAACTGTGCTCCTGGATTCGAAAGCAGTGATCCAGTGGGGACGCCCGTCCCAACCGTTTTGATTCTATTCAACGTTGTTCCAAACGGCAGATTGACAGCAATTTCGTTTTTTCTGCAAATCACAAATGGTAGCTGATCTGAAGTTTCTGGAATAGCACATGCAGCTAAACCAGTCACGTTTCTTTGCAGCAGGTGGTCAAAGTAAAGCAGCTTCAATCGTTGCAACTGGGCTCCATTAGAAATCTGCCATAAAAAAAAAAACACAAGTTGGAGTAAAATTTGAGTCCGTTTCTTTTCAACCACAAAAAATAAAAAAATAAAAAATAAATAAATAAAAAGCTCTACCTGTGAGGCAATGTGGGGGCTGGTATAAGGAATCACCAACAGTTGCCATGCCTCAAGAATTTTCACAGATCCATGATGAGCATCTGCAAAGGATGAAAGCTTGCTTCCATCTGTAAAAACAATTGTTTTCATTAAGATAATACATTAAACTTCAGTACTGCTCTCGAAGATGGGCTGTAACACTTGCAGATTTAGCTCTTAAATCTATCAAAAGAAAAGCAATTTGGTTAAATTCATTGAATAATTAAAAAGATGAATAAATAAAGACAGCAAGCACGCATGCATGCATGCTTGCAAGCAAGTCGTACCCACCCTCAAGATGGATGTCAGAGTGTCTGATGAGTGAGAAGCGAACCAAGAGTGAGACACCACTGCAGCGGAACTGAGGGCGGCCAAAATCCACATCCTTTCCATGATCACCGAGCTCTGGCAAAAAACGAAAAAGAAAAACAGCCAAATAAAGGGCTTACAACAACAGAGAAAAAAAAAAAAAAAGTGACAAACTTCACATTGCCGGTAAATGGACAACCGAAGACTCACAAATACGGTCAGTCATAATGGCAGACCATGTACACACCAACATACAATAACTGATGTCCAACATGTAATGATCAAACTGCCTGCAAATAGTATGTTCAGTAGTACATCAATAAAGAGATTACTTTTTTAAATTAGCATATCAAGAAAAGGCCTGTCCTTCGTCTAGCTGCATGGCTAGGTTGGTTCTGCCTTGCATGTTCAGCTTGACTGTGTTCTCCATATGCACCCTGGAAAACTTGCGTTCCTTTACTTTAGAGTGTTTGATTGATGCCCCATTTGGATGCAGCCAGGCTCATCCAAACATGAGTAAATCCAGGTCTCTAATCTTCTGGATAAACCCCTCAACCGGAGACGGGATGACTTTTGTGTGCATGTTGTGGTGACTTAGCTGAGGGCCATGACCTTCACAGGCTAGTGGCGCGCCAGTAGTGGTAAAACATAACTTAAAATAGGGTCACCAGAATCAACACAACCCGCACTATTTTGCTGTCGTTTGCATTTTTGAGCTACTGGAATACAAGGGTTTGACGGGTGGTAATTGGACACTCTTCATAAGATAAAACAGCAGAATGAAAACAAGACACTGGGGCAGAACGTTCACTTAAGATACCGGCATCAGAATTCACAAACGGCAACACTTAATTGTCCCCAAGGCAAATGACACTTCATCAACCAATCACAAGCTACACTGTGCGTTTACATGCAGAGCTTAATCGGACTAAGCAATAATTCGGTTTTCTCGTCCAATCGGAGTTCTCCCCTTGTCCCCGTATATATGCAGCTGAGAAATTCGAATTATTGACTGGAACATGTCGTCCTCCTCCCAACACTAGGGGGTGGAGTGAGTCTTTTCAGCTGGTCAGCTGCTTTCGGTTGACATATTAAATCATTATGATATGTACGATAGCTCATAATGTACGTGTTACTTACTTTGCAGATAAGGTGTACCCTATTTCTTGTGCTCATGGTGATTTTAAAAAGGCAGACAAGAAAGTCGTTTTCTTTTGGAGGGCTCCAACAACACATTTGTCTTCCATGCTACGCTCTGTGCCGTCTCTAAGGACCCGAAACCCTCGTGCTTGTTGGATGCGGGTTCGGAGCAGACCGGTGGGAGAGTTTGTGTACAGGTTTTGCAAAGGAATGGCGTCTTCAGTTACACACACGCTCATTAAAGTGCCGACCGTGGAGGAAGCTGGTGCCACTGCACGCCGTTTCCAGCAGAATAACAGCGAAATTACCAAAATAAAAACATATCAGAACATCTTTTTGGTGTGCTTTTATTCACAAAGTTGAAATTCTTCTAACTTACCAAAAATGTGAACGAACCGCGTTTGCCAGGTTGTTTCGCGCCGTCTGTCTTGTTAGACGATGTAGTTTTGCTGTCATGAGTCGCGAGAGGGAGGCGTGACGCGTGCGCACTCGCATTGTCCAGTTAATAGTCCGACTAAGGCGTATACATGGCAGAGAAATTCGAGTTGCAATCGCATTGCCTGGGTGTCTCAGTCGGAGTTCTCCGATTCCAATCGGAATTCTCAAACTCCGATCATAATCGGACTAAGGCAATAATTAAAATTTCTCAAGTGCCATGTAAACGCACTGACTTGAGGCAGCTATGACTAATTAGCTAAAACCACAGAGGCAAAATACTGGTTTGACCTTCACGTTTGTAAATATTTGAACCGATAAATATGTAAAGAACACGACACAGCATACATAGATGTATATAATAATGTATATAATTAACTTCGTAAACATTATAGGTATATTTTGTGGACTAACGACTGTATACGTCAACTTAAAATTTAAACCTTACTTTAATGATTAATTTCGGAAAATGTTAAAAAAAAAAAAAAAAAAAAAACTGCACAAACTTGCTTTAGATGCATTTTCACCATTTAAATGAACCATTTCAAAAACGTTCGACGCTAACCGTGTTTAACGCAAACCAGGTTCTTACCTTCCAGAGAGTTCCAGACAGGCGCATAGTAAGACTTCTCCCCGCCGTCGGTCTCTGTCGGTGGCCCGGTGCCCAGAAACAGAGCCTCCAGAACGGCCGGGCGGCGCTCCCGGTGCGGATCAGTCGCTGTGTTGAGCCGGGCTAGAGTCAACAGGGTGACCCAAACCCAGGACATCATCATCATCATCCTCCTCCTCCTCATCCACCCGGGAGCTGCCGACAACCAAGACCGACTGGAAGGCGACAAGGGACACCAGCACACCTATGGCTAAAATAGCGACGGCTGGCGAACGGGATGCAGCCATGCAGTGATTTGCTGATTGGAAGCAGGTGTAAAGAGTTTTCTTCCACGTGTCGGCGAGGCCTCGACTGCCGTATGAAATCTTCAAGCGTCATCTACTTTTAACAACAATTTTCTTTTTATCTGTCGTGAAAATGCCCCCCGTACCGTGCAAAACGCAGTTTAAGATCCATCGCAGGAAATGGTGAATAGTAAATTAACTGAGTAAACGTAAACTGGAGGAAGAAGAAGAAGAAGAAGAAGAAGAAGAAGAAGAAGAAGAAGAAGCCTTTATTCATTTTAGACTTATAATTAAAGTAAACGACATGTGCTTTTTGTATTGTTTCTGATAAAAGAAAGCTGTTCAGCATTTTAAAACAAAACTATGCTAAAAAGAAAAAGAAAATGCAGCATACAGGCGGCCCAGATTGAGTACCAAAAACATAAAGTATGGTCAAAAACACGTTCATTAAACAATAATCGGTATCGCCGTTGTATCAGTCAACTCCTAGAAACGTGTCCAGTCTTTACTTTTTCTGCTGGCTATATTTTCATCAAGTGTGTGCTAAAACACGACTCCCTCCTCTGATGTCACAAAGGGTACCAAAGTGGCCACGTCCTCCTTATTATTGATTGATTGATTGATTGATTGATTAATTAATTAATTAATTGTAACTCTCTCCGTCCCCAACCCGCTGCATCTCTGTCTCTGACCCTCATTAAAGTGACATGGTGTGAAGGTGGACCCTAGGTTTTACAAAAGCATCATGGAAAAGATTTGAGAGGTTTGGATGAGCGGAAAAATGCAGGACAGGACTGTTATCAATGTGAGTATTTTTTTTTTTTATTTCATTCACAACTCTTTATTTAATCATTGGCGTTAATGTTGTTAAGGCAACGCATAGACAGTTACAAACAGGAGGGAATTGAATTGGAAGGTTTCAGTCCAGGCATCGGTGGGCGGAGCTTCACAGCTTGGCCTTATTCATGTGACCCATGAGTTTCTCCAGCTTTATGGCAAGCGTCATGTCCCCTTTGATCTTCAGCTTCCCCGACATGAACGCCAGCGTTGGCTTCAGCTTCCCTAAAAGCACAAAGTGCACGGCCGTTATCACCGAGACGCTGCTGCTGCTGCTGCTGCTGCTGCTGCTGCTGCTGCTGCTGCTGCGTCGAGAGCCCACCTGCAAACATCTTGGTAAAGTCGCCAGAGTCCATCGACATGACCACGTCGGCCTTGGCGGGCGGCTGTCCCTGCCCCGTGCTGCCGGCGCCACTCTTCAGGTCCAGGAACCAGACGCCGGCGTGTTCGCCTGGCGCGTACATCAAACACACGACAGTCACATGACATGACAGAAGTTGCTCACCCAGCACATACGCTGAAAAAGTTTTTGACTTCTGCATTAACAGGCCCATGGAGCGTGCGGAGTAGCATCACTTCCCATCATGCATCTGCAACTAACATGATCTATTTGGGCAATCAGAACGATTCTGGAGAACGTCACTTACGGACACATCAGGACGCAGCCAATCAGAATGAGCAGAGACACAGAAGCATATACGACGTTGTGACGTCACGTTGGAAATAAACTCTTTACCTGGTGATTTTCTGGCCTTTAACGCTTTTTTTTTTTTTTTTAAATGACTAAAAGACCATAATTGAAAAATCTACAATAGAAAGATCTGCTTTGAATCGCATTTCAGGTCACTGTCGTCCTGTCTGCTGTTTTGAAGGCGTTTATTTTTGTATTGCAGTATACAGGGGAAAAGGCTTTTTGGGTCCATGGGATTTTTTTTTTGGCTGCAGTACTTTGAGTGGCCACTGGGGAAAAATCGGCACACCGCGATATTGCCAGTCCGGTACGCAGTTTTTATTTTTATAATACATCCATGCATCGTACGCTGCTGCTGTGTCTCGGCTCCTTCTGATTGGCTGATGCTTCCTGGTGCATCACGGGAGTTACAGAGGCATGGTGGGAAGTGCTACATGTTCCATGGGGGGACACATCATGTGTAAGCCAAAAAACTTTTCCCACATCTACGCCGGTGGAGCAACTACATTGAAGTTTTGAAATGCACTGGACGCACATACACACACACAAAACAACAACGCATCTCCTGCTGTTACCTGATAGGTCAAACTGGTAAACGCCCTGCACCGACTTGACGACGTCCTCGTTCAGGACTCCTTGGATGGCGTCAAAGGTTTTTACTATCGGACCGCTGGCGGAAGGCGCTGCTGCTGCTGATGGTGGTGGTTTAAAGGCTGGCGTCGCGCCTAGCAAAACACGGAAAAGCACATCAATGTGGGAACTCGCTGTGCACAGACGGCGCTGACGGGTTGAAGGTGAAGAGAGGAAAATTCTATGAATCAAAAAGAGATAAAAAAAATAAAATAGAATATTTATAGAGGAAGAAAGGAACGCAGAGTAAGAGAGTTCACCGTGCTGCTCCATCTTCTTGGCCAGCTCCTCGGGAGCCTCATCCAGGAAGAAGTCGGGCAGCAAGGGGTGACCTGTCGACCAATCGGAATAGCACACTTTGTGAATTGCGTGCTTTCAATGGGTGGTATGTTTAAAATGAAATTGCGAATGTGTTGTAGAAAAGATAAAGAACAAACAGGTGTGTCCAAACCTCTGACTGGAAGTGTATGTAAACCTTGCAAATATGTGTTTTGTTATTGTAAATAGTCTCTGATTTTTGATAAGTGGACACAGATTGGTTGGCAGTAGCAGCAAATATTGTTCCTTGAGATGTTTGTTTTGATTTTGGTGATTTTTTTTTCTTTTGCTCGATTTGTCTTTGTTTTAACTTAATTTAGGATTTTTTTGGGGTGAATATTTTCAGCCACTTTGATTTGCAATCATTGTAACCTCTTTATTCTCTGTTCTCTATCTCTGTTATTCTTCACACGGTGAAAACTAATGGGGATCCTTATTTAAAAAAAAAACAAATAAACCAATCAGAGAGCTATGGACCCACACTGGGGGTGTCAGTCGGTGCTGCTCGCCGTACCTGGCTGGACGGCGTACTGATCGAAGTCTCGGACTCCGTCCTGCTTCAGGATGTCTTCGTCCACCACAAAGTTACCGGTGAACTCGGTCGGCTTGGTCAGGATGGCGTAGGCGGCGTCCGCCATGATATCGGCCGTGCGGCACTGTTTGCTGATGCCGTCTCCGCCCAGCATGTCCATGGCCGCCGTCTGGATGGCTGTGCAAAAAAAAAAGGAAAAAAACAAGGCAAGGTCAGCAGCCGGGAGCCTCGCCGAGCGAAAGATGCTATTAGCAGGGCCCATGTTGTAAGCCAGGTGCGGGCAAACTACGGTCCGGGGAGCCATATGTGGCCCATTAAGCTTTTAAATCCGGCCCACCAAACTTGAAGAAATGTTAGAAATACTGAGTAAGTCATAAAATAGCTGCGTTTGATCCATTTTTTTCAGTGTCTTGAGAGTCATTTCAATGAAGAGCTAAATACCAGGGGGCTTCAAAGACTGATTTTGTTGTAACTTTTGCTTTTGTTCCTTTTCAATTGACATTAAAGCACATTTTCTACACATCCCATGATATCTTTTTTTCTCCTATGAGGTGGGTCACCAAAACGCTCCATGCATCTGCTCCTGCTCCAGCCCCGTCTGTACAAAATGTAAAGCCCATTGTGGCCCCACCAGTCAAAAAGTTTGCTCCTTTTCTAAGCTCACCCACCGGTTCGAGGCCAGAGGGCGTTGACAGCAATTTGACCTCTGAACTCTTCTGCCATCCCCAGGACGCACATGGACATGCCGTACTTTGCCATCGTGTACGCTGAGAAAAGTCAAAAACAAAACAAAAAACGTATGAAGGCATATTGTAGCTACGCGTCGACATGGCAGGACGATGGACGGCAGCCCGGTTGCCACGGTTACCTGTGTGATTCTTGAACCAGATGGGGTTCAGATTGAGAGGAGGCGCCAGGTTCAAGATGTGGGGGCTGCGACTTTTCAGCAGGTGAGGGATCACTATCTTAGACCTGGAACACACTCAGCTCAGCTCGTGTGCACTATGCACTGTGCCATGTGTGTGTGTGTGCGTGCGTGCGTACGTACGTGAGGTACGTCCCTCTCAGGTTGATCCCGAGCATCAGGTCCACCTTCTTCATGGGTGTCTCCAGGGTGCCCGTCAGATTGATGGCACTAGCGTTGTTCACCAGGATGTCGATTCCTGTCACACACACACACACACACACACACACACAAACACACAAACACACACAAGTTACAACTGACAGACGGACAAACAGAAAAGAATTTCTTCTTCTTTGGTACCTCCAAATTTATCGACGGCTTTCTGAACAGCGTCGCTGATCTGCTGCTCATCGCGAATGTCGACCACGCACGCCAGGGCTTTCCCGCCCGCCGCCTCCACTGAGACACGCAGAAATGTGGAGAAAGAATGGAGAATATTGTTGGGAGATTTAAAAAAAAAAAGAAATAACAGTGTCTTGCTAAGATATATATGTCTTTTAGCATTTTCCTTTTATAACAGACATATGACTATTTTGAGATGTTCTTAAGATGTTTTGAGATCTTCCTCAGAAGGTCACCTGGGTGGTGTTGTGTTACATCAGCTGGTTCCTTACCTTAGTGGTCAGCTGACAGCAACACCACTAAGGTGACCTTCTACTCATGTGTCCGTTATAAAAGAAAAATCCTAATAATAATTTTTTTTCCGAGCAGGACGTTTCAATAAAACAGGGGAACACCAAAACGTCACCATCCATCATCTGGAGCTCATGCCGCCAAGGTCGCTCACCTTCCTCTGCCGCTGTGTAGATGGTGCCTGGTAATTTCGGGTGGGGAACAGCTGTCTTGGCGGCGATGACGACGTTGGCGCCATCTCTGGCAGCTTTCAGGGCGATGGCCTTGCCAATTCCTCGGCTCCCTCCGGTGACGAAGAGCGTGAGGCCTGCTAACTTGCTGCCACATACCAGGAGGAGAACGCAGAGGATGAAAGATGTCGGGGCCCATTCCATATTAAGTGTTTAAACGCTAAAATGCGATTCCCATCATAAAGGTGCCACTTTTGTCAGGTGTAAACACACAAAGGAGTCAGTGGGTTTTAAAAATTGTTTAAATATTAAATTTAAATATTGATTTAAAAAAAATATATATATATATCTTACAGACACATTAGTGGCATATAGGGCACATAGGTTGAGCCAAATTAATAGAATCTTGGAAGCAAAATACCTAATAACGACTTTTTTTTTTTTGGGCGTCATTCTACCTGTAATTTAACGACGGTCCCTAAGAAGCAGCAGCACTAACCGAGCTGACAGGTTCAGGTGTCTTCACCAAATCTCAAAAACAAACTTTTCAAAACAGCCGCAGGCTCGAACGGCTTTTGTGTTTGACATTTTATTATCATTATCATAATTATTATTATCATTATTATGGAAATATGAACACTTTCGTGACGAAACGAGTGATAACAGTGGCAGAAAACTGTTGTATGATTTACGACGATATGATTAGATGGAATAAAAGAGTCAGAGTAAAAGTTTTTGTGGGGGGAAAAAAAAAAAAAAAGTACCGCTCTAAAAGAGAGGCACTTGAGAATAAATTGCGCAAACACACCCAAAGTTACAAATAAAAAAAACAAACAAACAACAGAAATACGCGATGGCTTATGTCTCAAAGCCGATTGCACCGAGGTCCTCAAATGCTTTTGCGTAGCAGACAATAAAAACAAATTGGACACAGGTCGGCTGGTGAGCAACCTGACGGGTCAAAGTTTGAAGACTGCAAGAGGGGACAAGTCTACCTTTGGCCTATTTTGTTGCATCATAATTTGTGATTATTAACACATTTCAGCGTGTGTTGATAGCTTTTAAAGTCAATAGCTGAAATATGCACTGAGCACCTCGGTCGTTTCACCCCCACTGAACTCTTTGCAAGACACAACCGAGCACCGAGCGACGGTCTTTTCTAGCGGGACCAACGAGCCTGACGTGGCCGAGCTGGCCACTCACTCACCCGGTGTTCTGGAGCATCTTCGGGTCTGTGGTAACGGGGAACCTGCGAAGGAGAACGGGTTCGGTATCTGCGGCGGAATGACGGCTCGTTCGTCTTCTCCACCTTTCACCCACTTCCCCTCTTCTTCTTCCGATTTACGCCAAGCCTTACAAAACGACCTTGTAGCTCTTGACTGCCACCTGCTGTTCCAAAACTGTGAATTACGGAGCCTGCTTACATGAGCATGTAAACAGGCCGCATTAATTCACGGCTATTTTCAGTGAAGAGAAACCGAAACAAGGACTGGTTTTACATCTTGTGGACAAACATTAGGAGCCGTTGTATAAGGAAACAGGAAAAACATGTAGTAAATCTAAATTAATTTGTTTGTACTGGAGGGTCGCCCTCCTGTTAGAAAGCAGAAAGGTTAATCTGAAGAAAGGGTTTGTATGGATGTATGTATGTATGTATGTATGTATGTATGTATGTATGTATGTATGTATGTATGTATGTATATTACTTCTATAATCAAGTGTTGATAGATGTGACCCTTCAGCTTCCTTTATTCAGAAGATACAACCTGTTCAACAAATACCAGATTTGCTTTGTAAGGTAGAAATTCATACACTTAACTCCCGCCTTTTTTTTTTTTCATCTGATATTCAATTATACCTCCAATCATTGTGTTAGAGGGCCATCCCCTCGGAACAACTGAATGGGGGAGGTTCCTTGATAGGCCCTTTGGGCTTCTAACCCTGCACATTTTAAATCTGATTTTGTTAATTCGGGACTGAGCATCAGCGAAGGCCTGCTCTCATCAGAGCAGGACTACGCAAAGCGAAGTCTTGATTGTTTTTGTAATGTTTATTCGGGACTGAGCCTCAGCGAAGGCCTGCTCATGTCAGAGCAGGTCTTCGCAAGGCGAAGACTCGATTGTATTTGTAATGTTTCTTCTTATTATTATTATTTACACATTCCTCGCTGCTTCTTTCCCCATTTTGACCCCCTCACCATATAAAATATGCGAATTAAATCCGCCACATAGGTAGAAACTGGCGAAAAATTTGATAAAATTAAGAGAAAAAGGCCAAATTCCACTCTCTAGCGCCCCCTAGAGGCGTCCAAAAATTTGAAATGGGCCTAGCTTCCACTAGGAAGGTCGAAAAAATATGGGGAAAAATTCCACGCGTTCGTCTCGTCAAGCCCGACATTTCGTAACGCTCTAACTTATATCGTCCGACATACAGGAAGTGAGTTATTTCCACTTTTTTGATTTCACGTTAAAAACTAACTTCTTCTAGGAAGGTCGTAGAGACATGGGGCCAACACCCACGCGTGCGCGCAATCCAGACCTATTTGGTGATATGCTGACCTTTGACCCCACACAAACCGGAAGTGAGCTATCGTCACTTGTTTGGAAAAGAGTGAAAATACAAGGCTCAGAAAGCGCAAGTCCGACGGGCTTGAAAATTCAGTATGACATAGACTGGACCTTCAATCCACGGAATCATCAAAAAAAAAAATCGATTTTCAAAACGTTTCCGTTCAACGGCCCTCCAAAGTTGACGCACATTGAAAATTGAGCAAAATCGCTCAAAATCCCGCTGAAAACATTAAAATGCCTCTAGCGCCCTCTAGGAAGGTCAAAACGACATGGGACGAAAACCCACGCGTTCCTTGGATACAGACCTACATTCTGACACTCTGACCTTTGACCCCTGACAAACCGGAAGTTAGCTATTTCCACTTCTTTGAAATCATCCAGAGTGACAGTACTCAACAAACCGTCAATGCTGCAACTTTCAAACCTTTTGTATTAAACAGACTAGACTCTCAGAAGGTCAACGTAAAAGAATGGTCCGGATGCGTTGCACCGTTTTCATTTTATAACCCTTGAAAGTCGATGCATGTCAAAACTGACCAAAATCGAAAAACACACCAAAAAACTAAAAATGCACCTAGCGCCCTCTAGGAACATCGAAAATTGGTGCAACAAATATCCACGCGTTCGTCTCATCAAGCTCTACGTCGCGTACACTCTAATTTTTGGAATCCAACAAACACGAAGTGAAATATTTCGAGTTGTTTGAGATCGCCTGAACGAAAAAAAACGAAGATCGTATTTTCACTCACCACGGCTACACCGTTACTCACTCACCGGATAACTATACATAGTTAGATAGCTGAAGTTCTTAGCTAAAAGATGATACCAATATCTTTCCTGTAGACGCCGGAATGGCGGAGTTCTGAGCTTAGATGTCCATGCTTGCAAAAGCGGAGCTAACGGAGCTAGCGCCGCTCCCTCTGCTGCTGCAGGTTGGGAGCCCCTCACGCCTGTCTCTTGCTCTCCCTCTTATTCAACAGCCATATACTGTAAATGGCTGCAGTTTCCTTTACAAAAGTGCTACAGACGTCATTCAAACATCCACGTGTTTGTCTCATCAAGGCCTATATGTTACATTTGACAGGCACTTCAAAAAGACTGCAGGTTAAAAATTAAAATCATTTGCATATACAGGCTTATGATGATTAGACCTCTTCTCCAGCTTTTTCAACACACAAATGGCTGCAGTTTCCTTCACCAAAGTGCTACAGGTGTCATTCAAACACCGACGTGTTTGTCTCATCAAGACCTTTAGTTTACAATTTACAGCCACTTCAAAAAACAAACCAACAAAATAAAAAAAATGCAGGTGAAAAATCTGCATCATTTCCATACACAGGCTTATGATGATTAATTAGACCACTTCTCCTCTTTCTGATCACAGACATAAATAGCTGCAGTTTCCTTTAGGGAAGTCATACAGACGTCATTCAAACACCTACGTCTTTGTCTCATTAAGGCCTATAATTTAGATTTGACAACATCTTCCAAAAAAATAAAAAAAAAAACTTTGAAAAAATCTGCATCATTTGCATAGACTTCTTTCAGCAAATGGCGTCGGCAGAGGACGAGGGTCAATTGCAGGCGTCGCCAGAGGTCGTGGGGCAATTGCAGGCGTCGGCAGAGGTCGTGGGGCAATTGCAGGCGTCGGCAGAGGTCGTGGGGCAATTGCAGGCGTCGGCAGGGGTCGGGGGTCGTCGTGGGTCGTCGGGGGTCGCGTCGGCAACGGCAGGGGTCGGAGATCGTCGGGGGTCGCGTCGGCCACGTCGGGGGTCGTCGTGGGTCGTCGGGGGTCGCGTCGGCCACGGCGGCTCAGTCCCGCAAACGCTGCTTGCAGCTTTAATTATTATTATTCTTCCGCCGCGTCTTTGAACCCCATTTTGACCCCCTTCCCATACATAAAAAGTCACCAAATTTGGCTCGCAGATCAGAACCGGCGAAAAATTTTATAAAATGAAGAGTAAGAGGCAAAATTCCACTCTCTACCGCCCCCTACAGGCATCCAACAATTTCAACTGGTATAAAAAAATTAGAAATGGCCCTAGCTTCCACTAGGAAGGTCAAAAAAATATGACGAACATATCCACGCGTTCGTCTCGTCAAGCCCGACATTTCGTACGCTCTAACTTTTGGCGCCCGACAAACAGGAAGTGAGTTATTTCCACTTGTATTTTGCCTGTTTTTGCCCCTTTTTCAAAACTTTTTTCTTCTAGGAAGGTCGTAGAGACATTGGACCAAAACCCACGCGTGCGGGCAATTGGGTGCTATTTGCTGATATGATGACCTTTGACCCCACACAAACCGGAAGTCAGCTATCGTCACTTTTTTGGAAATCAGAAAAAACGCAAGGCTCAGGAAGCGCAAGTCCGACGGGCTTGAAAATTCTGTATGACATAGACTGGACCTTCATTCCAAACAATTATCAAAAAAAAAGTGAAATTTTCAAACCCTTTTCGTACAACGGCCCTCCAAAGTCATGCACATTGAAAATTGACCAGAAATCGCTAAAAATCCCGTCGCAAAAATTAAAATGCCTCTAGCGCCCTCTAGGAAGGTCGAAACGACATGGGACGAAAACCCACGCGTTCCTTGCATAGAGACCTACATTCTGACATGATGACCTTTGACCCCTGACAAACCGGAAGTTAGTTATTTCCTCTTGTTTGAAATCATCCACAGTCACAGAACTCAACAACAGTGAATGCTGCAACTTTCAAACCTTTTCTATTGCAAAGACTGGACTGTCAGAAGGTCAACGTAAAAAGAATGGTCCGGATGCGTTGCACCGTTTTCATTTTACAGCCCTTTAAAGTCGATGCATGTCAAAACTGACCAAAATCCAAAAAAACACACCAGAAAAATAACTAAAAATGCGCCTAGCGCCCTCTAGGAACATCGGACGTTCATGCAACAAATATCCACGCGTTCGTCTCATCAAGCTCTACGTCGCGTACGCTCTAACTTTTTGCCTAGGACAAACAGGAAGTTAAATATTTCGAGTTGTTTGAGATCGCCTGGACGAAAAAACACGAAGTTCGTATTTTCACTCACCACGCCTACACCGTTACTCACACCCCGGATACCTATACATAGTTAGATAGCTGAAGCTCTTAGCTAAAAGAAGATACCAATATCTTTCCTGTAGACGCCGGAATGGCGGAGTTCTGAGCTTAGATGTCCATGCTTCCAAAAGCGGAGCTAGCGGAGCTAGCGGCGCTATCTCTGCTCATGCAGGTTGGGAGCCCCTCACGCCTGTCTCTTTCTCTCCCTCTTATTCAACAGGCATATACTGTAAATGGCTGCAGTTTCCTTTACAAAAGTGCTACAGACGTCATTCAAACACCGACGTGTTTGTCTCATCAACGCCTATAATTTACATTTGACAGCCTCATCCAAAAAACAAACCAACAAAATAAAAAAATGCTGGTGAAAAATCTGCATCATTTCCATACATAGGCTTATGATGATAGACCTCTTCTCCCTCTTTCTGAACACAGACATAAATAGCTGCAGTTTCCTTTAGGGAAGTCATACAGACGTCATTCAAACACCCACGTCTTTGTGTCATTGAGGCCTATAATTTATATTTGCCAACATCTTCCAAAAAAAAATCACAAATACTTAGAAAAATCTGCATCATTTGCATAGACTTCTTTCAGCAGATGTCGCCGAGCGTCGGCAGAGGACGGGGGTCAATTGCTGGCGTCGGCAGGGGTCGTGGGTCATCGTGGGTCGTCGGGGGTCGCGTCGGCCACGGCGGCTCAGTCCCGCAAACGCTGCTTGCAGCTTTAATTTTATTTTATTTTGAATGTTTTCTTTTTTCAACATTACGCGCAGCTGCCTGCCAAACGTGTCAACGATTCATTGGCTTTTTCTAACGCCAAACCACACACAAAAAAAAACACGTCTTGACATTATCGTGATCTTTACAACAGCCCTGCTCCAACTCCGGTATAACAACTACTACCACTACTTCCTTGTTCCCCTTCGATGAAGAAATTGTAGGTGTTGCGCCCAGACGTCAAAAAGCCACGGGGGCGTGTCTAAATAATAAATACCGGTAAATAAACAAAGAAAGAAACAACAGATTGTCTCAGTGGGTCTAAATTTAAATATCGAGCAATATCGATTTTCTGTTTTTTATTTCTTCTCATTCCTATTACCAGTATTTCTATTGTCGTCACATCTCCCTCACTTACTCTCTCTCTCTCTCTCTCTCTCTCGACGCGATCTGAGGCGTGTCCGCCCGGGACGCCGCCATGTTTTCCCTCGTGTGACGTCACCAAACCGGAAGTGAGCTCGTTGTTCTCCATGGTCGCTGCCTGGCTGCGGTGGCTGTGGACCCGCGGACCAAAACAACGCCTCCGAGCCGCTCTTTTCTCCTCCCCGAGTTCGGCTTGCACCATGGACGGGTGAGTGGCGGGGACGCGCCTGTGGGGGGGCGAGCGAACACCCGCCGACGGGCCACCGACGCCGTTTTTCCGCCTCTCTTCCGCCCTCCTCCTCCCCCTCAAGCTCCCCCAACACCCCTCCTCCCCCGTCCGGTTGTGTTTCCTTGGCGACTGAACCGCACCTGCGCGAGCCTCTGGCGTCAAGCCCCGCTCTTCGCCTCTGTTGATGTTGTTGCTGCTGGTTGTGTTGTTGTTGTTGTGTACTGACACGTCTCCCGCCATCGAACCGTCTTTAGTTTTGCTGTTTTTTTTGTGTGGTTTTGCGATCCGTTCACGACCACTTTCCGCCCCGCGCGTCACTACTTCTGCGTCGCGCGTGCTTTGTGTTGTTTAATTAGCCTGGGGTTTTTGTGGGGTTTTTTTTTGTTTTGTTTTTTTTGAGGGAAGGGGGGCGGTTGTTGTGTTTTTTTTTGTTTTGGGTTTTTTTCGTCCAAAGTATCGCGAGCGAACAGTAACGATTCATCCACGAGATTTGAGAAGCGCTGGAGTCTCGCGAGAACCCGTTCAACGCACGCACACACACACACACACACACAGAAAGAGAGCAAGAGCAGCGGGGGGTCTGGCTTGCCGTCGGTGGTCGTCTAATGACGTAAAACGCCACACGGTTAAAATTCCAACAACTTGAGTGTCATCTAGAAGGTGCAGCTCAGTGTTTCCCACTTAAAAAAAAAAAAAAAAAAAAAGTTAATCTTTGATCCGCGGGAGGTCTAAAGAAATGCAGCTATTATCCATCGATGTTGTTCATAACGTGTAAATGTCTTGTTTTTTTCATTTTTCCTTCTCTTGGCGCTCCTTTTTATTGCTGTTATTAGCAAATGTAGCCAACGTGGGATTAATAAAGGCGTTCTATTCTATTCCATTCGTATTAGTAGATTAAAAAACAAACAAACAAACAAACTGCAAGAGTGCACCTTAGAGAACAACCATTAGAGATCGTTTGGGGCCAAAAGTCCAATTAAAGTCCACTTGTACACAATTTTTTCACATTTATTTCTGTAAAAAAAGAGTGAAAGTAATATTGCAATATGTTTCCTTGTAATGGGAAGATATTTTTTTTAAGTGGTTTTCAAATCGAGCAGTCCCTTCTCTGAGGCAGTGAGTGAATTGAGTGTCTACAGTGTTAGTGTGTTATTTGTGTGTGTGTGTGTTTCTGTTCGCCATCTGCAGAAACCAGTGTTCACCTCCTCCCCCAGCTGCAGCGCTGCGAACATGAGCGCCTCCAACCTGTCCACAGGTGAGACACCGCCCACTCCCCCGCATCCCACCAGTCGCTACCTCCATTCCCTCCAGTATAGAGCCGTATCATATATAAAGCACATATTTTAAAGGCAGTTCTTGAAAGTTGGAAGTAGTACAAAAGAACACTTAAAAGCAGGCTATTCTTTTCACTGAAAAGTAGGATTATTTTTCTTTCGCTCACACACTTGGGTGAAACATTTAGTTTCCCCCAACTTGATTGAACAGCTGATGGCTGCATCACTGGCAACGATGAAGGCAATGACGTTCCCACTGTGTTTTTTTGTTTCAATGACATTCACTTTATGATATATATGCATTCAATCGGTGTGTATACATATATATATATATGTGTGTGTGTATATATATATATATATATGTGTATGTATATATATATATATATATGTATATATGTATATATATATATATATATATATATATATATATATATATATGTATATATGTATATATATATATATATATATATATATATATATATATATATATATATATATATATATATATATATATATGCCATGAAGTCCCGACAGAAAATGTCGTCAATAATAATGATGCATTTTAATTTATCAGCGCCTTTCTCAAAACTCAAGGAAGCTTTACACAGCTAAAACAAATGCAGTAAAGCAGAGGGTGGGCAAACTTGTTGACCGGTGGCCCACAGTGGCTTCTAAAACTTGACAGAGGGGGCCGGAGCAGCAGCAGATAAATGTTTTGGTGACCCACCTCATAGGATGGAAAAATATATAATGGGATGTGTAGAAAAGCTGCTATAATGTCGATAAAAGCGTTACAACAAAATCTCTGTCATTAAAGCTCCGCAGTGTTTAGCTCTTTATTGAAATGACTCTTAAAACTTGGTGGATGAAAAACAGCTATTTTGTGACTTACTATTGATATTAATATCAGTCCTTCAGCTGGCCGGTTAAAAAGCTTTACGGGCCGCATATAGGCCCCCGGGTCTTAGTTTGCCCATGCTTGCAATAAAGCAACAGATAAATGACAGTGAGTAGTCGTGTTAAGGCTGCGTCGCCATGTCGCCTGACCAAATTTCACCTTCTGATTTCCCATTTCCCCGCCGCGCACAGTGGATGGCACTGACAGGCTGTGTGTTTCTGAGCGTGCTCAGTGCATTCCGTGTCGGGTCCTTCACCTGCGCCATCTCCCCGCCGACGTCTCAGAACAGGAAGTGCTTGCCCTGGCCCTTCCTTTTGGCCGAGTGAGCAAGCTGATAACGCTGAAGACAAAAAACCAGGTGAGTGGCGACAGGCCGGGCCAGAGGTTTCCACTTTTCACCTCACAACTAGTCAGCGATTGGTACCAAAATTGGGTTTTCAGGGTTTTCAGCGCAAGTGTTTTTTTTTGGTTTTTTTTATCCTCGTGGTTCGAAGACTTGATGTCAACTTTTGTTTCAGGGTTTTCTAGAGATGGCGTCAGAGGAAGCGGCAGTCACCATGATTAACTACTACACCACAGCTCCACCCACCATCAGGAACCAGCCAGTCTTCATTCAGTACTCCACCCACCGCGAGCTCAAGACTGACAATCTCCCTAATCAGGTCAGAATCTCCAGTTGCATTCTGTAAATATTTATCTACATATATATATATATATATATATATATATATATATATATATGTATATATGTATTATATATAATAGAAATATATATTATTAGTTTTGTTTTGTTTTTTGCAGAGGGTGGCGCTGCAGGGCATTGGCTCAGCAACAGTGCATTCTGGGAACATTGCATCAGGCGGGGAGGGGCGGGGCTTCGGCCCCAGTCAGAGTCCCGTCCTGAGAATCATTGTGGAGAATTTGTTTTACCCAGTGACGCTGGAGGTCCTGCAGCAGGTACGGCAGCATCGTCCACGGCGTGGACTTGTCCTGTTGTTTGTTTGTTTGTTTGTTTGTTTGTTTTTGCCGCGGCGTCGTTAACCGCCCTGTCGTCACTGTTGTTTTTTAGATCTTCAGTAAGTTTGGCTCCGTGCTGAAGATCATCACGTTCACCCGAAACAATCAGTTTCAGGCCCTGCTGCAGTTCAGCGACACTGTGCACGCTCAGCATGCCAAGGCTGTGAGTCACACGCACGCACATCTGTCGGAAAAAGAAAAAAAAAAATGACTCGCTCCATGTCAAACAATACCCCCCCCCCCCTCCTCAAGCTCCTGTCCAATCAGCTTTGCCTTCCCGTCTCTCTTTCAGTCGCTGGACGGCCAGAACATCTACAACGGCTGCTGCACGCTGCGCATCGACTTCTCCAAGCTGAGCGCGCTCAACGTCAAGTACAACAACGACAAGAGCCGCGACTTCACCAGAGCCGACCTGCCCACCGGGGAGCTGGACCCCACCGCCGCCTTCGGTAGGGGGCTTAACGCAGGGTCGCTGGGTGGGTGGGTGGGGTGGGGTGGGGGGTTTTTCCCAGCTGTCGCAGGCCAGTTCATCGCAGGGCCACGTAGAGACAAACGATGCGTTGGCACTCACACTCACACCGACGGACAATGTAGCGTTTCCAGTTCACCTCACGAGCATGTGTTTGGACTGGAGACCCCCCGGGAAGCGAACCCACAACCTTCTTGCCGTGAGGCGACGGCGCTCACCGTTTGTGTTTCGCTCCGCCTCTCAACGTGTCGGCGGATGGGATTGGTTGTCCACGGGCAACCAGTTTGCTGCACGTTCTCTCAGATTGCCCGTAGTTACATATTATTAATAATGGTAGTCATGCACGTGAAGACACTCATCGCGTTCGTCTCTCACAATAGTGACTTGACAAGGTTCAGTACAGATAACGTCGATACGCAACACTTAATTTCTATTCATCAGAGATCACATAAACTTCTCCAGGCTTCGTGTGTAATAACAGTATTATTATCACGAGTTGTGCTATTTTTAGAACAGGCCTGCGGACGACTCATGTGGTCCTTGTGGAGTGTGTGTGTGTGTGTGTGTGGGGGGCGCACCTTGTTGTTGGGGTCATGTCATAAATATGAAGTGTGTGTGTGTGTGTTACAGGTGTGGCCCTCCCTCCGTACGGGGCGTCACCCTTCCCGCCCACCTTCCACCAGCACACAGGTGAGACAGCCACACACACGTGGCCATGCGACAGCAAACAGGTTCCCCTCAGCAACGCACACACGCGCACACACACACTCACGCACACACCAATATTATTATTATTTCAAAGAAGTTTGTCCTCTTTTAGAAAATGAAGACAGTCAAAAAGGACGGAGCAGCAGGACATGAATGATTATCAGATGAAGCATCTTTGTTTAGATTAGATTAGATTATAGTCAACTTTATTGTCATGTCACAAGTAGAGAGCAACGAAATGCGGTTATCATCCATATATCTATATATCTATATATATCTATATCTCTATATCTATGTATCTATGTCTAGATATATCTATATCTATATATAGATATATCTATAAATGCATATGTATATGTGTATACACACACACATATACATATGTGTGTGTGTATCTATATATATATCCACATACATATATATATTTAAGTACTTCTCACCCCTATTGCTAACTCGATAATTGATATGCGATTAAAATACGAGTATGAAATTATGATTAATTAATTACAAAGGCCATATATATGTTATTTATATATATACATATGTAGTCTTTCTCGTCCCTGCAGGTCTGTCAATGGCGGCAGTTCCAGGCTCGCTGGTGTCGCCGCCGCGCGTCTCCCTGCAGATGGCGCCCCCTGCTGTCCACTCTGTGCTGCTGGTGTCCAACCTGAATCCAGAGGTCAGGGGTCAGGGGTCATGCCACATGGATACTGACTAATCAAAGGGGCCTCTTGCAAGCCTTCCTCCCGACTAACTGTTGTGATTAACACTCCTTGTCCCCCCACAGAGCGTCTCACCACACTGCCTCTTCATCCTGTTTGGTGAGAAACGTTTGAATATTTAAGAAGCAGCTGACAAAAAAAAAAAAAAAGACTGTGACCCGTCATGACCCTCGCCACTTGCCGTACCGTCACTCCTCTGTGGAATGAACGTGCCGTAAGATGGCAGCAGAACTTGTGCGGTGGCTTTGTGTAGCCGCCGACTCTCTTATTTGTTAAATTCTTCATTCTTTGTTCAGGATGGCTTACCTTCCTAAGGGTTCCACGTACAATAAAAACATTATGCAATCATTTGAACATACATACTTAGTACACAATACAAAAACCAATAAGGTTGACAGGACCTAGAAACACTGTATCTACCTGACTTCAATGCAGTACAAGTATCATTAACTTCTAGTTAATGAATAACTAATATAAAATAATACTAGTACTAGGAGTACAGTCTCAAATGTGCACCATTACGGCAACAAGCAGCGCAATAGAGGAGAAAAAAAATTGATGAATTCCAAAGGAAAAACAAAAGTGTAAAATATCTCAAACGTGTTTTATATTTAAATTCTTCAAAATAGCCACCTTTCAAAATAAATCTGCAGTGTAGAAAGTACTAAAGATAAAGAAAAAACATTGCGTTGGATAGTGTGTCCAAACTTTTGACCGGCAGTGTGCAGTCCTATTTTTTTTAACAACTTTTTTACATTACATTGAAAAAATACATTTTATTGCACCTTCATGAAATGTGCGTCGGCAACATAACCTTTGCCTTTGCAGTCTTTCTATACTGTGTGTGTGTGTGTGTGTGTGTGTGTGTGGGCGGGCCTCCAGCGTCACTCTGTGTCTCTGTTGTGTCTTCACAGGGGTTTACGGCGACGTCCAGCGGGTGAAGATTCTCTTCAACAAGAAGGAGAACGCCTGGTTCAGATGAGCGACGCCACTCAAGCTCAACTCGGTCTCAAAAACACATCACCTTCTGAAATTATCGCTGGGCGAATTCTGCCTCCCGGCGGCCACCAGGTGGCAGCGGCGAGACGTCTGGCCCGCACTTTTCACTCTTTTTTTTTTCTCTCGTTTTGTCTTGTATTTCCGAACGCAGCGATGAGCCACCTGAACGGCCAGCGTCTGCACGGCAACGTGATCCGGGTGATGTTCTCCAAGCACCCGGCGGTGCAGCTGCCTCGCGGGGCGGCGGGCCAGGAGGAGCAGGCGCTGACTCAGGACTTCTCAGGCTCGGCCCTCCACCGCTTCAAGAAGCCCGGCTCCAAGAACTTCAACAACATCTTCCCGCCGTCGGCCACGCTGCACCTCTCCAACATCCCGTGAGATGATCCTGCTCCTTCTGCACTTCCTTCTTCTTTTCCTTCTTCTTCTCCCTCTCCTCCTCTTTCTTCTTCTTCTCCTTCTGCCTCTGCTTATCTCCCTCCTTCTTCTTTCTTCTTCACCTCCTCCTCCCTCCCTCTCCTCAGTCTTCCACTCCTTGCCCTCCTCTTCCCTCTATTTCTTCTTCTCCTCCTCCTCCTCCTTCTATTTTCCAGGTTTTTAAGCACTGACGCAACACTAGCTTGGCGCCACAACCTTTGTTGCAGAATCCAGTTGGAATTTGTTGGGGGATTTTTTTTTTGTAATTGACGAAAGACCTCTTAAGGTTCTCGGAAATTATTTTTCGGAATTCTTCTTTTCTGAAAAAAGAAAAGTCACTTCTGAATTTCTTTTTGGCTTTTGTTTGATTGTTTATTTTATTTTTTTTACCTATTTGTTATTGTTGTTTTTTTTCTATAAATGCATATAATTTGTGATAATGTTCATAATTTCCAATTAGTTTTGTCAACAAAGTGTTCCTGTCTCCACCATGCAGCTCCTCTGTCAGTGAGGAGGCCCTGAAGGATTTGTTCTCCTCCAGCGGATTCACAGTCAAAGCCTTCAAGTTTTTCCAGTAAGTCACTGCAACACTGTCTTTGTTCTTCCGGGCTCTTTCTTTGAAAGTCCAGTGTGTAATATATGGAGATTTTTAAGAAGAAAAAGCAGCAACATCATTGGGGGGGGGCGGTGGGGGGTCTGGGGTTCCAGCCCTGACCTTCACTTTGACCCTGGCGGCAGAGTTGTTGTTCACCCAACCCGCTCCACCCTGCGCTGCCACCTCCAAAAACAAGCTCAGGTGTTTTTCCCGCCACCTGCAGGAAGGACCGGAAGATGGCGCTGATGCAGCTGGCGTCGGTGGAGGAGGCCATCGAGGCGCTGGTCACCCTGCACGACCACCAGCTGGACCACAACCAGCACCTCAGAGTTTCCTTCTCCAAGTCCACCATCTGACCTCCCACCTCCAGCAGGGTCGTCGTCGTCGGTCGTCACGGCTCCGGCTCTCTCTCCCAGTCCCATCACCTGACCGCCGACCCACCCCCTTGACTCCACCCCGCCCCCCCGCCACCTCCCCCGCCCCCTCCCCCGCCAACAATCACCAGGTTTGCCCCGCCCACCACATCCTAGTCCTAGTCCACCCGCCGCCCCTTGGTTTCCCAAGAGCGGACAGGCCGACTCCCCCCAGGGCTGTGGGAGCTCTGATTGGTCGGTGGGGAGAGGGGTCCGGGGGAGGGCAGAGCCAGCGGGAGATACCAAGCAAGCAGTCCGTGCCTACAAACACCTACAAACACTCCAACATGACGGGGGGGAGGGGAGGTGAGGGGAGGAGGGGGAGGGGGCGTCGCCGTGGTTACAGAGCACATTCTTGAGCCGACTGAGTGCCCAGTAGCAATGCATTGTGGGCAGTGGAGTCCATCAAGGGCCAAATGTGAGTTGAACCTTTTTGTGTGTGTGTGTGTGTGTGTGTGTGTGTGGAGAGGGGAAGGGAGGTTGGGTTTAAACGATAAATTTTGGTGTTTAAGCGGGGGCATTTTCCAAAATTTCAACTTCAAAAAATAAAATGTAAAAAAGAAAAAAGACAACAATAGTTTTCCCTTAAATGACTAGCAAGACGTTTTTTGTTTTAGGCTTCTTTTGTATTTAAAGTTAAACAGCCACACAGCATGGGCACAAGATGGACTTCTATCTGGTCCGGAGTAATTTATTTTTTAGATTATTTTTGTTTTTCCATTGGAAAAGGAGGACGACAACAAAAAACATTCCTTCTTTTGATTTCCAAACGTGTTCATTTTAAATGGAAGAAAAATTCCGGGGGAAAAATCAATTATTTTTGTCCCCCAAAACCCTTTACTGATTTAGTGAGATTTTCATAAAACCAGTTTAAAACAAAGGTGCCTTCTCCATCGGCACTTCAATCGGTTCTTATTATCTCTTATTGTGACTATGAGAATTATTGTTATCGTGGGATATTAGGTGGCGGCGGACTCGACCTTCTTCTGTGCCTTAATTTTCTTGGTTATTCTAATTTTTATTTTTATTTTAATTGTTTTTGTTTTTTCATATTGTTCAGCTGAGGTTTTGGGTGCTGGGTTGTGTCAGTTTGGCTTATTTTTGGGGTCTTTTTCTTTGGTAAACACATATATTTCTTGTTCCATGTTCTGGTGTTGGTTTCTGTTTTTTTCCACTAAGTTTTTTAATTCATGAATGTATTTATACTGTTGGACATGAAATAGGTAATGCTTTCTATGTCCCGCCCTCCTGTCATTCCTGCGTGTGTGTATTTATAGGTGTGTGTGTACGCACACTGTTTATCTGTATGTATGGGTGTATCTTAAGCTGAGCTGTGATTGGTTGTCCCTCTTTTTTCCCCCATTAAATATATATTTAATTCATTAACAGCTGTTGTTTTTATATTACTTTATAATCTGTGATTATAGACACCTTTGAGTTGTTCATATACAGTATATATATATATATATATATATAGATAGATATCACACGTAACATTTGGGTGTTAGGTTGTTAGGTTAGTAATTACTTTCAGGAAATAAGCCACAACTAACAGGAAGCTGCAGATTCCCAGTTTGCCTTCTGACCTCTGACCTGACCAGAGTTGATTGACTGGTTGATCATAACACAGAATAGCTTCATGAAAGGACATGAAGGCTTCACACTTCATGTTCTTTTAAGTGGCACCGTAGAAATTGTTTTCATGAGTTGATTTAAAAATTTTTAAATAAAATCTGTATATATGAAATTGGTGATTTTTTTAATTTCTAAATGTAGCTTTTTTTCTTCCTTCCTTTATTTCATTTTATTTTCGAAATAATGAAGCCTTGGGCCACTCAGAGGGGAGGATGAGGTCTGACAAAAACCAAAGTGTGCGTGCCTTTTCATTGGACCAACTCATTCAGCTCATCAAACATGTTCTTCACTTCTGACGAGTATTGCAACATCACGGTCTGCGACACTGCCTACGTTAACTGACTATTATATTTTCATGTCTTTACTTGTTTCAGGTAACCTGTTACTCGTTTCAAGTTTGTTTTTTTAAACCTTCCAATAAGCATCTTCATCATCGGAGCATCAGCGCACTGCGACGTCAAATCATTACAACAGTCAGTGTTTCAGGGGAACTGCGTACTAAAGTAACACAACCCAGACTGTAACCAAAGGAATGTTACCACTGCTGCTTGGAAACGCACTCCTCAGAGGCTATGCTAAACTTCCCAGCATGCATTTCAAGCTGTTACGAGTGCTCATTCTCTCTCTCCGTGGAGTGAGAAATGTCACCAGTCAACCAACCTGTTTGTAAATGGGAATGTTACGGAAAAGGAATACTGTTACATTGTAACACGGATCCAGTGTTGCGTTTGCTATGTAACACACTGGTGTCACACAAACTACTAGGGGACATGTTCCCTATTTTTATCATATTTTACATTACCCACTGTGATATGTTACACCAAATGTTTTACAAACACGTACAGTCGCGTTGTTACTGCCCGTATGTCTTGTAACACGTCTCATTGAACTGGAACAAATGTTCACAATGGTACGGTATACTTGTGCACCACTTTGTTCAGTCTCTACTTATGTGTCACACGTATAAAATACACAGCATGTTAAAACATTTTTTTGTAAAATGCAGTGTTTAACAAATTCTGTTGCATTTTTCAAACATGTCACATTTTTACGCCCTTTCTTTGCTGATAGCACTTGGCAGCATGTTCAGAACGTTTCTACTTTAAATGCCTGTTTTTGGCTCTGAACCCTTGTTAACGCTCCACATTTCATCAACTGCAGTGTGTGTTTTTTTTTGTAAATAATGTGTAACATGTATGTATGTTTGTTCCGGACTCTTACACACGTACTGTAATAAATTGCGTGGGGCTTTTTTTTGTTGGTAAAACAAGAACATTTTACTCAAGGAAGGAATACATGAAAAAAAGGGGGGTGGGGGGGGGGGGTGGTAGAAAAACGTCGAGCAAAAATGACACCTATAAAAATACTTTGTTTCATGGAAAATAATTTTGTGTCGCATTTTCTGGGTTTCATTTTACGACCATTTTCACTGAGCGTAAAGACCCAACTCATGCTGGTTCAAACGCCTGAATGTATTGTTTGTTTTATGCTCATGAATGTAAAAGTACTTGTGGTGCATTGTGGGTCTATTACTGCTATTGCCATTATTGGTATTTGAAATATTTTTGAATAAAAAAATGCTCGCATGAAGTGGTAGGGGTGGACGGCTATGCGGGAGTGGAGGTGGTATTTGTGTTTGAGGGAAAACAAACCTTGATTTATTCTTAAAAAGTGTGACAGAAAGTCGTAGCATGAATCGTCACTGAATCAATAAATTGTCTACAAAGTGTCTGCGGCATCCGTTTCTTTCCCCTGTACCCATTATCAAGAACCACCACCAGGTGGAAACAACATGTGAAAGGATAAAACTTTATTGTTCCTGCTGTCTACCTCTCTCTCTCTATGGACAGAGAAAGAGATCAGGTCGCTTTTGTCAACGATAGATGATGACCGACACGGTAATAAAAAAAACAACAACAACAACAGCAATAGCGACAGCAACATAAACAAAGGAGGAAGCAAACATTGCAAACGTCGCTACAGGACGACGGCTGCTGAGGTTCATCCGACTCTGCACCGAGTCTTCACCCGAACCTGCCGTCGCTATGGTAACAGCTAACAGTGACGTGATAACTTAGAGAAGACGCATACAGTTTAGTGTTGGGATTCGACAAAAAAGAAAGAAAAGTAAATGAAAAATTAAAAAAATAAAAATAAAAAATAAACATGTCAGAAATGTCATTCTTGTTTGTTTTGTGTCCTCTTATTGTTTGTTCCTCAAAATTTGGCCCGGTATTTGCGTTTTGCTTTTTTGTTTTTTGTTTTTGTAAAGTGAAATCACTTGAAATGTCTACGACCGTTAACTGTAAGAGCAAACTGTCGGCGCTAACTCCCAGAGCTAACTAATGGAGCTAACTGTCAGAGCTAACTGCAAGAGCTAGTTGCCGAAGTGAAGCCCCGCAATTCATTCGGCGCAATGACACGCACACGTGGGAGGGGAAAGAAAAAAGAAAAAACAAAAGAAAAAAATCGTGGACTGCAACTTCCCCCGCGTCCAAAGTGAAAAAGCTGTGTTCTCATGACGAAAAAAGATAAAGATATTTTTTGGAACTGGGGACTTTGGGATTAAACGCGCTGACTTGAGAAGCAGCGGCGACACCTAGTGGACACTGACATGGTAGCCAATGACGTGGTTTTGTCGACCGCCTTGTGGCTGGGTGAATGTCATTGATTTATTTTTTTTTTATATTATTTAAAATGCGAGAAAGTTCAACATTTTCATCATTTTTATCTCTGGATTTTTTTTTTCATATTGCGCAAGATTGTTTTCTTTTTCAGTCTTGAGAGACAGGTTGGTGCAACTATAAAAGTGAGTTTGCAGAGAGCCATTTCTACGACTTGGAGCCTTTTTTTCTTTTCTTTTTTTTTTGTTTCAAAATCACAATAACGATGATAGTAAAAAAAAAAAAAAAATCTAGCCGGGATTAAAAATCTGTTTCAATTCAATCTGAACACTTTTCCGACGTGAAGCCAGTTTTCACAAGGTGAACATATCGTGGACTATTTGGACTATTTCATTCATTTTCTTTTCTTCTGCCAAAGCAGTTCCGACAACCAAAGGGCACAAAAAAGGATGCTTGACAACATGAGCTGCTCTTTGAGTGCAACAATGGCTCCCTTCATACGACTGAGTGAACCACTGCAACACACACACACACACACACACACACACACACACACACACACACACACACACACACACACACACACACACACAGGAACTTCACTTGTTTCCCAACTTCCTTCGTTCTCCTTCAGTTTATAAAGAAAACAGCTGTGGCTTGTGAGTTAGTTGCGGTTCCCTTCTGAGCAGTGACAACATTTTTTGGGGCGGGGTGAGGGGGGAATTTTGGCTGTGGATGACATCACAGTGGGACTTTTTTTTTCTTTTTCTTTTACCCGCTTTCGTTTTAGTCTCAGCCAAAAAAAATAAAAAAGGTGCAAAGGCAACACACAATGAGGTTTGTGCTATCGCGTGATGGTGAAGATGAGGTGGCGGCGGCGGCGGCGCCTCGCTGCAATCTGGGAATCTGAGTGAGTGAATGTCTCCGTGCTGCAGCGGCTTACCGACGCAGCGGTTTCCTCTCTCTCCTGATTGGCCAATCCCATTTTTTTCTTTTATTTTTCTCCTCCGGGGCGAGTCGTGCTCTCTTCCTTTCCTGCGCTCTCGTTGGCTTGTTCTGGCATCGTTTAACTTAAGCACCGAAAAAAAATAATAGTCATAATAACATCAATAATTTAAAAACAAAAAAAAACAGGCACAGGCCACACACACGCGCACACACACACACACACACACACACACACACACACACACACACACACACACACACACACACACACACGGTTTCACCATTCAAAACAAAAAAAACAAAAAACAGATCAGTCTCTTTTCTCTCTCTCTCTCTCGCTCTCTCTCTCCCTCCCTCTTCCTCTCGCTCCTTCTGTGGCGGCGGCGGCTCCCCCCCTCCTAAACGTCCAGGATCTCCTCGGCGGTGCCGCCGCACCGCAGCCGGTAGCGGCCGGTCCTCCAGCTGATCGTCGGGTCCCACAGCGCCGACAGGAAGATCTGCACGGCCATCGACTCCCTGATGAACCACGCCACGGCAAAGTCCAGCTTGGAGAAGCACAGCGGGCCGCCCTGGGGGAGGGGCAAAGGGGGGGGGGAGTTATCAACTTGCACGAATGATGAATCGAATGGTCAAACTGAGAAGGCAGCGCTGGAGCGAGGTCGGCGCTGGAGACGGACGCGACTGAGCACCTGAACTCCCGTCAGCTGAATGTAGTCGGCGATGAACCAGGCCAGACAGTGGCACATGAAGAAGACCATCATGTCCCATCTGCACACACACACACACACACACACACACACTTAATGTCAAGAGGTGTTTCCTCATCGCTGATGGTCAGCTGATCCGTGATAACGGTCAGCTGATCGTGATCAAAGCAGTCAGCCATCAGCTGACCACCAGGGATCAGCTCCCTGATGATGGGTCAGCTGATCGGCGACGGTCAGCTGATCCCCGACTGCCCAGAACAGCGGCCGTTGAAACGACCGTCGCACTGGATCGACGGCGACGAGTCGACTGTGATCGGCCCCCGCGTACCTGAAGACGTAATGAGCGGCCCAGCCAATGATGAGGCTGGCCAGGAAGCACTCGGAGACGGGCTCCAGCACGGTGCCGGGGAGCATGTTGATCCTCAGCTTGGTCCACCTGAGATGGTTTTGAAATAAAAACATTTCAGTGTCTCAAATTTCTCAGGGGAAAAAAATATTTGATGATGATGATGATAAATATAGACGCACACACACACACACACACACACATATATATACACAAATATATAAATATATATACACACACATATATATACATATACATACATTTACTTAGACACACACACACACACACGCGTGCCTATGTGAGGAGTCACCTGATCATGCGGGACTGGAACTGGCCAATGGAGTAGGAACCAGAGTTCTGCATCGCCACCTGTGTCGCCATGGAGAACTTCCAACCTCTGGAGGGGGGAGACGGGGGACGGGGGACGGGCAGGCAGGCAGGATGTGAGAGTGACCTCGTTTTTAACTCCACCGGAGGCAGCAGAGAGTCCCCGCTCACCTGTCGGCGATGGCTTTGGCCATGAAGTAGTCCTCAGCGATGTACTGAGCAAAGGCCACCAGCCCGCCGGCCTGGTCCAACACGTCCTTCCTCATGAGACACGACATCCCCGTCACGCACTTGATCCCCGTCACGTTGGCAGAGATGTAGGAGCGAGGGTGCGACGTCCCAAAATACACCTGGCAAAGTTGTTTTGTGCGTCAGCGTTGGACAAGTAGATGCACAAGTAGATCCACGCAAGAGCGGAGAGCAGTAGTGCAGTAGCGCGAGGCTTTCTGACAGCAGCTGCACCGCACAACCTCAATTATCTCAAGTCACCTCAGCCGCAACCCGCTGTCGTTAATTAGACCAATATGTCTTTGAAAAACGGCTTTTTAGTCCATCGAAAAAACTGATAATAGAAACACCTAAACTTTGAAAAACCTCTCAAATAATCCCCAAAAAGGTTTTGACACTCACGAGGAGGACATGCAATATTTTTTTTTCTTTTTACAAGTAATCAAAGAGAAAAATATAACAACCATTCTTGATGGGAAACAAATGTAATGACACACAAAAGTAATTACGGTTTATGCGCTTCGCACCATTCGATGGAAACACCTGCAAATCGCAATCGTACTTTGTCGAAATTTTAGAAATATCGCTTCTGTTTTGCAAAAAACTGTCATGGAAACGCAGCTTATGACAATAAAACCTTTCCAACTATAGTCATAAACCCGCCCCCCCCCGTTTAGTGTTGTTGTGGTGTCGCACGGCACTTCCGTGAAGTCAGCGTCAGGTTACGCGACATCACAACACCTGATCAATGTATCAACGTCAGATCGCTGAGCCCATTTTCTAATGTTAACGAGTGTACTAGCATATCCACACAAACACATTTATTTTCAGCCTCTTAAAAAAAAAAGTATTTCACCAATTATTAAAAAAAAAAAAATCCCATTATACATTATTTGACCCGATCCAGCCCAATAGTGAAAACTGTCTTGTCTTGACTCTGCTGTGAGTAGAGAAAACTTTTCTTTCATTTTTATTGGATGGTCGTAAACTTTATATTTAATTTGCGTGGTTTTATTTTTGTTTAATTTGATCTGTCAGTGTACAGCTATTTCAAAATAAAGTTTGTGGTTGGCCGCGCCTGCGCAGTGGAAGTGCTTTGGCCGTACCTGCTCCAGGGTGGCGGCGAAACCCTGCCGATCGGCCACGTACGGCAAACCGTGGACCAGCCCCACCTTCTCCGTCATCTGATTGGTCATGTCGGTCAGCGTGTCGGGCTTCACTGCAGCAAAGACAGACAGACAGACGTGAAAAAAATAGAACTGTCCATGTCCACTCTAGAAATCGTTTGTTTTATTTCTATTTTTTCTTGAATCTGTAGATTTTTTTCTTCTCTACTGCACTGCATGCTGCTGTCACGCTGTACCTTTGATGCCGCTGTCGCAGATCCACACCAGGCCGTACCGGGCTCCCTCGTAGCCCGGCATCAGGTTGTTGATCTTGGGGTTGATCCCCACTTTCTTTCCCCCTAAGACATCAAAAACCAAACCCAAACTGTAGATTCATGTACAGTTACTGTATAACATGTAGATCCATATATTACTATTATATATTATGATGGCATAATGTCTGTATTTTGCAGTCCATTGTTTGCAACTAATTATATTCTGTAGTATTCATAACACTTGAAACACCTTTATCTGTACTTAAATTTGTATTTTTGTAAAACTTATATTTAACTCGCCACTTTCCCAACATATATATTTTTTACACTTTCTTTCTTCCTCGTGTCGCGCTATCACGTCGGCTTCTGCCCCACCAACATTTCACTGCCGTGTAATGCGACAAATAAATCTTTGAATCTTTGAAGGTGAAAAACTTCACTGCAGATTGAACGTCAATCGGAGATGTGACCCTGGCGGTCCGGTGAGTTAAACTGGCCGACTAGCGCAAGTTGACGGAGGCTTGAGAAAGACGTGAAGCAGCCTCACCGATAAACAAGCGGGCGTCCACGTTGGGATATTTGCCCAGCAGTTTCTTGCAGACGTCGACCGCCGGATCGTCCTGGTCCTGAACGCACAGCAAGATCTCGTACTGCAACACAAGGGGGTTGAAGCGAGTGTGAACGCAACGTTGCCTGCTGGGTGATGAGCGGTTTATCTTTAACAAGGTTTTATTGATGTTCATTATGCACTACCAGTCAGAAGTGCTGTTTCTTCTTTATCTTCACTACTTTCTACGCACACGTACATAGTTTTGATGCCTTGAGCGACAACCTACAACGTAAATAGTCATGAAACATTTTTACTTCCCCTGTGATATTTTTGCACTAGTCTGAAGGTCTTCATGTTCATTGTTTGCTAATGTAAAAAATTGAAGATCAATAAAAATGAAATGACAAAACAAAGAAAATGAAAGAAAAGAAGTACGTGTCCAAGCTTTTCACTGGTAGCAGCTTAGTGCATGAAGAAGGAATGGCTGAAATATTCCAATTGGTGACAATAATAAGAGAAACAAAATAACGACAATAAAAATATATATATATATATATATATATGTACATATATATATATACACACACACACACACACACATATATATATATATATAATTTACCAATCTCTCCCTCCCTCCTTTAGGGGTGGATTTAGCAGGACAGCCAAGTGGGGCAGTCAGTCAGTCACATGGTCGCGGAAACCAGCTGGTGGAGGTCATGTGGGAGCCGTGTGTGTGTGTGTGTGTGTGTGTGTGTGAGAGTGAGGGGCTGGGGAGTGAGTGAGGGGTGCTCACCTTGGGGTAGTCCAGAGTGAAGAAGGTCTCCAGGTTGGAGATGAGGTTGGTGTCCACTCCCTTCAGCGGCTTCAGCAGGGAGACCCCCGCCATCTGCGTGAATGGCTGCTTGACCTCCGACCTCTTTCGGTGAAGGTGGAGGCGCCTGGAAGAGATGGGGGAGAGATTTTTTAAACAAGCGTCTTTCGGTATTTTCTTCTCTCTCTCTCTCTCTCTCTCTACCTCACAACGACGCGGGCCAAGTTTTCTTTTTAGTTTCGACAGTTTGCCGCGTTTCCACAGAAGCGATTCGGTGCATTGATGAGGCGACACAAAGTCACTAGCTGCGTTTCCATCACCCCAAGAATTGCGCCAGACCTAAATGCCGTTTCACAATGGAAACACCCGCAAATCGCAATTGTGCTTTGTCAAAATTTTAGAAATATCACTTCTAAATTGCGGGGGGAAAAAAGTCATGGAAGCGCAGATATAGGACAGCGCTGTGTGGGGGAAGAAACAGAAGCAGCAGAAGAAGAAGAAGAAGAAGAAGGAGAAGAATAGAGAGAGGATTTCAGTTGGAACTAATCTTGCAATGGCACTGGCCTGCAATAAAAATAATAATACTAATACTAACACTAATAATAATAATAATAATTAAATAGAATGCCTTAATCAATCCCACATTGGGGAAATTTGCATACTTACCATAACAGTATAGTGTAAAAAGGTGGAAAAGTATATTAACAGAAATAAAAAGTAAAATATTTATAGAAGGAGAAAGGAAAAAAGATGCTTGAATCTTATGAACATAATAATAATAATAGCAAACATTTTGCACAGTAACTATGTTAAAAAGACATAAGAATTGAGCCTCTTTCAGAACTGGCATGGTCGTTCCATGTAGTGAAAGGAACTCTATGTGAACTGATACATGGTGTAAACGAAAAGGTAAAAAGGCCCCGCTGCCACAGCCACACTGTCGAGAGTGATCGTCAGCTGGAGCACATGGCTGTGTTTATGGGTCATTATCATTTGAACCTTGAACATCCAGCCTTGGTCATTTCAAAAGCCCTTCGTCAGTCGTCTGAACTCATCAGCAGCGCAAAAACTCAAAACTTCTCCACTGTGACTGTGACCGTGAGGGACCGACGGGGTTCATCTGCAACATTTCTCCGGGCGAAGGCGAGCTGATGAGAGCAGGAGGCTGCGCCGCTCCGGCATGGTTGCCTCACCTCATCTGTGGGCCCTCCACGATGTTGCACAATTGCACAACACCACGTTCCAAACAAAGCTTTATCTCCGAGCCATCAAAACCAGAGCGGGTTTGCCATTACGTCACAGTATTTACGAAATAGCCTTTTTGCTTTGCAGAGGAATTACAGGCAAGCCATCAACCTTGTGACACACTGAGGAGATCAGGAGGGTTCCCCTCAATCCCAGATACTTCAGAAAATCCACCAAGACTCTGATCTTTGGGGATCAAAATAGGCATATTTTATAGTTTGCCCACACGTCAAGGCTTGACGTGTTCATCTACAGATAATCAACGACAGACTCGGTCTCCAGTATGTTGCGCAAGTTAAAAAAACACGTTTTGAAGCGTTGGAAAGAGTGAGTAAGAATTTCCCGATGGTGGGAAGTCACATCGTGAAGCCACTCAACAAATACACTACCAGTAAAAAGTTTGGACACATCTGATGCAAAAAAGTATTATCATTATTATTATTATTATTTAAATCTTTAGTACTTTCTAAACTGCGGATAGATACTGAAGACATCAAATACATAAATAAAATATATGTAATAATGCGGCAAAGAAAAACGTGGCCATTATGAAGGATTTAAATATAAATCGTGTTTGAGTCATTTTACACCTTTGTTATTTTCTACATGATTCCATGTGTGTTCATACGTAGTTTTGATGTCTTCAGTGAGAAACAGCAATGTCAACAGTCATGAAGATAAAAGACATTACATTTGTAGGGTGTGTCCAAACTTTTGACTGGTCCTGCATATTTGGCGAATTTGACGGAACCAGAGGAGGCAAATACAGTGGATTGTTGTGGTCGCTTACAGCTACGAGAGTAGAATTATTAACCACAGGTGACTAAATGCCTCAGAAAACAGAGCAGCGAGGTTTTTTCCCCCTCTAATGTAAATCCTCGTTAACGGGAAGGAAACAGGAAATGCAAGCACCAAGCGCGACACTGACGAGGAAGACACTTCGAAAATGGCACCTTCGAGATGAAGAAATAAAATAAAATAAATGAAAATCCTAGTCGTTCTTTAGTGTCCGAGCCGACAAAAACGTCACAAGAAAAAGTTTAGAAATTACGTTCTAGGAAGACGAGCAGAATAAATGAGTGACATTTAGCGGAAGAGCTAAGCAGGCTAGCGGTTGACATGGAAAACGCCCATGAGACAACCGTTCATCTGTGAACACTATCAGCCGTGAAGAAATTAAAGCACAAGGGAATAATATGTGTACTATTTTTGTACTCAATCCAACATTATCACTAGCACTTGACAATTAAAAAAAGACATAAAACGAAGAAGGAAGCAGGTGCGTCGCCGCTGATTAGCCGCTAGTTAGCTTAGCTTCGCGGTGAACTTACACGTAAATGATGGACATCAAGTGCATGAGCCACAAAACGAAGAAGAGGATGAAGCCGAATAAGGCGAACCCCTGCATTGGCGAGCTCCAGCAGGGCCATAGCGGGTGGGGAGGGTTCTGCCGGGGCCGAGGTCACGGAGGTTCCGGGTCGAGACGACTAGCCCGACGGACCTCGGGAGAACTAATGGCAGGTGCACGCCGGGACGGGAGCGACGAGCTTGGTTTTGCTGAAGCGGAAGCCGGCCTCCGGGGGGTGGTCAAGGAAAATTCGTCTCTGTCCAGAGCTCCTGTCTCCAGTCACATGGACGCGACGAGCAGCCGCAGTCTGGCGGTGCCAAATGTTTCGGCTCACGGCACAAGATTCACGGGTTTGTCGGTCACCAGACCCGGTTGCTAAGTCAGCTGACGAGGCAGGGGGGTGCGGCGGCAGACACTTTCGCTGGTGAGCGATTAAGCAAAGGGCAAGGGCACCCTTTCCGGTTTCAAAGTAAAGCGCTTTCATTGTTTGTTTTTTAAACTACATACACTCTTGATTAAAATCTTAAGAGCCTATTTCAGTTAAATTGTTGTTTTCAGAATATTGCCTGCTCAAAAATGTTTTGTCTCTTGCTTCCATTTCTTCTTTTTGCATTTTGAAGCTCTACTTTGATCCTTCTGTAGATCCAGCAGTGCAAAATGCAAATTCTTGCAATTTCTTGACTGGTCTTAAGATTTCAATAAGGAGTGTAGTTGCTCTTAAGGATTTCTAAAACGCACACTTTTAACATGCTCCCACCTCTATGATAAATATTAACAAGCTGATAATTTAATCCTGTCTACAAATGTTTTTTTTTTTTTTTTAAGTATACAGGCCTCACCCAGACAGGTGAGTCGCTATTGTTTGACAGGACACATAATAAACAGCGGCGAAGTCAAAGTTCACATAAACTATACAAGATTGGCACGTGGCCCAACACTGATAACTGTGTCAGCATAAAAAAACAGAGACAAGAAGAAACGTGACAGAGGCCGAAGGGATAATTACAGTTTAGTGTTTGAACTACTGAGATCAGCTACTTTCCATAACTTAGTATTTAACTTTAATAAACTTAACTTTTATAAACTGCTACTTACTTACTTCGTAGCGTATTTTGAAAAGGGAAAGACACTTTGATCATATGAGACCTTCAGATGCAAGTTTCAAAGCTATAAATCTACTTTTTTTTTTACACCTTGCAAAGCTTCACAGAATCTCAAACACATTAAAAGCAATGCTGGCAGCAGTTGTTTATTGCATTTTATACAAGGTTTGTGGACGATGGATCTGAACGCTGTTGACCGCGAGCTGCCCACGAGCACTCAGCGTTCTCCTTCCAGCTGCAGTCCTGTGTGTCGTACACTTCCTGTCAATCGACAGTCAATGATGTTAGTCAATGCATGTGTGTGTGGGGCGGGCGGGGCGCAGTCAGGCTCACTGCCTGTGGTGGGATTTTACAGACTCCCTTACCTTCTTCCAGATGGGGATCTTGGCCTTCAGCTGGTTGATGCAGTGCTGGATGGCCTGCTGACCATCTTGTCGATGCGGGGATGATATTGCCATGACAACACTGGCCTGACCCACCTCGACCCACCTGAGGAGCAAAACCCCCTTTTAAACTGGAGGTCGGTTTACGGCATGAGTGCGTCAAAAACCTTTTCGGGATTATTTGAGAGGTTTTTCCAAGTTGTTTCCATGACCAGTTTTTTATTGCGATATTTAGGTTCTGCGCAATTCTAGGGGTAATGGAAACACAACGTTGTCTCACCCGAGCCGGTGGTGCACGCAGACGTGCGTCACGGTTGGCCAGCGCTCTCTGATGTCGGCACACAACTTGGTGAACTCCGACTGGGCCATGAGCTCGTACGCCTCATATTCTAGACCAATCACCTTCCTGCCGTCCAGCTCATCTTCGCGGGTCGTACCTGTGAACACATGATGCACCCCGCCCCCAACCGACAACCCCAACTCCATTTATCTGTTGCTGCTCCAGCCCCCTCTGTCAACTTCTCGAACCCATTGTTGCCCACCCCAGTCTAACGCATTACAAGCTTATACACTGAAAAAAATTTGCACCGACGTGAATACATCCTCACCTATAAAAACTGAAATGGCGCCACAGGACGGGCTACTGACGGCATCCACCACTTGCTGTACAGACAGCCAATCGCGCGTCAGCTTGAATGTGTCCGTCCCCGACTGGCCCATCTCTCTGAAGAGGAAAAAAAAACATTGGGAACACTGAGCTAAAGTGGCTCGTAGTTGCAGTGGTGTAGTTTCCCAGTTTGGGATCAATAATGTAGATCTATTCTATTCTATTCATTATCACAGTTCAGGTTGTCTCCAAGACTGCCATCCTTCATTTCACCAACAGCAACAACAACAGCAACAACATGCTTTCATTGACACAAAGAGAGACCCCACGCTGGGGTTTACACAGAAGATATTTGACAATTGGTTGAACTGTCTTGACGTAAAGGCGCGACCACACTGCGATGGTTTCACCACTAGGGTGCCGTCACCACCACTCACCCCGTAATTTACCCGCCGCTGAGCGGCGGCACCACGGCAACCTCGTCACCGTCTCCCAGAGTCAGCAGCTGGTCGTCGATGGCGACGTACTGCTGCCGCACCGCCAACACAACCTGACCCTGCAGAACAGAGAGTCTACACACACACACACACACACAGAGAACAGGTCAGCGTGAACACGGGCGGCACACCGCACACCGTCGGTAGTCGACAGTTCAGCCGAAGTTGCAGCGAGCACCTGGGATGGCGCTCTAGCAGCAGCAGCCACAGGTCAGCGCTGCTGATGGGCGTCGGCGAGACGACCTGCTCCTCCCTCACTCCTGCCAGCTCCACGCTCTTAGCAAAGTACAACACAAGCACCTGAAGGAAGAGGAGGAAGCAGCGTAACGTGAGGGGAGAAGGGGTCAAAACAAGAATGCAAAAGATTAATCCATTTCTCTCAGTGAAAACTTTATTTTTTTTTTTTAAGTAGCAGTCTCTTTGGGAAGGACTCTTTAAAACATATATATATATATATATATATATATATATATATATATATATATATATATATATATATATATATATATATATATATATATATATATATATATATATATATATATATATATATGAAAATGAAAGAAAAACCATTAAACCAGAAGTACGTGTCCACGCTTTTCACTGGTGGTGTCCATGTGACCTGAAAATAAGGTTTCAAATGCGGACGACCATGATGGTGACGTCAGCTACGGGCCCTCTCGTGCGTCTCACGAGGAACCGCATCCTCGCTCTTTAATGCGTTCACGCTGGCCCATGACACTACAACTACATTACTATACCCCCACATCCCAATTAGGAATTCCTTCATTTAAAACGTTGTTTTTCGATCGCAATGCAAATTTTAAGAGATATATATTTTTTTTACTCCATAATAAAAATATCGTAACTTGAATTGAACACAACACAAAACAAGAACCACCATGCTCAGTAATGCATTAAGTATCCAGCATCCACACATAAGCAAGATGAATGATGATGTATAACTGCAGAATGTTGATGTGATGAATGTGGTTGCTTGTGGCATGTGTCTTTTTTTATCATGGTTTTTAGTATGTATTGCTTTTTAATTTATTACGGATGCACCATAGGAAGGCACTTTTAAATTTCGTTGTGCTCCTATATCATGACAATAAAGAATTATATTATATTCTGTATTGTCTGAATGTAAATGTATTACTAGCAACACAACATGTAACAGTCATTTACAGTTGGACTTTCATGAACTGACGAATAGCAGTCAGTCACAAGACAAATTAGACGTATGTTTGCGCATTTGTTTTAATTTTTATTTTATTTTTTTTGCGGTTGTACGGTAATTCGGGACCGTTTCTAGTAGTTCTACGGCGCATACCTGCGTATCACGTTGACCACACTATTGGAACGAGTCAACAGAGGCACAGGTGTTTGTGTTGTTAAAAACAACACAAGTGCTCGTCTCATTGGTGTGTCAATAAACACTCACGGGCGCGAACTTTACCTGTGCAGTCATGAAGAAGGCGGCGAAATTCTGTTCATCCGAAGAAACTTTTCCTCACCAGAACTTCGGGAGAGAGCAGAGAAATACAGACATGACCCTCTCCTGCGGACACTTCCGCAGTGCGCTGTGATTGGCTGCCCCGCTGCTCCACCCCCACTGCCCCTCCCCTTACCCTTCCACGAGTCAAATCAGGGCAAGCGTCGCAACACTGCCATCTAGAGGGTTTTCAGTTTATAGTCGAATGGAAGACTGCGCGACTGACAGGACGCCGCCGAGCTGAAACGCGTGTTAATAATTAATAAATATTAATAAACCAATTAATTAAACTAATAAACAGATTAGGGGCTCACCCTTCACATGAACACAATCTTCACTTCAAGATGTGCACGTGTGACGTATGCAACTACAAACGGAGATCACAAAAAAAAAAAACACACCAACATTTAAATTTTAATATCAATATATAATATTTGTACCCAAGTTCATGGCACGACATGTGAAATCATAGCATGTTTAAATTTAGAATAAAATTACAAAAACTAAGATTGCATCCCACTTAATACTTTGAGATACTTCTTGTATGCATGACATACACAACATCTTTAAACAAAAAGTATGGAGAAAAAAAAATCAACCAAAATATTTGTAACCCAGTGTTTACCTTAATTTTCCCTTTCACATATAAATAATTACAGAAATAGGTTTAAAGAGTTCAATGGCATGTGCTTTGAGGAACATTCTTTGAGATTCAACACAAAATTACACAAACCAATAACATGTTCAAGCCCTGCATATTAACAGATCACAACATGCAATTATGATGCATCTTCACAGTTTAGAATCAATCGATCGCCTTTGCAAAACTGAAGACACACACACACACACACACACACACACACACACACACACACACACACACACACACACACACACACACACACACACACACACACACACACACACACACACACACACACACACACACACACACACACACACACACACACACACCTTGTTTGGTTCCTTGCAAAGTATGGCATTCTCAGCCAACCCTGTCAGTGTCTTAAAAAGGCACATTTCAGTGTTTTCCCTGTTCACCTTTTAAATAAAACAATATAAAGTTTTCTGTCGCATCTTCTAAACATGATTGACTCATTGTGCAATTTGAGCTGAGCTCTCCCATTATAAATGAGAACATTTAAGACATTCAGATTCCCAGCTCTTACATGTCATAATCTCCCTGTACATTTCAGTGAAATCCTGCCACATAAATCACATATTTCCTCATCATACCAGCAACTTTCCAAGATTTGGTTACATTTTGTAACAGTTTTAAAATTGTAACTGCATCCTCTCCTGATTCCTACACTTTTTTCCAGTTGGTTTGATTCCCGTTTGGCTACCAGTTGTCATTTCACATCACAATGAAAATTACAAATTCGAATCTGGTTGATTCTCGTCACTCATCACTGTAGCTCCGCCCGGAAAGCGCTGATTTCCATTGGACGCAGTGGAGCGATGCGCTGGGGCTGCTGTTGCCGGGCAGATTCTGTTCGACGTCGTCACGCAGCAGAGTGAGACCCGACGGACGGAGCGACCTGAACTGGAGGGGAGAGAAAAGATCCTCCAAGTTCACCTGGTGACAAAAAAACAACAAACTGGTTCAGACGAGCACAGGAAGTCGGCCAACACAGCAGGAAGTGAAGACATAAATCAGGAAAAAAAATCAAGAGAAGCTACTTCAGGAAACTCAAAGTGTGTATGTTGTCTACCTCTTCCTGTGCGCTCCATGTGCACTGCAGCGGTGGCTGGGGGGTGGAGCTACAGTCAAAGCCCTTCCTGTGGAGGAGGAGAGCCACTTCCTGTGATGGACTTCCAGCTTCCTGTTTACCAAACAGAGAAAAAAGGGCAAATTTTTTCAGTGTGCTGCCTGCTTGTTTGTAAGTAAAAAAACAACAAAAAAACAAACTAATGGTGCAAAAAAACAAAAACAAAAAAGAGTTCTAAGAAATCTGAATTGTGCACACATTTTTTTTTTTTTTTTTTTGTATGCGCTTACCTTAGCGTCCTCCAGCGTCCTGAGGTTCAGCAGGTGAACGTCGCACGGCAGTGACGCGCCCAGGGGCAGGTAGGGGCAGAGCTTGGGCAGCTGGCTGTCAGCGGGGGCGACCATGGTGAGCGGCGGGTGGCACAGGGAGAGCGAGGACAGGTGAGCGAGCAGCGAGAGGTGCTCAACGGCGGCTCCTCCCACTTCCTGTCGTGGAAGAACACAAAGAGAGCTCAGTGCTACAGTGGCAGTTTGCCGCAACCACAGGTGGCTCCATTTTTTATTTTTTGCTGAAACGACACCATAATAGGTTTTGATTTAGAGCGGCGCGCCCCTTTAAATAGGTATCAGTCCTTCCTGTGTGTATTTTCCCCAGATTTGATCCCAGAGGCAGTGCTCTGTTGTTTCTCCACCACATTTTTTTGTGCCCCTCCCACGCACACACCTGGGCCACGCCCCTCCTGTCCTCCAGCAGCAGGTGGTAGAGACTCGCCGTCAGCTTGTTGTCCATGACGCCCTGGCCGAGGCCACGGTTGTCGTCCTGCCTCAGCCGCCGGTCCAGAACCACCTCCAGCTCACCTGCGCAAAGTAATGGGACGCACTGAGAACACTGCCGGCGCTCAACCAATAGAGGGAGCAAAGCCCCCCCCCAACCCAATTTATATTCTGTCTAGCAAAAAAATGTAATTCTGATTGACCACTAGAGGTAATGCAGCCAAAATCCCCCAAAAGAATTTTCCCCATAGACCGCCATACAAAAATAAAGGCCTGTAAAACAGCTGACAGGACGACCTTTGACTTTAAATGTGGTTCATAAGAAATCTTTCTACTGTAGATTTTTAAGTGATGGTCTTGTAACCTTCCCCAATAGAATGATCAAGGCCATAAAATCACCAGAAAAGTTTTATATTCCCAGCGTGATAGCGTCACAGTGTCGTAAGTTGCTGCTGTGTCTCGGCTCGTTCTGAATGGCTGATGCAGGGGGCGTGGTCAAGGCTTACCAGGTCGAAGCGACGCGACGCCCTGACTCTGGGCTGACAGGAGAGACAGACGGGACGACGAGTCCTGGAGGAAGGCCGCCGAGGTCATGGGGTAAAAGTTGGCCTGCAGGGGGAGCTTGTCCAGAGTCCGACGTTGCTGCATCTGCATCCACACGTCAGAGAGTCGGTGAGAGTTAGCGAGTTAGTCAGAGACAGTCAGAGACAGTCAGAGAGTCGGTCAGAGAGTCAGTCAGAGAGTTAGTCAGAGTTTGTCAGTTAGTCAGAGTCAGTCAGAGAGTCAGTGAAAGAGTCGGAGAGTTAGTCTGAGAGTTAGTCTGAGAGTTAGTCTGAGAGTTAGTCAGAGATTCAATCAGAGAGTCAGTCAGAAAGGGCCTGAGGAGAACGGACAGACACCTGAAAGCCATTGAGGTCAGTGAAAAAGCGGTTGCCGCTGTCGACCTGGCTGACTAGCCGCATGACCAGCTCCCGGTTGACCTCTGACCTGATGTCCACCGTGTTGGATACCTCCAGGGATCTCCCGGCGTGGCCTTGGCAAGGGGGAGACAGACGGCGAGAGGAGAGAGTTTGGTCGGGGATCAGGGCAGAGATTCATATTGACAAATATTAAGATGAGGTCCACTTGGAAGGTAGCAAAGCAGTGAGTAAAACGCACAATATACTCACTCATACTGATTTTTTGTGCACCTACGATGACAAAGGCGGAGCGATCCAGATCATTATTTCATGAAACTGGTTATGATGGAGTTTGGTGCTAAAATGAGCAGGTGACCCCAAACTAATGAATGGAACTATAGATTTGCTTTAGGGCATAAAAGAATGTGGGTCCTGAGAGTGCACCAGTTGAGAACCACTGGTTTCGGGTTTGGTGATTCTTGAACTCACTCTTGCACTTTACAAATAACAGCTGACTGATTGATTCATTGATTTTACTCTGAAAATCAGCTGGTATAATAAGAGTGCCATGTCAACGTTGTTCGCAACGTGCTTTCTGACCACTTGATGGCGCCTGACCTTAACACAGGGGGTCTGGATAAGCACATGAACAGCGTAAACCCGTCATTACCATCCAGGTGGTACATCCGGACTCTGTGCGTGAAGTGTCGGAAACAGGAAGTGATGTCCGAAAAAACAGGGCCGCTGGACACCCGGACAACGGGCGGGTCTGTGTGCGAGTAGAGCTGGTGGAGGGACGAGACACATTCAGAGTGAACCAGAGAGAGAGAGAGAGAGAGAGATGCAACCAGGTCGGACTCTCACCTGGGCTCCGTTGTTCTCTGGCAGGAAGAGGTAGGCCCCACTCCTGTCACGCCCCGCCCTGGCCCCGTACCACAGAAACTGTACCTTCACCTCATGGGTGAGACCAGACCGACGCAGGCGGACTTTCTGCAAATCACAAAAGAAACAAAAAAGATGACGAAAGTCAATATTACACGAGTTAAAACAAAGAGATTTGCTGATGACACTCATCTGACCTGCAGCAGGCCGGTGTCCGGGGAACTCCATATTTGGACGTGCTGGTTGCTGAGCGACAGAGGGGCGGCGGCCTCGTCTCTCGCTGGGCGTGACACCCGGAAGTGTTTGTCCGCGTCGCTCGGTGGGGCGGCGTCATTCAGGACGGTGTACTGAGCGCGGTGGGAGGAGCCAGCGGCGGCACTGGTCACATGGTAGACGGTGAGCGACAGAGGAGGAAGTTCAGCGACAAAGTCCAGCTACAGGTGGGTAAGAAAACAAAAACATACTTAATTGGTCTTGTGAATAAGCGGCTGACTCAGGCATGGGCAAACTACGGCTCGGGGACCATATGTGGCCCGTGAAGCTTTTCAATACGGCCCGCCGAACTTGAAGAAACAATATTAATAGTATGTAAGTCATAAAATAGCAGAATTTAACCCATTTTTCCAGTGTTTCAATAAAGAGCTAAATACCGTGGGGCTTCAAAGACTCATATTGTTGTAACTTTGCTTTTGTTCATTTTCAATTGACATTAAAGCTACATATCCCATAATATATCACCAAAACACTCCATCCAACTGCATTCTGAATTCTTCACCTGGAATTTTTCTGCAGACGCCCGATTAGGCTCCTCCCACACTGCGGAGATCTGCGCCGCCATTGGCCGGCCACTCTCGGCGTCGACGACACGAGCGTCCGGACAGTCGACCGCGACGCTGACGACGGTGGTGCGGCGCTGCTCCGTCGGGTTGTAGACCACCAGCAACCTGGAGCCGGGGAGGCGGGGCAAAGGAGGCCAGTTTGGACGTTTAGACGCAGCTTTGACAACGACATCAGCAGTGGCCACAAACTAACACACATACAAACGAGCAAACTCTCCTTTCACATGGTTCAGTGTGTGGGGAAAAAAACGTTTGTTCACGATGTCGACATGACTTTGGGTGGACGGACTCGACTTCTCTAAGGCCCGCCTCCTCACCTGGGCTGCTCGCTGAGCGTCAGAGACGTCTTCTGAGGCAGAGCGTCCTGCGTCGAAATCACATCATCCTGTCAAAAAAAAAATTAATATATATATATATATATATATATATATATATGTGTTTATGTATATATATATATATATACAGTCAGAGTGTGTGAGTAAATATACATATACATACATATATACATATCTATACATGTATATATATATATATATATATACACATGTATATATATATATACATGTATATCTATGTACTTATATCAGGGATTATTTAACAGACACGTTAGACACATCAGATGATGATGATGATGATGATGATGAGGGGCTGATGGAGCCAAAGGTCACCATTTGCAGGGCGGGCTGGGAAGGGTCAGGTTTGTACTGGCTCTTGTCCAAAAGAAGCAGCCAGTGGGCGGCGCTCTCCATCACCTTGCGTAATTTAAGGATGGAGTGGAACAATCTGCAAAGAAAAAAAAAAAAATCAAAGTTGAATCGCTGGTTTAGAAACGTGATTAAGTGTTTGTGCCTTTGTCGACGGAGGAGTGCTGTTAGAAAATTAAAAAACAAAAAAAACAAACTGTAAAACATTGAGACTGAAAGATAAAAATACAAAACGAGCAAAAAAAATTCACAAGTTTGCTTTTAGGGAGGTGAAACAAACACAGTCACAGACACGCAATGCTGCAAAAAACACAACATTAATTAATAATGCGACGCGAATCACGTGCAGGGTTGGGAGATTAATGCCACATGCTAGTAGCTAAATGAACAGGAATGAACAGGAGCGGGTGGGGGGGGGGGGGGGGGGGGGTGCTAACGCTAATGGCTCACACTGAGAGAAATGGTACCTGCCACTGCTGCCAAAGTCAGCCTTGAACAGAGAGCATATGGAGGGACAAATGAGACAAAAAGTGGGCTGACACACAAACTGATGTGAGCAGAATTGACACCAGCGGTTCTCAACTGGTGGAGACTCACGTCCCACTTTGTTTTTCCTTCTGATGAAGTCGCGACACAAGTTTATTTCACAAAAATAAAAGCGGTAGCCCACTAGGGCCAGGAGGAGAAGTGGGCAGGAGGAGAAGGTGGAGGAGGACGAAGAGGAGAAGGAGGAGGTGGAGTAGGTGGAAGAGGAGGGGGGCGGGGGGGTGGGAAGAGGTGGAGGAGGAGGGTGGAGGAGGAGGCAGAGGAGGGGTGGGAAGAGGTGTAGGTGGAGGAGGAGGAGGGTGGAGTAGGTTGTGGAGGGGGAGAAAGAGGAGGTTGAGGAAAACTGCCCAAAACGCCGCGACCCAATCAAAACAGCTGTGACAGCACACTTTTGGGTCCCCACCCACCAGTTGAGAAACACCGACTTAAACAAAGTTGGATCATAAATCACAATTCTTTATGCTATCTTTTCGGTATTTTAAGTGTCGTTTCAATAAAGAGCTAAATACCGTGGGGCTTCAAAGACACTGATTCTGTGGTAACTTTGCTTTGGTTCATTTTCAATTGACATTAAAGACATGTTTTCTAAACATCCCATGATATATTTTTTCCTCCTATGAGGTGGGTCATCAAAACACCCCATCCATCTGCTGCTGCTGCTCCGGCCCCCTCTGTCGGATTTTCAAAAAAAAAAAAAAAAATCAAAGGTCTGCGATGCAAAAAACTACACCCTGGGGACGGGAGCGGCCCACCTGGTGCCGTAGTCCACCACCACGTGTTCGCGGGCCGTGCCGGTGATGCCGTCGTGATGCTGGAACAGCGCCAGGCTCCGCCTCGCCTCCGTCAGCCGCTGGAAGTGCTCACGCGCCGGGAAGCCCGTGGCGAGCGCTGGCGGCTGGCCGGCACCGTCCAGTCGACGCACGTCGGCCAGAGTCAGACTGTAGAGGATCTCTGCCGCTCTGACACGCACAGGAAGGAAGCAGGAGGAGGAGGAAACGGTTGTAAAATCTACACATAATAAAAAAAATAGAACTAAAACTAGCAGAAAGTGTGATGACAGTTGGGGAGGAGGAGGCACCTCAGCGTGGACTCCAGCACTCGGTCGAGCCGCTTGTAAAACGGCCGGGAGGTGAAGTAGCCGCTCCAGTAGTGGTCGTCACGGTCGGCGTACGTGAAGAAGTCGCCGCGAAGCGTCGGCAGCGTCGCCCCCGATGCTGAGAGGGAGCGGTGGAGGGAGCGGAAGTAGTCGGAGAGGGTTCCAAACTGAGCCTGGAGGAGGACGAGGAGGAGGAGGAGAAATGGTGTTTGAACTTGACTGTGTCCACAGTGAGCTTCACTGTCACTTCACACCTTCTGTGTCGTCTTCCTAACGTTTCAACTTCTCACTTTGACTCCTGAGCGGCTGTCAAAGTTGCCCCTGTGTCCCACAAACGGCAAAAATAAAAATATCGATCTTGAGACGGAGACACTGGAGACAGTGGGCGCCACAAGCCCCGCCCCCTGCCACAAGGCCCGCCCCCTGCCTACCTGCCTGGACTCTTGACTGGACGCTCACCTTGATGTGGAGCTCCGGGTGCTGCTCAAAGTAGTCGAAGAGCTTCTGGTAGTTGGTGAACTGGGCGTCCCACTCGCGCGCCTCCACGTAGCGGAAGTCGTCGCCGAGCGGCACCAGGAGCACCGGCGAGCGAAAGAGGCGGGACTTCTGGCGGTACTGGTCCAATAGCATGCGAGCTCTGAAGGGAAATACAAAACATCTGGCTGCCATGTGTCCCACTATGGTCCTGTGTGTGTGTGTGTGTGTGTGTGTGTGTGTGTGTGTGTGTGTGTGTGTGTGTGTGTACGTGCATGCACGTTTGTGTCCGTGCGCACCTCTCTTGGACATTCTGCTCAGTGATTGGCTGCGGCGGGATGTTCCAGGGACAGGAGACCCGCCCCCCCTGCAGGCGGTGGAAGTCAAACTGGCAGCAGACGGACGGGTTCGGACCGCACGTGTGCGGAACGTCGTAGCTGTAGAATGGCATCATGTGACACGTGATGTCACTCCGGGAGGAGGAGTCTGTGAGAGAGAAGAAAAGGGGCTGGTTTTGGTTGTTGTTTGTGAGGGATGCAGCGATACCACTGTTTTTTTACGGTATGAGTACTTGCATTTCAGTACTCCGCAATACCGAGTACTTAATGAGGCCATTACACATTTTAGAATTACTTCTTTAAAACTTTCCACAGACGTTCTGTTATTTGACCAACATTTCTCAGAATGTTTTTCTATAACAAGTTTCACTGCAGTACATAACACATTTTTAAAATAATTTCTATATACATACATGTACAACTGTTGTCGGTGTTGTTGTATCGGCACATTTATTATGAGTACCATTAGGGTACTCAACCCCGGTATCAGTACAGATACCCGATACTGGTATCGGCATATATTTTACAAGCACGAGTAGAGCATTGAATACCCAATACTGGTATCGGTGTGCGTATTTTAAGTACGAGTCGAGTAGCTGATACCCGATACTGGTGTTGGTGTCGTGGAATCAGTTGCTATTTTACGAGTACAAGTAGAGTACTCAACCCCTGTATTGGCACCAATACCCGATACTGGTATCGTTATCATGATAACAGAATGTATTTTACGAGTAAGTACGAGTCGCGTACCTGATACTTGTTACTGGGATCGGTGCCTCGTATCGGCAGGTGTTTTAAGTGCAGAGCACCTAATACCCAATACTGGTATCGGTGTACCTATTTTACAAGTACGAGTTGAGTACCTGATACTTGTTACTGGGATTGGTGTCATGGTATCGGCACGCATTTTACGAGCAGAGTACCTAATACCTGACACTGGTATCGGTCTACGTATTTTACGAGTATGAGTCAAGTACCTGATACTCGATAATGGTATCGGTGTTGTGGAATCAGCACCTATATTATGAGTACGAGTAGATTACTCAACCCCTGTATCGGTGCATCCCTATTGTCTATTGTAGTGGTTCCAGTCGCAAACCGGAAGCGCCGAACGAGAACCGGTTCAGTCCGGTGTGTGTGATCTTCACCCCAGCTCTGCCGCCACGCAAACTCCAGCGTCTGCTGCTTGGCAAAGTGCTTCTTGACGGCGTAGTGAACCCGCTGGATGACCATGTCCTCAAGTCCCGCCCCCTTCAGGATGTAGGTCATGGAGGGCGAGTGGCCAAAGGGATCCACCGCCCAGCCACTGCGGGGCGTCACACCTGGACACACACACACACACACACACACACACACACACACACACACACACACACACACACACACACACACACAGACACACACACACACACACACACAGGTTTTTTTTGAGAAACAAGTCATAAAATCCCAAAAAAAAAAAGACACGGCGAGGCGAACCTAGGTGACGCCGCACCCACTGGTGACCCTCAATCAGCTGATCCAGCAGGGCGAAGTAGTGAGAGTTGGCCTCGTCGGGCATCACCCAGCCACCCGTCACGATCTCCAGTTGACCCGCCTTCAGCAACCTGACCAATCAGGGCACGGAGGGGGTGGGAGGGAAGGGGTGGTGCAGACAAACCGACAACATGGATGGAAAGAAATTATTAAAAAAAAACGACAAAAATCACGAAAAACAACAACAGCTACAACAACAAATAGAAACGTGTCTCCGTCTATTTGTTTTACGTGGGCGTAGACCAGGCGTGGGCAAACTACAGCCCGAGCGCCATATGCGGCCCGTGAGGCTTTTAAATCCGGCTCGCCGAACTTGAAGAAATTATATTAATAGTCAGTAAGTCATAAAATAGCTGTCTTTCAGAATTGGCGAAAGGAAATGCAGTTTAAACAGCGGCAGGAGGTCAAAGGTCAGAGGTCAAAGTACCGTTTGGCCAACTCTCTCTTCTGCTCGTCAATGTCGTTCCACCATTTGGAAAAATAGCTGATTTCTGCCCAGATCATCTTCCTCCTGAGACACACGGGGGAGGACGGAGGTTGTGAGTGACAAGGTGGAACTGTGTGTGTGTGTGTGTGTGTGTGTGTGTGTGTGTGTGTGTGGCGAGTGGGGGCGGGGGGTCCTTACCGGCTGTCTTGGCTCAGTTTCAGCAGCATATTGTCGAGGATGTGTTTGGTCTGATCATCATAGTACTTGTCAAAGGTCTTCAACCAGCCTGATACACACACACACACACACACACACACACACACACACACACACACACACACACACACACACAATAATATTAGATAAAAAGATTGCTGCCCACGCACGCATGCCAACACACACACGCACTACTCCACTCCTCCAGCAGGGCAGATATACTGCGATGGCCGTCTCACCGGGGTCGTTGTGCGAGTGGGGAACCAGGAAGAGCTCCAGTGGCTGCTGGTCCCACTCGGTCCCTTCATAGTGGATCTGAAAGCCCTGTTTCCAGGCGCCGCCGTCGGGATTGTCGAACGGCAGGATGTTGTAAACGTCCAACAGCTGAAAGAAAAACAATCATGAAAAATGATCAGTGTGTGTGTGTGTGTGTGTGTGTGTGAGAGAGCATCTTCTCACCTGCACCCCGTTAGCTCCGCCCTCTATCTCCTCGGTCAATCGGCAGCCGGGTAGCAGTTCGCTGTTGGCTCCTCCTCCTCCTCCTCCTCCTCCTCCTCCTCCTCCTTCTCCCTCTCCTGCTCCACCTCCTCCTCCTCCTCCACCTGCTCCTGCTCCACCTCCACCTCCATCTCTTCCTTCCCCTCCTCCTCCTTCTCCACCGGACGCCAGCGCCTCTTTGCGCCGGAGCAGAGAATTGCTGAGGTTCGCAACCAGCTCGTTGTTGCCACTGATGAGCTGCTCGAGCCTTTCGATCTTCTTATGGATCTGGGACAAATCCTGCAGGCGAGTTATTTTGACACTGTCATTTTCAGACAAATTAGCTAACAAGTATATCAAGAAATGCTCACGTTCAAATTTTCTTTTTTCTTCTTCTTTTTTCTTTTTAGCAACCCCAACATTCTACTTCTTTATTTGTTGTACCCCTCTCCAAAGTTGCCAATTGGAGAGGAAGATTCTAGTGTAGCCGGCCGTAGCGTTATCCACTCGCTGCCAGACTGGTGTCAGTTGTCCTCAATCCTGTTCTGTCATGCACTTCTTTAAAACAGTATTGAGTAACAATCAGGAGGATGAAGGGTATTTCGCACACTGGTCTTACCTCATCAACCTGTCTCCCCGGAAGCCCCTTTTCCATCCCAAAATCTGTCTTCTGCATCAACTCAAGCATGTGGTACAGTGAAATCACGGCAACAAAGAAGACCCCGCCGATCAGCACCAGCAACAGCCGACTCCTCTTCATCCTTGAAGAAACTGATCAAAAACAAAGAAATAAAAAATTAATGATTGAAGTCCTGAGAGAGTCGAGAGAACCTGGTACGAGACATGATTCTATCCTCCTATTCTTTGACACAAAGAAAATTTGTTTGAAGAGCCGTACGTAAAACCCTTGACTTTGCAGGAAACTAACTGGAGTTGTCTACTCTTTTATATAGTGAAGATTTAAATGTATTCATCCTAAAGCGGTGTTTCTCAACTGGTGGGTTGCAGCTCCCACACATCACCCCTTTAAAAAAAAAAAAAAAAAAAAACTTACTTCAGCGAAACCCCAAAAAGAATAAAGGACAGTCAAACGTTTGACTAAACCAAGAATTAAATCAAAAAGATCTTGTAGCTTGTTCGCTCGACCGTGTCACTGCTGCCAACCTTATCACCGCCAAACACACGCGCGTGTTTTTGTTGATTACGAGACGCTGCAGTCCGACTTCCGGTTGAGATTCCCGACGTAAGATGGCGGCTAAGTCGACGCGCCTGAGCCAGGGCTGGACGCGGTGTGGATTAATTCTCTATGCAATGTCTCTTGAGCAACACAATACAACAGCAACAACAACAACGGTGACGCGAAATAGTGTCACGAATGGTCCTGGCACAGCCGAAACGCAAAAAGCATTATAGTTGTTGCCCAAAAAATTGCAAACCTGTTGAACTTCCGCGTTTGGGCAAACTTCGGTCCACTCTCGTGCTCCTACGCGTCCTACACTGGCGTCACCTGTCCGTCTGAAAAAAAAAAAACTTAAAATAAAATACTAGTAAAATAAAATGAAAACTTATTTTTAAAAGCAGATATAGGAGAGAAAGACAGAGGGGAAAACTTGTCTAAATAACGTGACATACAGTTGACGGACTTGCACGTCGCCGTGAGTTTGGGCGGTCGGAGGCGTCGACTGCACTGCAGGGAGGCGGAGACACACGGCTGTCTGGTCTATTACTCCCCCCCCCCCAATCCGTCTTCTCTTCTCATCTCGTCTTTATATATTCAAAATTATCCGGGTCCAAGACCTGTGAACTTTGTTTTTTTCCCCCCAAAAGTGCTGGTGTCACGATTGAACGTTTCACGACGCAGAACTTGAGTGCAAGGCAACAAACGTTCGATTTTAATCTCGAATTGCATTTTCTCAATAGTCGTCCTCTCTTTGGGCGTGTTTGTGGCCCGAATTCTCATTCGAAACGTTTCATACGAGGCGGAGCTGAGGCGCTATTATTATTTTTTTTGTTCCGCTGACTCAGCCTTACGGTTGACACGCGTTCTTCCGGTTGGAACAGCCCTGTTTCCGGAGAGAGTGAGAGATAAAGTGAGTGAGAGAGAGAGAGAGAGAGAATGAGAGAGAGAGAGAGCGAGAGAGAGAGAGAGAGAGAGAGATTTTGTTGGCGGTCATTGGAGGCCAACTCGACTTAAATTTGTGTACATCTGGTGTAAACCAGTTAATTGGAAACCAGTTTAGTGGGGACGCGTTGTAGCTCACTCCGGTTGTTTGTGATTACGCAATGTAAGAGGTCAACTGTCCCACTGAACCGACTCATAACCCCGCTGGCAGGAACGAGGAGGACTTTGACAGTTGCATTTGAACTGGGATAAGGACAAAAGTTGCCAAAAACTGAATATTTTGAGCGTCGCTCAATGAAGCTGTGCATGTAAATGTACAATCAATGAGTGTGTGAGCAAAATGGAATTTTCTCTTCGCCGTCGTCGTCATATGTGACGTTTGTAAATGTTTTCTTTCAAGCGCAAGAGATCTCATGATTTCTCAACAGAAACTTTATTTGTATTCACATGTGTGAATGTGACCACAACCACTACAAGTGCCATTTTATACATGAACCAGTGCAAACTTTTAAGAGCAAAAACACCTTTCACATCAAGCTGCATTCTGCCCTCAAAGACTCATTGTTAAAAATCAAAACTGTTGATTTATGACCATCTCATTTTAAATATCACTGAATTATATGCTCTATACTTACTTTCTTATTATTAACAAATAAAACTTTTGTACAACTTTATACAAATTTTGGGTTGTTCCTGCATCCCCTGCCCCCACAGAACTCATTTTAAGGTGGACTCATATACACATAAAGATGAACAGACAGCTGCTGGTGGCAACCAATCAGCTGTCAGCGTACACGAACATCAACATCACGTCTAACACTGGATCTAGAGCTCATGCTGGATTTATACACTGTGATTCCATGGTAACACGTCAACAGGCCCACATTCACTGTGATGGCAGGAAGTGACACAAACGCCGAAGAGTGGAGAGAAAATCTGCTGCGGTTTCTGCTGTCCTGAAAGAGAAGGGAAACTGTACCAAAACCTGTTAAAACACCAAAAGGAACGTTCCTGCGTCGCGTCACGTTCCAATAGTTACAGCTAGTGACCAATGAGGGGCCTTCCCAGCGCTTCTCTGCCGCCAGTGTCCGAGCTACGCTAGACCACAGACCTTTAAGGTTCTGCCACTTCCTGAGACTTTGTTATCATCCGGCTGTTTTGACATGTTGCCTTTAATATTTCTGTGACTTGCAGAATCATAAATTATTATTTATTTATCATCATCATCATCATCATCATCATCGGTTTTACTATTCACCCTCCGTTTTACGTTTGTGACCAAGCAGGCGTCACGTTTATTTTCACCGTCATCTATAAAACGAGAGCGACTCCGCCAATGATGTCACGCACCTGGGGCCAGTAGCTGCCCCCCAACCAACCCCACCCACCTCCACCCTCCCCACCCCAACCCCCTCTCTAGCAGCTCCGGCCCTCCAGCAGCAGGACCCTCAGCAGCGTCCTGGTGGCGGCCAGCAGCGCCCCGTGCAGCGCGTACTGCGCCGCCAGCGCGCCCACGCCGCGGTAGAAGCCGGCCACGCCCTCCTTGCGGCGGATGGAGTGGAGGCAGTCGGCGAGACCATCGTACTGCGTGTTGACGGGCACCACCAGCTGGTCGGCGCGCACGCCGTCCGTGGCGTCGATGATGGTGCGCGTGCCCTGCAGGCCGAGGCGGTGCAGCGCCGTCTCCAGGGGAAGAGCGCCAAGTCGGCCACCAGCGAGCCCGCCCACACCGCCGCCAGCTCGGGAAGTAGGCGCCCAGCGGGTTGGCGAGTCAGGCGGCGGCGGGCGCAGCGGTGGTCGTCGCCCGCCGCTTCCTGCCCCACTGGTGCAGCCACAGCGCCACCCGCTGGACCGACACGGAGATGGCGTAGCGCAGGATGGCGTGCAGCGCGGCGGGCAGCAGCAGCGAGCTGAGCGGCAGCAGGCGGCGGCTGTGCGGCGCCCCGACGCCCAGGAAGCGTGTCAAACCTTCGCGGATGCAGTCCAGCAGGCCCGAGGACGAGTCGTCGCGGACGATCTCGCTCTGCCCAGGAGAGAGAGAGAGAGAGAGAGAGAGAGAGAGAGAGAGAGAGAGAGGAAATCAAATTGTCAACAGCATCAAATTAAAAAGCAGCTGTGCCACTTTTCTTGCTAAAAAATGTCCCTGCAGACAGCTTTCCCGACAGGGGTGACCTTTTAGAGTTTGCCTAGGGGGCGCTCTTGTTCACAACGACAGCTCGTGGTTTCAGTTACCTGCACAGTTTCAATGAGGCTGGCGCAGTAAAACGGGAGAGCCACCACCGCTGTCAGCCTAAAGGTGACGAGGAGGAGGATGATGAGAGAGAGAGAGAGAGAGAGAGAGAGAGAGAGAGAGAGAGAGAGAGAGAGAGAGAGAGAGAGAGAGACCTGATAATTAATAAGCAGAGCAGAGAAAAAAAATCCAATTCAAAATCAATCAAGAGTCAGCAGACTGACCCTTTCAGCGCCAAATGTCCGGCCACCTGCTTCCACGTCCACCTGTGAGGAAGCTCCCTGCACGCACGCACACACACACACACACACACACACACACACACACACACACACACACACACACACACACACACACACACACACACACACACACACACACACACACAGCAACAAGTGAGCCACACGGTGCCACCGCCAGGCCGACGAGTGCAGTCAAACGACGGGAAGTTGGAAGTTACCGTGGCAGTGGCGTGAACTCGCTGACGATGCCCTCGGCTCCCAGCGTGATGCCGTGGACGATGAAGGTGCTGCCCATCCCTTTCCACAAGGCCTTCACACCCTGACAACAAGTCAGAGATGAATAGGGAAAGTCAATATTCGCCACCACCACCGCCAAACACCTTTGGAATTCAGGAGAGCTCGTCAATGCGTCGCCGAGCCAAGTTCTCAGAGTAAAAACACTTAAAACCAAAAAGACCCTTAACATAATAGTCTGTCTTTAAAAAAAAAACGTATCAAGTACAATTCCCTCCTTATATCAAATATAACTGTCGTAGGCGTGACCCTTCTAGGTTGTGTCATTGTGTCGGCGTACCTGAGCTTTGGTGATGGTGTACATGACGGTGACGGCGCTGAACGGAGTCAGGTGGTAACAGCGGGCGTGGTAGTTCACCTGAGACAATCAGCAGCAGGTTAAAAACACTCATTTACGCTTTACTCGCAAAAATAAGCTACCTGGATATGAAATTGAAACATCTGATCCTGTCTGTGTATGCACACATAGAAATGATAATATGTCATTTCTGTCATAATAACAATAACAAAAGTAATAAAGTAATAATATGCATTCCTTTTTAATATTCTACTTCTCCTTTGGACGTCGTCAATGTCAATTATATAAACCCATTGGCACAAAATGCCAGTTCCATATTAATGCCAGGTGTTCTTAATTAGTCATCGTCATTGGTCAAGGGAGAAGAATCTGATTGGTTACCTGACACTGTCGGCGGAAGACGATGCAAGGGTGAGCGAGGACGTTTTCAGTGAACAAACTGCAGACACACAGACGCTTAGATGAAAAAACTATATACACACATATATATATATTTACAGTCAGTCATACTTTATATCATAATTTCACCACTAGATGGCTCAAAGTCTACGTACCCATTGGCTAACCCCCCTTGTGATGTCACAAAGGGCCATTGGGTTGAGTTAACAAGGGTACTTAGAAGTAATCTTGTTTGGCTCGCAAAAACAATGTGTCCCGGTTGTCTGCAGCTGATGCAACATTTTGTTTGTTCTGTGCACTTGCAAGGTCCAACAAAAGACCAGGAGCATAGAGGTCCTAAGGCTAAATCACTTTGGATGAATATGACGATGATGATGATGATGATCACAACACACAAAGCAGAGGATTTCCAACCTGACAAGGCCGATCCCGAAGCCCGCGAATCGATTCAGCTGCTCTGCGAATGGAAGCAAGCCAACAGTTAATAATACGAAGAAGACACATTTCTTCCCAAATCCCAGCCTTAACCTGAAAAAGAAACAGCTAGTTTAAATGAGTCACATCTCAAAGTGCCGCCTATCAATGAAAATTTAATTCAAATTCATTTCAAGGAGGATACTAGCCTTGCTGACCCATGTACTTTTTTTTAATGTGTTTTTTTTCCTGATTTTTGACTCTTTCACTCTCAGTTGCGTCTCAAAAAGATACTGTATAAGCAAAGAGGAAAGAAAGAATGAATGGGGAGGGAGAAACATAGTCATTGTGTACCAGATGTATGTGAAATTATTGAATAAAGACATTTAAATAATAATTAAAAAAAAAGTACACACTGGACCTTTAACATCAGCTTTACTCATGTCACTATGGGCCACACACTCACACATACCAATTCATTTCAACCTATACTGCGCTGAATTACATTTAGTTCGGTCCACGTTTCACTATCTCCAGATAGTCAGGCAGGCAGGGTGCTAAGAGTTAGCTGGGGCATGTTAGCCTAATGCTAATTGTACGTCGCTGTTGGCGGCTATCTGTCAACACAACGTCATAACTGGCATGCGTAGAAACAAACAAACAAACAAACAAAAAATGACTTGACCCGGCAACTGGCTACTTCTGACTGCTTCCTGCTCCTGCTAAAGAACAACGACCCAACTGCTGGCCTTCGTCCATCCACACACCGACCTACCAGCAGGGGGTACGCCCGGTTGTGGAGCATCCCAGCCGCCGCCGCCGCCCGCCGCGGCTCCCGCAGATGCGGACTCGCTCAGCGACTCATCGTACTGAGGGCTGCGGTCCCCGTAGTGAAGGTTGCGGCTTCCGGGTATGTCGGGCGGCGTCGTGACCCAGTGGTGCTGCTGCAGCTCCGCAGCACCTGCGGCGCTTCTCACCGGGTAGCCGGCTCCGTACAACGGGTCGTCCCGGCCACGGTAGCCGAGCCCGTCGAAGCTGTCCGGCCGCCTGGAGGCCATCTGAGGGTCGGTGGCAGAACGGGAGAAAGGAAAGAAAAGAGCGAAACGAGGATGGGGTCAACTGCAAAGTGAGACCATCAAACCCGGATCTACTGCGCGCGTTTGGGTGAAAGAACGAAGGGTGTTGGGTGTTTCAAGCTGGGAACATTGGCCGGCGACGGGTTTGACCCGCTGCAAAACATCTACCTTTCATCTAGCAACCCGGAAGTTCAAGATGAAAGGTAGAACTTCCGGGTTCAAAATCTGGTGACTCATCACCGCCACCCAGTGGTTGGGAAGAGAAGTTTTTCCTCAAACTACTACAACTGTCTTTTGCTATTTTTTTGGTTTGTTTTTTAAAAAAAAAAAAAACACTAATAAATGAGAAGCTTAATTTTTTTTAATTTTAAAAAAAAAAATCATTTATGGGTTTTATTCCAGGGATTGTTCCAGCATGTGTGACAAAGATAAAACAAATATTTGGACAATTTTATTTCTAGAACAACATTTTCCTTCACAAAGCATTGTCATCACAACTTCATTCTTCACAATCTACAAAACAGATTCAAACTGAGAGGAGACAGTGGACTGTTTGTCAGAGTTTCCACAAAAGCCAACAGTGTGCAGCCATGTGTTCAATGCACAAAACTGCCCTGAAACATTTTTAATTTTTTGGGGTAAGTTTTCAACACTGAATTCCTTTTACGTCAGCAATATTAAGTTTTAGATATTTTTTTTTAATCAAAGAGTCCAGTAACTACAGTCTGCCCCTGCATCCAGATTCTCAGAGCTCCTTCCACCTCTCAGTGTGAATACAAAACAAATGCACGCACACAAAAACAAAACAATCACATTGACATCATCATCGTCAGCACCACTTCAGCCAGAAAAAAAAGGTGACATGGAACCAGTCAAGTAACATTTTGTCTGGTCATTCCCAACAAACCGCAAATTGTTCACAGGTGGACTCGATTTACAGCAAATTTTCTCCCAGAGTAAAGGAAGCAAAACATTTAGCAGATGACATTTTTAAAGTTGTACTGCGGCCAGGCCACCGGAGCCTCGCCTCTGGTGTTAACAGACATTTTTAAGATTGCGGCAGCAGCACCAAGAGGAAAAAACACTGGCCTCGAGTCAAGAGTACATCAGCCACGTTAAGGCAGCGGGTGCCGGGGTTTAAGGCCGACCAGTGGCTGAGAAAAATAAAGGAACAAAAATTACAAAAGACAAAAATATTGAGTTGAAAAATACTGTTCTTGACTTTTTTTTGTAAATTTGAATCTAAAACCGTTGAATTTGTTCTGACAAAGTTTCAAAAGTCTAACTGTGTTTAAGTGAAAAGCAACCCGGAGGAATGTTTTGCCGTTTGTAAAAACAAGACGATAAAATGACAATTTGGTTTTGGTTGGAAAGCTCACAGAGCAGGTGGAGCTTGCAAAAAACAAATGAACAAGAAATTCTCCATTACACATTTTAAAAATTTGACATCCAACAAAAAATGTTAGTGTCTTTAATATTCCAAATTTTGTTCGGCTCTGTCTCAATTATTTTCTGTATTTAATCATCTGCAATTTAAATATATATTTATTTTTTTTAAACTTCAAGTCACATTAGATTTATTTCTGGTTAATTTAACACAAGGCTCCTTGGCTGAATTGACCTTGTCTAAATTTATTTAAATAAAAAAAACACAACATAAAATACATGGAAACAAAAAAGTAAACTTTTTAATTACAAAAATTTAAATGACAATGTTAATAGGTAATCTACCAGCTAATATATTATCTTCTAGATAAACAATTTAATATCGTTTCATGATTGGTAGCTCTGTCAATTAGCCGCTAACCAACTCCCAAACCAACTAACCGAAATGAAAACGGGAATTTACGTGCGCTATATGTTCGCTATCACTGTGGCTCGTCGCGACGAGCGACTATCTCTGCAGGTGTTATGGCACTAAAACAGAATTCAAACGTTAAATTCATTTGTCGAATCAAATTGTTGAGGGTATAGTGAGCTGTGATTGGCCTACGTGGCCTACCGGCTGTTTTTTTCTTTTGTTTTTTTTCCAAAATAACTCGGCCAAGCAAACTTGACAGTCATTTTAAAAAAAACAAAAACAACAAAAACGACAGTTACGAGTGTGTTTGGCATTTCCTGCAGACGCTCACTACAGGTGTCAGTTTGCACATTTAGGCGCATTACTTGTTCACACTTATAATTTAGTGTCTCTCTTTTCGATGTGCTAAATTACTCGGCCACTGACAGAAAGTAGAACGAAACGGGCGAGCGGCTTTAGTTAGACGCCGCCGCTTGATTGTGATTAGCAGAACCCCTCGGGGGTGTTGGGGGGGTGGGCCAGTTTCCCGCCTGCGGGCTAATGGCAGTGCTCCGTGATGTCGACCACGACCGCCTTCCGCCAGCTGAACAGGAAGTAGCCCATTCCCGCGCCGGCGGCCACGGCGATGCACAGGTAGGCGTTGTAGGTCATGAAGACGAGCATCAGCATGTAGCTGACCACCACCTGGATGATGTGCAGCACCGTCTGCAGGAAGTGGGAGGCGCTCAGCATCCGGTGCCTGAGAGGACGAGAGCAGAGAGCTGTGTGTGAACGCGACTGTTATTAGCGCGCAAGACATTCCAGCCCGCAAGATCCCCTCCCACCCCCCAGGAGGAAATAGGGATAACCACGCCCCGGACTCATTTGATTGGTCTTTCACTTCTACCTCGAGTGCGCCTCCTTTGGTGGCTGAAGGGTAATCATATCGATTGACAACAGTTTACTTTATTCACTCTGGTTTTTTAAATTTCAGCGCTGTTATTCATGTCTGAATTGTCCTGAAAGCGTTTTGTTCTTCTAGTGAAGTTTTAAATGTTTTTATTGTTTGATGTTTTTACTTTTCATTTCTTCTTTGTCAATATTTTGTACTTTTTCCTGTTACACTCTCGAAAGCACTTTCAGCTGCATTTCATGGAATGAAAGGTGCTATAGTTGTGTTGAGATATACATCCCTAGATGTCTGTTACATGTGTAATCCAAACCTCCACAAGCGGACTTTCAAAGTCTCCACTTCCTGGACTGCCTGCAGTGTTGACAACTTGGCATTACGACAAAGTTGGTGTTAATCATCATACCAAATGACAATGGTGGTGACGCACGTAGTGCACTCGATGGGAGCTCAGCAAGATGACCCAAAAGAAGAGGAAACATTGCAGGGACCAATCAAGAGTTGGGGGCGTGGTTATCCCAAAAACCTCCTAGGGAAAGATCTCGAGATTCCAGCCCGGCACAGGCGTGTAGCATCCGCCTCTTCACTGCAGATTCCATTTGTTCCCAGTTAGGCCTTCACATATTCACCAGTTACGCCTGAGCACCACCAACCATCAAAAAAAGAAACTTCCTGTAACGCAGTGTTGAGACGCTCCAATTGGAAATAAAGATAAAACTTATATATAATATGGATTTGAGATCAACTGGACGGACTGGAGCGTCTCAAACTGGACAATGGAAACCATGTCAGAACCACAACCAGAAGCAGAAGCAGCAACAGAACCAGAGCCTGCAACGCCACGGTACCTGTGTGAGGGAGCCGCGAGGCGGTACCTCTGTCCACTCGGCAGCTCCGCCCCCTCCAAACACTGCCTTTCAATCAAAGAGCTAATGGCGAGACACATGATGAGAGAGGTCACATGACCGGTCGAGACTCACAGAGGACACCGGGGGGCTTCCGGGTTCCCCGCTGGCTTCAGACCAGCTGTAGGGCTCACTGACACTATGGCTTCTTCTTCTTCTTCTTCTTCTTTTTTTAAATCATGTGACAGGCAAACACACACATTCCTTTGTTCTCCCCCCGCCCGCCTCTCTGCCTCACCTTCATGTAAAAATTACCAGAACACAAAATGGGTTGACTGTTTAAATGTTGCCTTCTCCATTGATCTGTGATAGACCTTGTTTTTTTTTCTTTGTTCCGAATCTCATTTTTCTCCCATGTTAAATTTATTTATGCAGCGTCATTACCACTAATTCTAATACTAGTACTAGTACTCAGTATCACGTTATAACGTGAAGGTTATCACGAAATAACGTGATTAATAAATAACGTTTCTAAACTCGTGGGTCGCGGAGCCGTTTTGATGGGTCACTACTTCTTGTGCAGTTCCCCCTTTTTTTTTTTTTATACTAAACGGGATTTTAAAATACATATTTATAGAGAAAATGCTGGCCATTTATTTCGCAGGACACACAATTCAATTCAATAATTTCAATATTTTATTCACTAGACACAAAGTGGGCTAGCGACTTTAAATTTGAGTGCTGTGGAATCAATTTGGGTCGCGACTTCATGAAGAGGAAAACAAAATCCATCTTTCTCTCCGTCAAGACAGACGTGTACATGCATTTGTTCTACTTTATACTCGGATGTGCAAATAAACAAAGTCTCAAAGCCGCCACCCTGCGTCCACCTACCCGACAGTCTTGTGCGTCTCTGTGAGCACCGTCCCATCAGGCCCTGGCACGGGCATGGAGTTGTAGCGCACGTTGACCTGGCTGCGGCGCAGCAGCGACTCGCGGCTGATCTTCAGGCCCTCGTACAGGACGGCCAGCAGGAAGACGCCGATGCACGCCCCCACCATCTCTGATCGGAGGAGGACGAGGCGGGGTGGAGGAGGAGGCGGGGGGAAAAATTGGGGTTGGGAGTTTAAAAAAAATGAAATGGAATAAAATTAGCCAAGAGTCAACTTGTCGATTGTCAATCAGAGGTTTGATTCGATGAGGAAGCAGAGTCACAACTCTAAATTGACCGTGTGTGTGTGTGTGTGTGTGTTAAAGGTTGTTTGTCTTTGTTTGTCTCTATGTGGCCCTGCGATGACCTGGGCACTTGTCCAGGGTGTCACCCTGCCACCCCCCCCCCCTGCAATGACAGCTGGGAGAGGCTCCAGACAAATGGATGAAAAACTCTTCATATAAATTTCATCCTGATGATGTATTCCTTTAAATGTATTGATTGGATTCTTATCAGTGATTTTGCCATAAGTTTCCTGAACAAGTTCATTTCTAGTTGGATTTTTTTTTTCCTTCAATTTTTGGAAGGACGGCTGACGTGTTGGCTGAACTGGGACGGACGAGTGAGTGAAGCTGACCTCCGGGTGAGTGGATGACCAGGCCGCTGAACAGGAGCTCCACATTGTGGTAGCCAAAGTAGAAGGACATGGCCTAGGGCAAAGGAAAGACAGAGAGAGAGAGAGAGAGAGAGAGAGAGAGAGAGAGAGAGAGAGAGAGAGAGAGAGAGAGAGAGAGAGAGAGAGACCATCATCAGCAACTGAACAGCAAAAATGTCGCCGGCGCCTTGCGCAACTAAGTGGACGCCAGGCGACCCCCCCCACCGTACTCACCATGCCTCCATGTCCTGAATGGTCGGTTCCTCCGTTGTCTCCGTGGTCTCCGTGGTCTCCGTGGTCGCCGCCGGTGGTGTGATCATGGTGGGGGGGGTGCGTGGAGTGGTGGTGGTCCATGTCTGCTGGGAGGGGAGTGGAGGGGATAAGGGGTGAGGCGGGGGGGGACAGGAAGACAGTCAGCGTCGCACAGGAATCTGGAAGCTGCTACCGGGTTGTGTGTGTGTGTGTGTGTGTGTGTGTTAAAAGCTGCTTAAAAAAAAAAAAAAAAAAACAAAAAAAAAGTAAACACTTCAAAGACAAATTTTTTAACGCGTCTTTTCTACCACACTAGCATGTGTCTCACTACGGGAGCCATCACAGCCAATCACAGTCTCCTCAGCAGCAGCGCGACCGCGTCATCGTCGTCTTGACTCTAAAAGTCTGGTGCGGCTCATCGACGATCCTCCAAGTTCGGAGTGGCGCCAGGACGACCGGCGCGTCGCTGACCATCAGTTACGGCGGAAAAACGGCCGAGCCAGACCCACCCGCGTAATCCGATTGGGCCGCTAGGCCCTGAGGCTAGCGGGTGGCGGAGGGCACGACGAGCCAATGACAGCGCTACGACGGCAGTGTGCTATCGGCCAATTAGATCAGAGCGACGTTGACGTTAACCGGGAAGGCCGGCGGTCGCCTTCGGCCGAGCGTCACTCTGGTTTATTTGCATCAGCGTCACTTGGAGTTACACAAGGTCCTAATAAACCGATACAAAACAGATAAATAAACACATCAAACTCCCTGTGGCGCTCTCTGCACTTTGTTCCATCCGTCTGCCGTCTCCTCAGCTGCGTGTCGACCTTTGAGAAGGCCCGGGAGACTCGTGTTGGCCAACGCTTTATCAGATAAAGTGCGATAAGACGGGGCGACCGTCACGTTTTCACGAGAGGGAACCTGGCCCGCCGACCGACTGCAGGTGGCGACGTGGGGTCGTAATCCCGTGCGGCAGGGGCCTCGACGAGGCATCGTGCGACCTCAGCTCTCGCTCGGACCTTTGACCCGTCATCGATATTCGGCGCCACTGTTAATTATACATTTTATTAGTGTGGTTTTAAAAAGCCTGCAGCGGCGCCAGAGCTGCGATTAGCTGATGACGCCGGGTCGGGAGCCCGCAGCCGCAGACACGACGAGTGGACGTGGCAACGTCGCGCATTAACTGATGACGAAAACTCAGTCGCTTCCAACAATACATCCATACTTTCTATATTGTATTATGTTATACAGATGATATTTTTATATTATATCATCTATTTCTTATATTAGATTTTATATCCTATGTTATATTTCAAAATTCATGTAATTATCATTACATTATTATATTGTTCATTATGTTTTTTATACTGTACTGCACTATTACTATTGCACTACTACTACTACTACTACTACTACTATTATTCTTATTCTTATTACGACTACTACCATAATTATTTTACTGATATTATTATGACAATTACTGTTGATGGTATTATTATATACTAATTGGTGCAGTGTCGTACTTTGCATTTAATTGGGTGCAACTAATTATATTAGATTATATCACACATATTGCATTACACTTCAAACACTGTTATCTGTACTTGCCACTTATTTCTAATTTTATATTTTTGCAGAACTCCAAATTAACTTTTTGCACTCTTTAATCTCTGCATTTACGATCACGTCGGCTTCCACCACAGCAACGTTTCACTACCGTGCAACGTGACGGCCGACAGATCAAAATCTTTGAATCAAAGTCATGTTCGTGTGTCACGACGTCCTTCATAAATGCTACTTTTCTGCTCATGGGAGAACGCACATTGTCAGCGATTCTCATTCTTCCTCTTTCCAACATATGTCACGGCCAAAGATCTGAATAACTCAATAAATTAATGATTGAACGAATAAATGCAGAACTTTGAACTTCTTACCTGGAGCGGAGCGAGCGAGGGGAGAGCGAGCACTGAAGAAGAGACGTCTGAAAGTGAGAGACAAGCAGGAGACACTGATGAGGGAATTTATCACGCAGGGAAATCTCAGGAAAGAACTCGGCCAATCAGACACCGGCATGACCCCCGAGAACCAATCAGCAGTGAGGAAGGTCATAAACGCTGTGTGCACCCGAGCAGGTTCAAGTTCCCTGATGTTCACAAACGTGATCCAGATGGCAAAAACATCAACATGACAACATGATTAAAAACAACAAAAACAAAAGTATAGAACGACAATGGGGTTTTTATTCATTATTACGATAATCTAAAAAACTAAATCAATTTCAGTGTAAACTGTTCATATCTTCATGTTATGATTATACAGGTTATCTTCATGTTATTTTTCCTCTGCCTTAGGAGGTTTCCTTTGCCGGCCCTCAGCCAACAGCATCGGAAGATGAAGCACTTTGTTCATATTGTCTGTGTGTTTGTTTGTTCACGACCACTTTGATGAGGTCGCTGTTTTAAGTGGCACCAGATAAGTCCAGTTGCTCCAGACGCTTTGCTTCCTCCAGCTGAGCAGCTCCTGGAACAGAGGACCCTCTGACCCCCCACCGCTCGTCTATTTCTGCGCTTTTGTGTGAACGTTTCTGAACATTTTCAACATTTTCAAACGGCAGAGTTTGCGTGGTCAGCAGACGGAGAGTGAGATGGATGTCAGGCTGACATGAAATCACGCCACGAAATTTCCCTCTGCGATAAATCTCCGATTTATGACGCCTCGTGCAATGATTTACTCCCGCTTGACCTTTGACCCCAGGTGGAAAGCGAACATTTGCCTGAAGTTTGACTAGAATGAGACGTGAGGGGAAATTCCAGAATTTCGTGTCCACTTCAGCGAACGTTTACCCGACAAAACCTGGAACGCTGAGGACAGAAACCCACGCAGACAACAGAAGCGCGTTTCACAATATTTACACGCAACATGTAAAGTTTTATGCCAAGGCTTATCACATGTCATTAAAACTCACTTTACAACCAAACTCAGGGGGCGTGACAAAAGACAGACAGACGCCTAATTCATCTCCGAGAGAAAATTCACATTTCCAGCAGCTTGAGGAGGACCTGACACGTCCTGGGGTGACCTCATCAGCACGCTGATCTGCAGCTCCGTGCTAATGCCAGGTCAAGGTGGGATTTTAGGCAGCAGGAGTGAAACCAGCCTGCAGGAAAACCTCCTGGGTCTTTTTTTTTTTTAAGAGCGACAGCAGGGCGGCGTTTCCACTGCGGGCACCCTTCTCAAAGCACAACGTGTGTTTAAAGTGTGGCAGTCCGACAGCATCACGCACGCACGCACGCACGCACGCACACAGACAGACACAACAAGTCACGTCAATGCACAAACACATAATTCCACGCTGCATGACGCGAATCGACGCATGACATCAGGCATTTAGTTAATAGACACTGATTTTAAAAAATAATAATAATTAAATTGACGATGTGTGTGTATATACAGTATATGTGTGAATAGTGTTATTTTGTTTTGACCGTTTGAACAATCTCTGGGAAGCGTTGCCTCTTTGTACATTTTAACTGCACATCCTATGAGCATGCGACCAATAAAGTTCTTGAGTCTTGAAATCTTTAATCTAATAACATCGACATGCAACCTCTCTGATTTTCCATGAACGTCCTGTAAGTTACTGTGTCGTTAGTTACCTGCGAACAAACTAATTCCACTGGAGTCCAACTCTCACTCCCTCAAAGCCACTCGCATCTTTTCGGGGCCAAGACAGTTGGAGAATGAGGAACAAGGGCGAGTTGAAAGAACAATACTGACGAGGAGGATTTCTTGTAACACACTTTTCTTGTTTGTTGACTTCGTGCAACGAAATCAAACAAGCGCAGGGAGTGGGGCGACCGTGAATTAGCCAGAGCTAATTCGATACAACAAAAAAAAGTTAACTTAAGATTCACGTTGCAGTTGGGGAGTATAGTGGTGGTAGTGGTGGTGGTGGAGCGAGGGTGCAGGGGGGCACTCCGACGCCGAATGACGAGAAAGGCCGAGCTCCGAGCTGGCAGTACGTGTCCGTCGCTGTGGGGGGTCAACGGCGCAACGGCGGCGTTAGGGCTGGGGGAGCTAGTAGCTAGCCAGCCGTGTGCTAGTGAGCAGCAGCAGCAGTAGTAGTTGCAGCAGAGGTCACTGGCGGAGCGACACGAGTAAAGACGGGGGGAAAAGAAAATATACACGGAAATGAAAGATGACCGCATGCCAAACCTGGTGTGTATGGGAGATTCTTCCGCCTCGGCGAAGGTGAATGTCGCGGGGGGTTGATAGCAGACGGCACAAGAAGATCAGAAAATAAGAAATGTTGAGTAGTCTCCCCTCCAGTGCCGCGTTGCAAACCGAACTCTGCGCCGGCTTTCAGCCTCAGCCGTCCGAGTCGAGGGGGACGCTGTCGTGATGTCATTACGCAGAACGCCAGGACCAGGAAGTAGAGAAGATGGATTTTTTTTATTTTTTTTATTCAACAATTATTATATATAAACATCATGGCCTTTCAATCTTTACATTGTAATAAACCTGATAATACAATTTGTCTTAAGTTTCTTAGCGCCTCGTATCCGTTCACCTAAAAAAGACGTTATTTGTCATTTTACTCACAACAACAAGTTTTGTTGTTACTTCACACTCCCTTGCAAGTTTTTTTTTATACGTATATATATATATGTACACACAAACACAGATTTCTCAAAACGAAAGCGATGTTTCAGGTTTACTACTTTAACGCAACTTTCTTCTTGCATATCTCGGAATTATATATGTATATAAAAAGCGTTAGACTAATAGTCTTACTGTTACTATTTATATATTATAACTTCTCCTGATCATGACATTGTTTCGTATCTCTTTTCGCCTGTAAAGATGATTGTATTATTACTTACTTGTCAATAAAGACCTTTAAAAAAAAAGGTGGAGGAGGGGAGAATGTTTGCGTTCGAGCCAATCAGAGAGCTGCTGAGGCCACGATGGGTGGGGCGCTGCGGAGGAGGGGGGCCACGTAAGCGGCGCCCTGAGAGCTCAGCGTCATGTGATCAGCGCGTGGTGGCGTTCTAATTACAAGGGGAAGGAATTCATCTTTTGTTTTTGACCCCCTTTTTTAGAAAACGAATTGGAACGCGACGCCACAATTTCTGCAACACAACTTAATCTCTTGTTGCGACTCATTTACGTTCAGTTGAAATCGTCTGAATCCCGAGATTTAACCCTTAACGTTGTTGCAACCTCCAATATGTTAACCAAAAAAAGGAAGTAATTCGAATTCTGCATAAAGGGCAACGACTCATACAATATAATGTAATCATAGTCAGAATCATAGTGTGGTGGTGGGGTACTGCTAAGGTTTGAAATGACAGCAGCAGAATTTCAGCCATTCAACATTCACTTTAATATCTTCAGTTTGTCACCGTCACTTCACAAAGATTGACAGGAAATCATATGGAGACGCGTGCGCACACACACACACACACACACACACACACACACACAATGAAGTGGGCAGGGTTTTACAGTTGAAGCCTTTCTCCAGCCAGTCACATCTGAGCCAGGACCTCTCGAATGGAGCGGAGAACCAAAGAGAAGAATCAAACCAATAAACTCTTCACACGGGAACATTTTAGTTTAATTTCGGAATCATGTTTTGATGATCGATCAAGATGGTTGGTCACTTTTCTCCACAGACATCACAGAAAATAAGACTTTTCCTTTGTTGGGTCAACACAAAAAAACCATTCAGACACATATAAATACTTTGTAAATATCAACACAGTAACACAACATTGATAAACCTCTTAATAGGGAGCAAACAGGAAGCCATGGACTTTGCAGCATTCGACAGAATCCTGTTGGTTCTACACACAAACGACAACGACAAGAGTCAACAGAAAAAAAGGTTCTGTGGAATGGAGCGTCCATGTATTCCCTGCTTGCTCGGCTCCACTCTGGTACCGGCTCTACCCACTGTGGGTCGGGTCGGCTCAGCCGGCCACGCGGTAGTTGGCGTGGAACTCCGGCTTGATCTCGCAGACGTGTCGCAGCAGCTCGTTGAGCACAGTCTCTCGGTTGGTCCGGTAGCAGGCGTTGATGCGACCCATCCGCTCGGCCGTGTCGCGGTCCACCTCCACCGCGCTGTTGCCATGAGAACCAAGGGCCTGAAGGCACAGACATCATTTGTCACTTTTTTTTTTATTTTTTTTTAACTGTGATTCCAGATCCCACACTTTCATACAACCCACTTCCAGGTCTCTTGCATTTTGGAGATTCCAGAATAAAGCAATTGCCACAGAAAAAGCCCAGCCCTCCAATTACAGCCTCCTGCTAAAAACTGTCTCATGTTTGGGAGGAAGGAACCAAAGTCACAAACCAGGAAGAGGCATTGGTGCCCTTTGTGACATCACAAAGGGCTGATTATGGCATGAAATGACACATCTTTTAACTCAAAAAGCAGTAAACAATTTTTTTAACTCTGTAGTTTAACCCTCTCCGAAATGCGGCGGACGGCTCTTCCTCACGGACAAGTTTGCGAATTTGGCATCTGAGGCGTACGATTTTATGCAAAACTTGCGCTACTACTCTGCCGTAGCGCCCCCATGCAGTAGATATTTTACGTCAACATCAATGACTGTGGTTTAATTGACATACAGCGGCCTCCTTGGTCTTGAACTCTTTCTCCCTCTGCAGTCGATACTGTTCAATCTCTGCCTGAGCTTCTTCCTTGGCCTGTTTCAGACGCCTGTTCTTACCTGGAGAGAGAAAATAGAGAGCAAGGAACACATTACAATCTGGCCATGGACTACAAAAAACCCAAAACTAAACAAACAACTTTAGACGTTTGCATCAATCGACAATCAGGCCTTAGCCATCGTCAAACTTCACAGACGTTCCAGAAAAGCGCTGAACACCTGTTGATTTCTGAGAAATGGTTCCAATCCCGGTTTTTGGACTTGAAAAATGATAATGTGGTGTCAAAAGCTGAAAAACAAAAGCAGCTACCTCATAGGTTGGCATTTGGAACTGGGGACTTCTTAATCAGTAGTTCCTCAATCCTAGTCTTGCTGTCTCGATCACAAGACGTGACAGCTGACTCACAAAGCCCCAGGAAGAGGGAGTTGACACAGATGAAAATGTTTTATTTTAAAAAAAATATGGCGCAAGGTGCTTTATAAAATCCATTATTCACAAAATGTTTGCGATTCCCGACGTAAAACCCCAACTTTGAGTCGTTTTTAGCGTCAAGAACGTGTGTGTATGTTGCGTAAAGCATGAGCGCCCTCTCGTGGAGAGCTGGAGACGTACGGCGTTCGCACCGATAAAATAACGACTAAAATATTTGGTGTCGTGGATTTTCTTTATCATTAATTAATTATTTTGCTTATTTTGCTTATTATTTATCATTGAAAATACTATCTAATTGTTCCCCCCCCTAAGTGAAGCGTGTTCAGTGTTGACAGCTGGTCGGAGTGAAAGTCACACAATTAATGTGGTTCTATCAGACGAGCCTGTGACTGCTACCTGCTGAAGGAATAATTGAAGGCAGGACATTTACAGGTATGTGTAAAGTTCAGAAAGAATTATTAATTAATAATAATAATAAAAAGACCAACATTCAGTTTCATACAGTTCAATTCAGCAAGAAGTCTACCTTTCTCTTTCCAAGTCATTATTACTGACGATTCAGATAACAGATGGCAGTAACACAAACCGCCAAAAACGCAATACCAATCACTTTCCAACAAACAGGGACTGCGGCAAAAGCCGATGTCATCAGAAAACAACACATTTCCTGCGTATTTCTGCGCATACGATGACGTCAAAACCAGTATAAACACCACATCTAGCAAAGCTGCAGATTCTTTCAACAAAAAAAAAAATCGATATTTTTTTAGCAATCGTTGAAATTTGCTCGTATCTATTTAATTACTTTTTGCCACACAGAGCTAGAAACACATCAGTATTTGAGGCAATTCCACCAGGATGACGGGCGAGCGGGCGGCTGCGAAACACACAAGGCCGCCCCGACATACTCACGTTTGCGGGCTTCGGCCACCTTCTCAGCCGCCCTCTTCTCGGCCTGTAGCAGCTGCTGGATGCCCTGGGACTGGCTCGCCATGTTGGAGCAGGAGAAGCTGCGGTCAGCGGCGCTGAATCGTGGGGTGAAAAAGAGCGAAGTGAAGGTCGGAGGAGCAGCAACAGCGACGGATTTGCCTTCTTCCTCGATGGAGTCTTCCCTAGTCAGCTGACTCTGCGTCACGACGCAGCTCGCTCACGTGACCTGGTCACGAGCATTACTGTCGCTCTAGTGCCCCCACCCCGCCTCCATCTAGTTCTTCTTCTCCTCCTCCTCCTCCTCCTCCTCCTCCTCCTCCTCCTGCTCCACCTCCTTCTTCTTCATTCTTCTTCTTCTTCTTCTTCGTTTAAGGCGAGTGGCAATCAACTTCATTGGTGCATTACAGCCACCTAATACGCTAGAGTGTGAAACAGAGTAACTGCTTCCCTTTTTCTCTCTTCCAATAATAATAATAATAATAATAATAATAATAATAATAATAATAATAATAATAATAATAATAATACGAAAATACAGAAAAATAGAAAAAATACAGTTTCTTACTTACTATTAATATAATTTCTTCAAGAAGCGAGCCGGAACCTTCGTGTGTGCTTCTGTTTCCAGTCGGAGGCATTTCCGCGACGTCATCCATGTGTTGGAGTCCCGTCGGTGCAGTAGTTGAGTTGTGTCTCCTCGGCCCGACAACGTTGTCCGACTATTTCGGCCGTCGTGCCGGGAATTAAAACACCGCTTTTCGCAGGCATGCCGGGTGATGGAGGTCGGCGTGGCGGGAGCGCCCTGTTCTCCGGCTTTCGCGTGCTGGGACTCTATTCGAACCACGTGCCTCACGCGCTCAGGTACCACAAGAAGCACCGGGAGTTCTACCTGGTGACAGCGGTCGGCAAGTGTTTCCACACCTACAACGTAAGAAACTTCGCTGATCCGACAGTGCGCAGTAGTAGTAGATGTTGTAGTAGTAGTAGTAGATGTTGTTGTTGTAGTAGTAGTAGTAATAGAGGTAGAAGTAGAAGTAGTGGACAAAAATGTCTTAGGCTTATTTGTACCTTGGAAGCTTCCGTACATTCTGTCAACATCCACGTTTCCAAGTTAATTGGATTTTCTGTGGTGTTTTTCCAACCATCGAGCGAACTTCACCGAGCTTCAGTATGTTCATGTGTGTGTGTTAACATCTCCTGATCCTGATCGTCACTCATCCCACCCTCGTGTTTTCTGTTGTCTCCAGGTGAACCGGTTGGGGATCGTTGCTGTCAGTGAGTACATTTCACTCCCCTAAATTGGGCGTAATTGTCTGGGACCGTGGTTGCGGCTTTGTGAGCATTGTCCATTTTTTGAAAAATAATTTCAAAACATATATATATATTTGTAGAGAAAATTGTGGGCATTTATTTTGCAGGACGCACAATACGATTCAATAATGTCAATAATTGTATTGTACCGCGGCGAAATGGTTGAGAAACCACCACCGGTACAACCACCGGTGTAGTTTGCCATCGTTGCTCTCTGTATTGTATTGGGTTGTGATGATTTGTGACGGTGTTGCCCAGGTAATAGCCTCCCAGATGACATCAGCTGTCTGGCGGCGGACAGGATGCTGGTGTTTGCGGCTGCCGGAACGGTGATCAGCGCCTTCGCCAGAAATAAAGAGGTGGGCAGGAAAAAATGTTATCTTCACCTGCAAATCGCAATTTTAGAAATATCGCTTTTATTTTGCAAAAAAAAAATGGAAACGCAGCGTCTGTATAGATTAGAGGGGGTCCAGTCGACTCTGTTCAGGATCTTGAATTGGACAAGCCTGGTTCTAAGTTCTCTGGACATTTTTTCCATGTTTTGTAAGATCCTACTCCACTGCCTGTCTCTAAATGTAATTCTTTCTCATTAATGTTTTTCTAAAATGTGTGTGTGTGTGTGTGTGTGTGTGTGTGTGTGTGTGTGTGCGTCAGGTGGTGATGCAGTACCATGAACACAAACAGGAAGTCCGTCTGCTGCTCCCGCTGGGCGACCAGTTGATCTCGGCGGACGCCGGCGGCGACGTCATCGTGTGGGACGTGCAGGCAGGAGGTCGGGGAATCTCGCCGACTCTGAACGCGGAGCCTTTCCTTGCCGCCGCGCCGATCCTTAAACTCCCGTCTCTGTTTTTCCTTTTTCCATTTTCAGACGTTTACCTGCGGCTGCAGTTCGACCCGCCACCTTCGACGTGTCGGCCATGATGCACCCCAGCACCTACCTGAACAAGGTGCTGCTGGGAAGCTCCCAGGGTGCACTGCAGCTGTGGAACATCAAGACCAGGTGAGTGTGTTACCATTTATTGTATCCCAGTGAAAAAATTGTCATAAAATTTTGGTTGTAAAAATTCTTCTTCTTCTATTTGTTCTCCTCAGCAAGTTGGTGTTTACCTTCCCCGGCTGGTCAGCAGGAGTCACTGTTCTGCAGCAGGTCAGTAATAATCGGTTGGTTCTCAGTCCATGAATTCACATCATCATCTATCTATCTGTCTATCTATCTATTTATCTGTCTATCTATGTATCTATCTGTCTGTCTGTCTGTCTGTCTGTCTTTAAAAACAAACGTAATTTTTTGCAGAGCCCTGCAGTAGATGTGGTTGGCGTCGGCACGGCGACGGGCCGCATCATCATTCACAACATCCGATTGAACGAAACACTAATGAGCTTCACACAGGACTGGGGTCCAATCAGCACGCTCGCTTTCAGAACAGGTGAAGAGCTCAGTCTCTCGCTCTCTGTCGCCCTCTGTCTTTCTCCATGATGCATTCTCAATGTCTCCCTCCCTGTCTCTATCTTTCTCTCCCTCTCTCTCCCTCTGTCAGATGGTCCTCCCATCTTGGCGTCGGGGAGCCCTCAGGGCCACGTTGCCTTCTGGGATCTGGAGCGCCGCCAGGTGGTCACTCAGCAGAGACACGCACACAGGACAGCAGTGGCCGCGGCGAGCTTCCTGCACGCAGAGCCGCTGTTGATCACCAACGGAGCGGACAACGCCATCAAGGTCTGAAAAAGAAAAGAAAAAGACAAAAACAGACTGGCTGACAGAAAGAAGAACAAACTTCCTCGACGTCATTTTGGCCGTTGAATGAAATGAGAATTTATTTATGAATTTCCTTGCAGGTGTGGATATTTGACCAGGAGGGGGGTGGAGCCAGACTGCTGCGGAGTCGCCAGGGTCATAGTGCCCCGCCTGCCACCATCCATCACCATGGCATCGATGGAAAAAACATCCTCAGTGCTGGTAAAAGAGAGAGAGAGAGAGAGATTCTGTTTTTGTAATCACTCTTGAATTCGTATAGATTCGACAATGACAATATCTTAAAAGTAAAATAATCACTAAAAATATTTTAACATACACAAAGTCTATTTTAGAAGACGTTTAGGGGAACATTTACAAACTGCGTTCAATTGAAAAAAGTGTTCATTGAATGTAACAGATACAATTCTGTTAAAAAAAATGCAGATTTGCACACACAATTGTGTGGGAATGTTTCACAACATAGTTCATGACGAAAAGACACTGGTGATCCCTTATCTAAATGGATTTTTTTTTTTTTTTTGCCCCATGCAGGACAGGACGGGACACTGCAGAGTTTCTCAACAGTCCACGAGCGTTTCAACAAGAGCCTGGGCCACGGTGAGTCGCCAGTAGCGGCCAGTGTGGGGATACGTTGCTCTGTTGTGCCTGCTTTGTAATGCGCACTGCGCTGCGCACAGCACTGTGCACTGTTCACTGAGCACTGCACTGTTCACTGAGCACTGCACTGTTCACTGAGCACTGCACTGTTCACTGCGCACTGCGCACTGCACTGTTCACTGCACACTGCACTGTTCACTGCAAACTGCACACTGCACTGTTCATTGCACACTGCACTGTTCATTGCACACTGCACTGTTCACTGTACAATACACACTGCACAGTGTTCACTGCAAACTGCACTGTGCACTGCGCACTGCACAGTGTTCACTGCACACTGCACTGTTCACTGTACAATACACACTGCACAGTGTTCACTGCAAACTGCACTGCGCACTGCACAGTGTTCACTGCAAACTGCACTGTTCACTGCGCACTGCACTGTCCACTGAACACTGCACTGTTCACTGCGTACTGTGCACTGCGCACTGCACTGTTCACTGTTCACTGCACACTGCACACTGCACACTGCACTGTTCATTGTGCACTGCACTGTTCACTGTACACTACACACTGCACAGTGTTCACTGCACACTGCACAGTGTTCACTGTTCACTGCGCACTGCACTGCGCACTGCACTTTCACTGCGCACTGCACTGCGCACTGCATGTCTCTCAGCCCCCTGTTTGTTTAGAGGCGACAATTTGGAAATTGTGTTTTCACTTTGATGATCACGGGCAAACATTTTTGACTGCATATATAAACAATATATTACAATTAATCTGAGTGGTGTGGTGACCAACCTTTTACGTACTCACACTTAATTGGAGGATCGATGCAGCGGTTACTTCACCGAGACACAGAGGCGATAGTCAACCTTCACAACAACACTCTCAACAGCTGCGTTTCCATTACCTCTGGAATTGCACCACTGGTCACATTGTTAAAAAGTGAAGGTGGATAAATCAGTGCGGAGGATCTGAAGCGGCTCGTCTCCTCCTCCAGGGTCCATCAACAAGAAGAAGGAACGGAGGAAGAAGAAGGGGCTGTCCTACGAGGAGCTGCGCCTCCCTGCCATTGTGAGCTTCTCGTCTGGTAGGACCCCCCGCGCACACGCATACACGCACACACGCAGACACACACACACACGCACGCACACACTGACTGTGCTGCTCTCCGTAGCCACGGCCCGTCAGTCCGACTGGGACGGTATCGTGGCGTGCCATCGTGGCCGCCTGGCGGCGAGCACCTGGAACTACCAGCGGTGCACCATGGGAACTCACCACCTGCGGCCGCACGTCTGTCGCAAGGACGCTGTTGCCACGGTAACTATCGCACACACACACACACACACAAAGTAATCTGTGTAAACACTGATGATACGGATAACCAGCTTTTACTGTTATTATGATGGATGCACCGATACCGATACCGATACCAGGGTTGGGTACTCTACTCATAAAATACGTGCCGATACCACGACACCAATACCAGTACTGGTTATCAGCCCACCTTTGTTCGCAGGCTGTGGACATCAGTTCCTGCGGCAACTTTGCCGTGATTGGCTCGTCGTTCGGCCGCGTCGACGTCTACAACATGCAGTCTGGTATTCACCGCGGTTGCTACGGCGACGAGGACAAAGGTGCGTCGGTTGTCGTTAGTGTTTGGGTTTTTTTGTGTGTGTGTTTTTTGTTTTGATTGCGCAATCGGACAGCGCAGTGAGATGGACAGACAGACGGAAGGACAGAGAGAGAGAGTGAATAACAAGCAACGACATTAATGCCTGTGTTTGTGTGTCAATTGTAGATGTAGCATAAATAGATAATAACAATAAAAATCGATACTACAATTAGTATACTAGTATACTAAACTACAATTATCAGAAAGAGACAACGGTAAATAGAAAAAAGAATAATTAAGAAAGAAGGGTGGGGAAATATGAAAAGGAGGTGCTAAAAAAACATAGCGCCCCCTGCCCTTCTTTCCTTCATTCCTTCCCCCCTCCTTCCTTCTTGTCCCGCAGCTCACAGCGGCACCGTCAGAGGCGTCGCCGTCGACACCCTGAACCAGCTGACGTTCAGCACCGCCTCCGACCAGCTGCTCAAGTTCTGGCGCTTCAAGACCAAGAAGCTGGAGGAGCAGCTGAAGCTCCCGGTGGCGCCGGCCAGCATGCTGCTCCACAGAGACAGGTAGCTAGGTGGCTAACGGCTAGCGCCACGCTATGCCAGACTTGGACCGTAACAAATGAGTTGTTGCCCATGCGCTCTACACACGGGCTAGATGGCTAACTTTTTTGTTTTTTGCCTTTTGTTTTATTTCCAGCGGGATGCTGGCGCTAGCGCTGGACGACTTTTCCCTGCTGGTCGTCGACACAGAAACAAGACGAGTTGTCAGGAAATTTGCAGGTCACCACGGCAACATCAATGGCATGGTGAGTCTGGGCTCACACGCCGTCCACCCAGCAGCTCACTCTATTGATCCCCTGGAGATCTAACTATCAATCTATTGATCTATCCATCTATCGATCGATCTATCAATAGCTATCTAGATTTTCCAGAGATTTTTTTTCCCAAGTCCTGGGGTGTTTTTTGGACTCGATGGGATTTTTTTTGCCTGCAGTACCTCGAGTGGCCCCTGAGGAAAAAAAATTGTCGCGCCATCATATTGCCATGTACCATAGTCCGTCATCCAGTTGTTCTAACACATCCACATGGTTTTCTGTCCTCTCTGGCCAGACGTTCAGCCCTGACGGCCGCTGGCTGACCACTGCAGGGATGGACTGCACCATTCGCACCTGGGACCTCCCCTCCGGAAGCCTGGTGGACTGCTTCCTGGTCGGCGCTGCGCCCGTTAGCGTGTCCATGTCGCCCACCGGCGACTTCCTGGTCACGTCTCACGTTGACAGTTTGGGAATTTACCTCTGGTTCGAAAAACCTTTTTTTTTCTCCCAATGCATAAAGTGATATTGAGCCCTGTTTTGTTTTCCAGCATGACAGCAATGCGCTTCAGTAAGAACCACTGTTGTATATAACATGAAGAGAGAAAAAAATTAGTAATAATAATCACAAGTCGCTGTCAGCCAATCACAGCACGGCCCTCTCTTCTTCCCCCTTAGGACCAATAAAAGTCTGTGCGCACCTGTGGGGCTCCGCCCCCTGCCGGCGGACTACCAGCCAACGGTGGAGACGCTGCCGGGTGTCGTCGGTTCCGACCCGTCCGAGCAGGAAGACGCAATGGAGGAGGCGGACGACAGCGACGAGTTCAAGTCAGCTGATCAGCTGGGGGCGGAGCTCGTCACTCTCTCCCTGCTGCCGGAGTCTCGCTGGAAGAGCCTGCTACACCTGGACACCATCAAGGTGAGAGACACGCACACAAAAGAATGTACATGTAAATGTTAACTACAAGAATAACCAGCTTTCACTGTTGAGGGACACACCGATACCAGTATCGGGTATCAGTACTGATACTGATACCAGTGTTGAGTACTCTACTTGTAATATATGTGCCGATAGCACAACACCGACACCGGTATGGGTTATCAGGTACTCTACGCGTACTCGTAAAATATGTGCCAATACCATTATCGGGTACTGGTACTGATGAAAGTTACTGTTACTCTGGTACTCTTACTGGTAACTCTACATAGATTAATTAAATGTTTTTTGATACTTGCTGTTTGCAGAAGAGGAATAAGCCTGTGGCGCCCCCTACTGCCCCAGCTGCTGCACCTTTCTTCCTGCCAACAGTTCCTGGTCTCACTCCTCACTTCCTGCCGCCGGAAAATTCTGAGAAAGAAACACAGGTACAGCATTTAGAAAAATATATGTAGAAAAAAATATACATGTATGTAAATATATTTGTTTAATATTCCATTTTTTAAATATTTTTCAAAAGAAGTGAAAAGGGGACAAATAGATATATAGCATGTTCAGGAAAACAGCTGTGGCGACGTGGTTTCCTCACACTAACATGATGTTTGCTGTTGCAGTCCAAGGTGCTGACTTGGGGCTCGTTGTCCCAGAGGTCCAGGTTCAGCTCTGCGCTGGAGTCTGCTCTTCAGTCCGGATCATGTAACTACTTGTTTTTCTCTCTCTCTCTCTCTCTCTCTCTCTCTCTCTCTCTCTCTCTCTCTCTCTCTCTCTCTCTCTCTCTCTCTCTCTCTCTCTCTCTCTCTCTCTCTCATATTGCATGTCGGATTCCTACAGTTCATTCGTTCACTAACAGACTTGTTTTGTTCTGATGTGCAGTCGAGCAGCCGCTGCGCCTCCTCAAGGAATCCGGACCGTCGGCGATCTCGGTGGAGCTCACCAACCTGGCGCCGGAGGGGGGCGGGTCAAGCGAACTCATGCTTGCGTTTGTCCGCATGATTGACAGCATGCTGGACAGTGGGCGGGACTTTGACCTGGCTCACGCCTACCTGGCGCTCTTCTTGAAGGTTGTCCCCCCCCCGATAAGAATCTCACGGAGAGAAGAACCCGTCCAAGTCTTTCCCACTGACCTTTGACCTTTTTGTCTTTTTTCCAGCTCCACCTCCGCTTGCTGTCCAAGGACGCCGAGGTCATGGCCGCTTTGGTCGGCCTATCGTCCCGCCTGGAGGCAGGGTGGAAGGAGCTGCGCGCCTCCATGGATCAGTCACTCTGCCTGTTGGCGTACGCTAAGAGCGCACTGCTGTGACAGCCCACATGTTTTTTTTGTATCATTTTTTTGTATTTTATTAAAGTTTGTTGAAGAGTTGAACATTTTTTTTCCGGGATGTGTTTTTGTTTTTTTTGCCCCAAAACCAAGCCAAAGATAGACAGATGTACTTTATTGATCCAAACTTTGGAAACTACACTGTTGCAGCACTGAACAAACAGTACAAAAAAAACAAACTAGGCTGATAACGTTGAAAACTTTTATTTAAAAAAAACAAAACAAAACAAAAAAAAAAACGACAAAAAAAAAAAAAAACTCTGGTCAGGAAATGAACACGATGGCGTAGCAGCAGCTGCGTGACCTCACTCGGACATCCAGAGTTTGAAGGTTCGGTCGTAGGAGCTGGTGGCGATCAGCTTGCCGTCGGGCGAGATGTCCACGCCCATCACCTGAGAACCAAAGATAGATAGGTTAGTGTTTTATTGTCATTGCACAAAAACAAAACGAAAATCATGGCAGTGAGCTTACCTTCCCCTCGTGTCCGGCGAGCGTCTTGAGCGGCATCCAGCCTGGGTGGCTCCACACCTTGGCTGTGTTGTCGTACGCTCCCGTCAACAGGAAGTGGCCGTCGGTGGCTGCACAAGGTACAAGAGGAAGGAAGGAAAGAAGGAAGGAGACTTTTGAAATAATTGAGGCAGCTTCCAAAAGTGACCTTTGACCTTTAAAAGAAACAAAATCAAAAGGAGTCCATTACGTTGAAAGCGGACGGTGGACAGTAGGTTCTGGTGGGAGGGGACTGTATACAGACACTTCCTGTTTCTCAGCTCCCAAACTTTACAGGTGTTATCGCCGCTTCCCGTGGCTAAGTGATACCTGTATGAACAACATCAACAACAACATATATTTTCAGTGAATACATCAAATAAAACAAATACTGTAACAGTCAGGATAAAAATAAATACATAAAAACGGAAATTGGTGAGGGACGTTTTTTTGGGGTTGCGTGTGTGTGTGTGTGTTTTCTTTTGCTGCTTTGTGATTGGCTGCTGACCCATTGGGCGAGAAGTTCAAGGTGTAGATCTCCTTCAGGTGTCCTTCCAAGAAGACGACGCAGCGGCCCGTCCGAAGGTCCCACACCCGGCCAAAGGCATCCAGCCCTCTGATTGGACGGGAGCCCCAGAGAGGAAAAGACACGAGAGGAAACAACTCAGTTAATTTTTGCAACCACTAGATCGCCCACGGGGCTAGCGTTGCCTTTTCGGCAACTGTTTTACTTTTACCTTCAGTCATATCATTGTGTCAAGCTGCCATTTTACAGTTTTTAGTACTTTTAGTCACATTCATTTTTGTTTTAGTCTCGTCAAGTTTTAGTCCAAGACTAAAAGTCGGAGCATTTTAAGTCTTATTGCAGTCAGAATCATCCGTGACTATTTTATTTTTTATTTTAGTTTTGGTCACATTCATTTTTGTTGCGTCTCATTTTATCGCCACGCGATAAAAGTCTCCGTTGACGAAGATATTTCACCGCAGTTACTCGTCTACAAACTTGACACGACACGCGGTGCTGCGGCGTGAAGGTTACCCTGTGGCGGCCAGCGAGCCGTCGGGGTGGAAGTGGATGTCGTGGACTCCTTTGCTGTGACCTTCCTGATGGAGAATCTCCTCCTGGACCTCCAGGTCCCACAGGCGCCACGAGTTGTCATAGCTGCACGCAGACAGAGACACATCTGGCGTTAAACATCCATTTTGAGTTAACCAATAGTTGACTTTTTCCTTCCTTTTTTACTCTATAAATTGCTTATTTTCTTTCTTTCTTTTTAGTTCATGTGTCAACACATTTCTCCTGGAAAAGTATCTTATCTATCTATTTATATGTTGCTGTAGTTTTGTAAATTTCCCCAATGTGGGATAAATAAAGGCATTCTAATCCTAATTGTTTCTTAGTGAATCAGGAAGTCTACATTGTGGTGGGGGAAAGGGGTCCTACCAGGTCGTCCCCAGAAACCTTCCAGAGGGATGCCAGGCCACTCGGGACACTCGCTCGTCGTGGCCCTCGATGTCCGCCACCGGTTCGTCGCTATGGCAACCAGAGGGAGAACGAATGAAGTCGCGACCCAAATTCATTCCGCAAAAATAGAAAACGCCAGCCCCACATTCACACTGTTTCCCCCTAAGTCTCCTACCTCTCCAGGTTCCACAGCTTGACCGAGCCGTCGGCGGCACACGAGGCCAGGCTGACGTCGGCCAGCTCCAGAGAGACGCCGGCCTGTGGACGGAAGACTATCGCCCCCACGTTGGTGTTGTGACCTTTAGCCAATCGCGGCGCGGGGTTGAAGGGAGAGAAGAGGATGATCAGCTTCAGTGAATACTTTATTGAGGGTTCCCTCAGGGAAATTGGAGTATAAAAATAGAATATTAAAAATTAAAATATGCATATTCATTTATATATGTATAAAGTGTATCGACGTCTGACATCCAGAAACGTCCTGTCGAAAACAATGAATTTTACTTGGCAATGTAACAGTTTAAAGCTCCACCCACCTCTGAGAGTGCGAATCAGACTGCAGTCGGGGACAGACCATAGTTTACACAGGCCACTCCTACAGCGCAGAGGCAAGCAAAGTTAGCTGATTAGCATTAGCTTCCATCATAAAATAAGAACACATTTAACAGGCTAGTGTGTGTGTATGTGTTGCTTTCAGAAAGGTCAGCTTCATGTTGCAAATAATAAACACAACATCAGTTTGTTTTGGTTTTTTTTTACACCGCAAGCCAATAGCACAGCAACACTGCAGTAGGAAAAAGGTTGGTACCAGGATGCGGTGGCCAGCATTTTGGAGTCAGGGCTGAAGTGGCAGAAGCTGATCGGTCGATCGTCACCGATCTGACTGCAGAAGTTGTTGAGATTCTAGAGAAAAGTCAAAAGAAAAAGTCGATCTTGCAGTGAAATTCTCGGGTTTGTCGGTTGTTTTAATTCTGACAATGAAGAAATTCAATCTCACCCTCAGGCTCTTGTGCAGCTCCTGCTGTTTGATCACCATGGTTGAATCAGCAACTTCCTTCTGTGCCCGAGCAGCCTCCAGTCGCCTCATTGCCCTAATGGTCCAATCAAATGAGGGGCCAGTCAGAACTCTCTCGAGTCTAATGTCCCATGTTAGTTGTGCTAATGTATAAAACAGCATTCAATGCAAACACCTGCAAATCGCAATTGTACTTTGTCGAAATGTTAGAAATATCACACTTATTTAGCAAAAAACTGTAATGGAAACGCAGCTCGTGATGATGGCAAATCGGGTTTCTCTGAATGGTTGGCTTGAACACTGACTTACCGGGGCAGAGAGTATTTGGCCAACCAGATCCGAGCTTCCTTCAGGGAGGCGGAGCCTTCGTGGTACCATGTCTGGTGGCACTGTAAGATCCAAGAAACAGAGCAACATTTTTTAAGCCATAACTTTATTGTTAATATGAGTGGGTCTCAACTGCTGATGTGAACAGATGATGTTGCTGATGTGAACAGATGTTCTGGTCCAACAGAAGTGAGGACTTCAGAGTGTGTGTGTGTGTGCTGACCTCATCCTGTGACCTCTTGGCCCTCTCTTCGTCTCTCCTGGACTTCTTCAGAGCATCGGGGCCGACCACAGACAAAATATTTCGCAGTCTGACGTCACAAGGACAGAAAACAGGGGTCAGCGTGGTGGCCTCTAACAAGAAGACGGAGACACTGCGCGAGATCAGCGGATGTACCTTTCACGGCGGTCAGCTGGTCCCTCTCCAAACAATGTGATTGGTTCGCCCAGCGCCCGGAGTCCGGCCTTCACCTCGGCGTCGTCGGTGGAGACGGTGATCTGCCGCGCTCGCCGCCTCCGCTCGAAAGCGGCGAGCGCCTCCTGCTGCCGCTCATTGACTCGCTCCTCAAGGTCCAGAGTCTCTCCTGCAGCACGGCATCATGGGAATCGTCAATCTCACAGAGGAAAACGAGCAGAACACGCAGAGATGCATCTGTGGCACAGACCTGAAGAGATGTTAATGTTTCCCGCCTCGATTCCAGCCTTCACTGCATCACTTCCTGTTGTCTTGATGCTCATCCCCTCTGAGCTCAAGCGCTCCCGTTCTTTTTCCTCCAGGCTTCCATAGAAAAGGCGACCCCTTTTCACGGCCGGAGCCGTATCCTCGTCGTCTGACATTGTTAAACTGCTCCCTGAGGCTGCTGGGAAATTTGCAATAAGAGAGAAACAGTCAAATGACAGAAAATAAAGCTATTGATTATGTATTGGCGTAAAAATTAAATTGATGCACAAAACATCTTAATTTTGAATATTGTCATACTGAGAGGCCCAAATCCAGTTGCATCAATAGATTACAGTATTTAGACAAATCTCTTGGCAGATATCAGCACATCTTTGACAACGTACCAATAATTCGAAAAAATTACGCAGCCGTGCATTGGCAATTGGAAGAACAGACAAACTCTGCAAAGACCCGGACAATTTACAGTGATTTTACAACACAAATGTTTAAATAATTAGGGCGTCTAAACAAAGTTAACTTAGAGCATAACTTTGAATCACAACGTTGATAGATAGGAACAGAATTCGTTTTAATTGCGAGGGAGCAGTGGAAATGAATGGAAAGAACAGAAAACGCGGCACACAGGCGCTAGCATTAGCATTAGCAGTAAGCTGAACGTCACAAAAACACAGCACACCTCTGCGTCACTTATTACTTCATGCACAATTGAAAATACGTGGACAAAACTGTGTGGAAACCGGTGAAACAAATAGAAAACAAAAGCCAATATTCTCTTAAAAGTTCAAACTTACACGTGAACAGTGACGAAGACGCAGCGGCCCACCGGATGTAAACACCTACTCAACTTCCGGGTCCTAGGCGTAAGTTGTTCCGGGGTGGACGAGGCGCCAGCAGAACTACTACACAAGAGGCGGAAAGCACGCCAGACTATTCATCACGGATAGGTAATCACGGTTTGAGCCGTTGTATACAGGTGAGATTCGGATACTCACCGTTTCCGGTGTTGAAAGAATCGTTTGCTTGTTGTCTTGGATTCAGACAGAGTCTACAGTACTGTCACAGATTCTCCCCGCTTCATTTCCCCCTCACATTCAGAGTTGGTTAATGAGTTTAAAATGCTTTGTAATCGTCTTTTCTGCTCGGGTTACTGTCCACCTTGGGTTGTTTTTTATTTTCAGTTGTGGAGATGTGTTGCGAACACGAAGAAACGTTTGTGCGCAACTTCATTCTCGTCTAAATCCGCCCGTTGGCCCATTGGCCATTCGTTCGTGTCGTTAGTTTTAAACAGATATGACATGGGAAGGTGTGAATGTGTGTACGAAGCTCATCTGGTTACCGATTGGAGGAAACGATGACTCGTGCCATCAGTTTAGACCAGGGGCGGGCAAACTTTTTGACTGGTGGGGCCACAATGGGTTCTCGAATTTGACAGAGGGGGTCGGAGCAGCAGCAGATGGATGGAGTGTTTTGGTGACCCACCTCATAGGAGGAAAAATGTATGATGGGATATGTCGAAAACATGTGGTGTGATTTCAATTATAAATGAACAAAAGCGTTAAAAATAAAAAGAAATCTGTCCTCGAAGCCACAGCAGTATATTGAAATTACTCTGAAAAACACTGAAAAAAATTGATGAAATACAGCTGTTTTATGACTCACTGACTATAAATATAATTTCTTTCAGCGGGCCAGATTAAAAAACTTAACGGGCCGCACATGGCCCCCAGGCCGTAGTTTGCCCACGGCTGGTTTAGCCTTTGCCTCTCCCTACATGCAGGGGGATGATACGGAGTCAAATACAAGCAGTGTAATTTATATTTCAGCCCACCAAAGCAAGAAAGAAAAGCGGCAAACTGACCTCTGAGACTGTTTTAATGCTCACATAATTGTACACGAGAAAGAAAAGGCCACAGCATTCGTGACAGGTGTCGTGGAGTTTTAAGAAAGCAGCAAAAATAATAAGCAATAACGTTAACGTGCATCAGTCGGTAAGAGCCTTGCTGATGTATTTCTTTGTTCCTTCTGGGTGAAGCGGACACGATGCTGAGGAGGAAGCCGACGCGTCTGGAGCTGAAGATCGATGACACGGAGGAGTTCGAGAGCGTCAAGAAGGAGCTGGAGGTCGGTGTCACCACAACAACAGCCGCAGGGCCTGTAACCGACTAGTGCAGGGGTGGGCAAACTGTTTGACTGGTGGGGCCACAATGGGTTCTAAAATTTGAAAGGGGGGGCTGGAGCAGGAGCAGATGGGTGGAGTGTTTTGGTGACCCACCCATAGGAGAAAAAAACTATATAATGGACTATGTAAAAAATATGCTTTAATGTTAATATTGAAAATGAAGAAAAGCCTTACAAACAAATGTGTCTGTAACATTAAAATTCTGTTACCACGGTGTTTTTTTCTCACACAAGTATCCGTACTTTTACTTAAGTACAGAATGTGAATACTTTGCCAATACTTTCTTTTTCTTTTTTTAATCAAAGGCAAAAAAGCGTCAGCGGGAAGAGGCGGAGTCTGGAGGCGGTGTGGGAGGGGCTTCTGTCATCGGCGTCGACATGATGGGAGGCGGAGCCACCGCCTCGGCTTCCTCCTCCTCGTCGACGTCGAGAACGGAGCTAATCAACGAGCGGATTGGCTACAAGCCGCATCCCAAACCTGCCACACTGCCGACGCTGTTTGGAAGTTTACAGTTTTAAGAAAAAGCCTGTTTCTGTTTTTTTTTCCACCCCTTGTCAAAATGTAAAGTTGTTGTATTTTTTCTGTACAGTTCCAGTAAAGTTGATTTGCACACTTTAATCACGTTTCATTTGGTTTTTATGTGACGCTGCAGACCCGACAATTTCACGTTATTCACATTCAAACACGCAGACGTAAAAATGAGTCATTTCGTCACGTCAAGTCTATTGGCTTATGATTTATTATCATAGTAAACACTACAATACTAATTTTTTACAGGCTTTAGACAAATATAAAAGTCAAACGTATGATTAGTGTTCAGACGCACAAGAAACAAAGAAAGTATCAAGAGGAACACTGTAGAAACATCTTCCATCTATTTACAGTAACAGTAGACAGCGATCTGACGTCATCATTTGGCTCCATCCTCTCACTGTCCAGGAGGGTAACGTTCACCAATCAGAACTCACCATCCATTTACATATTTACTTTTCCCCACCCCATCTCAATTGCAGTTCATATATATTTAAATTAAACTTTTTTTTTTCCTGTTAGACATTTTAAGTGGTCCAACTTAATTCAGGAGACACGACAACTGAGGAAAGTTTGCGTCGTCAAGTTTTTTCATTGCAGTGGTTTTCAGGCCACCTGATTGATTGCTTTGCACTTAAAACAAAATGAAAAGAAAAAGATGGGCAGTGGAGTGAAGGTTGCCTTTAGGTTTGGCTCACTGGTTGGCTTGTTGTGTTGCATAGCAAAAATACTTGAGAGGAACTGCATTGTTCGGTGGCAGCGGTGTGGTTGTGGTGAGGGTTTATTGCTGGTGATTCAGGACGACGCAACGTCGCCGCAGTCGGTCAGCCACAAAAAAAGTAAGCCGACAAAAACAAAAAACAAACCAAAAAAAAAACGATTAAAAAAAATAAGAATGTAATAAATAAAATAAAAAATATAGACTGGAAACCAAGTTGCGTGTTTGTGGTAGTGTTAAAAACAAGCTTAACAGGAAAAACATGTAGTGTTCAGGCTGTGGTCTTGACTTAAAGAAGTGGCACGGTGTGTGTGCGTTTGTGTGTGTATTTGTGTGTGTGTGCGCGCGCACGTGAGGCAGCCTTTAGCAGTGCAGGTTTGTATGTCTATCTGCGGGCAGTTTTTAGTGTTTCCTCCCACCAGTCAGTCTCAGATGTGGTCAAAATGACTCCAACTGAACACACACATCCATAGGCATCGTCCGGCTGGTCAACGTGGAAACAAAAGAGACTGATTAAATAGATTCAATTATTTAATCTAGATTAAATAGGGTTGGCTACAGTCAGTGAGCTCCAATGCAGGTGGGTTCCTGGCGCTCCCTGGCTTTAGAGTCTGAGTCTGACTTTCGCTGGCTGCATCCTGGAGGACAGTCGCATGTCAGCAGCAGCAGCAGCAGCATCTGCCTAGCTTAGCTTAGCACCGGGGCCGTTTTTGTGGCGTACTGATGAAACGTTGGACACGTCTTAGTGTTGCGGTACGGACGCGCATTACATTCACTGGATAAAGGCACCTTATCTTGTAATTACGAGATCGGGATCTTGTAATTACAAGAAAAGATCTCGGAATTATGAGAAAAGATTTTGGAATTCGCTATCTTTCTGCAGAAGCAGTTGCGAATGGAACTGCGCGGGAAAAAAAAGGTTGAGGTGTGTGTTTGTGTATGTGTGCGTGCGCTGCTGACAAAACGCCATCACCACCTGGTGGAAGGAGGGGGAGGGGGGGGGGGTGGGGCGGTGGTGGATCAACACGCATGGAAGCTTTGGTCTCTGACATATGTGCACATTTCCTGGGTTTAGTGTTAACCAAAAAAATATTTGGTGCTTTAACAAAAAACAAAAACATAATCAACCAAAAAAACATATTTCCATTAAAAAAACAAACAAAACAACAAAACCAGATCTAAGAGGATGTAGCTCTTGAGAACAGGCCTAAGTTGACCACGCCGCTGACCTTTGGTCTTCTCCCCCCCTCCAGTGCTGGTCGAGTCCTCGGTTCACCCGCGGGGGGGAGGAGGCAAATACTGAAGGTTGGAAGTGCGTCGTGCGACGACAGTCGTGGCGAAAACCTCGGGCTGCAAGCCTCACTCACTTCTTCTTGACGGCGGCGAGGTCCCGCTGCAGCTCGGAGAACTTGGGCCGCTCCTCGGGGTTGTACTGCCAGCAGCGCTGCATCACCTTGTACACGTCCTCTGGGCAACGCTGCGGGCACGCCATCCTGTAACCTGGAGGCGGGGCGGGTTCATTTCCTTCAGTTCATTTGGGAAGCCAGGGGCAAAGACATCAATTTTCATCAGCATCAAATTTTTTTCTTCATTTTGTACCTTTCTCTACCTGCTCCCGGGCCTGCTGATTGGTCATCCCAGGGTAAGGACACACCCCTAGGCTAAACGTCTCCCAAAGTAGAATCCCGTAGCTCCACACGTCGCTCTCCGAGCTGTAGCGTCCTGCAGCGGGCCAATCACAGCACAGCGAGACACCGGATGGACATGAGAGACCAATCGCGGGGCGGCCCGATGGCGAAGGCAATTTTATTTTCTCGTTTTTCATCACAACGCCACGGGTGCCCTCACCGTAGTTGAGGGCCTCCGGGGCGGTCCACTTGATGGGAATCTGCTTGAGTCCGGACGAGGAGTAAATGCCGTCGTCCTCCTGCCGACTCATCCCAAAGTCGCTGATCTTCAGCACGCTGTTGTCTCCCACCAGGCAGTTCCTCGCCGCCAGGTCCCTGATTGGACGGACAGAGGGAAGAAAATTCAAACTGGTGATGGACATAGAATCTCACCTGTGGAAAATGGATCAACACTCTCTGACTGGCACAAGACCAAATTCAATCTTTTGCCTATACATACTGAGCTAAGCATAAATAAAATGGATATATTTTCTGATATACAAACTCCATTCTTTGATTATGGGACCTAGGGTGTCTATTCTGGAGGACACTTCCTAAACCACAGAATGATGTCTGAATTTGTCAGGGTGCCTTGATTGTATCTAAAAAGGGAAGACAATACACTCACACACATATACACATATATGTATTCAATAAAAAAGTGTGAAATAACTCAAACCAGGTTTATATTTTAAATGATCTCGAAAGGCCACCCTTCATATGAAATATATAGAACTTTACATATTTAGGTTATATTTATCTCACCTGTGGATGCAGTTCTTGCTCTCGAGGTACGCCATGCCGGCGGCGGCGTCGACGGAGAAGCGGACGAGCTGCTTCGTCTTCAGCTCGTCCTTCTTCTTCCGAAGGAAGGACAGGAAGTCTCCGCCTAACGAGACGCAGGAGGAGGAAGAGTTTTCACTAGTACGAGGAGAGTACTCAACCCTGGTATCGGCACCGATACTCAATACTGGTATAGATACATGTATTTTTGTACATGTATAAATACATGTACAAAAGTACATGTAAAGCAGAGTTTGTTTCTTTCCTCAAAAATTATTTTGGTCCACCCACCGGGAACCAGCTCCATGACGATGTAGATGGGCTGCCGCTGCGTACACACACCGATGAGCTTCACAATGTTTGGGTGGTCGTACTGTTTCAGTATCCTACAGACAGACAGACAGTCAGAGGCAGCAGCCAATTGCACACATTGTTGCTGATTTGTGGACAGTAGGTGGCGCCTGACCTGGCCTCTGACAGGAACCTGATCTTCAGCTCTGGCGGTAAATCTTCTTTACACGTTTTGACGGCCACCGCCGTTTTGTCGCGCTGCAGGGTTCCTTTGAACACCTCGCCAAAGTTGCCCTGGGGGTTGGGGAGTCGGGGGGAAGAAAAAGCACCCGTCAATGAAAATGTTGTTTTGTGTTTGAAGCAGAAGCAGCTTCTTGGGACTGGGCTCGAAACCAGGAAGAAGAAGAAGCAGGAAACGGGATACAGGAAGTGAGCTCACCTTCCCCAGCAGCTCCCCCAGTGCCACGTCCTCGTGGTTCAGGATCCACTTCTTGTCCTGCAGGATGGAAGGAAGAAAGAAAGAAAGAAAGAAAGAAAGAAAGAAAAGTATGTCAGGGCCTCATTTCCTCTGGGTTTGCAGCGTCTGCAGGACGTCAAATAAAAAAAGGTGGCGGTTGACCTTGACGACGGGGTTGAGAAGGATGACTCCAGACTTCTTTGTGATGACCTGCTTGCTGGAGAAGTGATGCTCGATGAGCTGAGGGATGGTGGAGAAGCCCGTCCCCTCGAAGCGGTACTGACTCTAGCCAGAGGTCAACGAGGTCAACGAGGTTAACTTTGACAGTGCAAAAGGTATCGAGACGCAGACGAAAAATGTAACGCTGCTCTTGTGTGTGTGTGTGTGTGTGTGTGTGTGTGTTTGTGTGCATGTGTGCATGTGTGCACATACTTCTGCCAGCTGGATGATAAAGTGTCTCCTCTGCTCGTCAGAGAACACCGACAGGACGTACTCCCCCGGCTTGCCGTGGCTCTCCCGCACCAGGAAGTCTCCCTGCTGCCGCAGCAGCTCCTGGGCTTCCGTGCGAGGGATGGCGCCGTGGTACCACTCCTGCTCTGTCAGGGGGCGCTCCGACGTGGGAATCACGTCAAAAAATTGCTGCGGCGCAGAAACACACAGTTCAAAAGTTCAGATTAAGCCCTGACCAGCGGCGGCATCGATGTACACATAAACATCAACAGCTCATCCCAATGTGGAAGTGAGTTGGATTTGTGAAGCGGCGCAGCCCGGGGACGGATACCGATGTGGAAGAACCCAGCATGGATTTGGGAGAGCGAATCATTCCAGCCAGAGAGTGGCGCAGAGTGTCGAAGCGAGATGTCTTCTCCTTCGTCTTGTCCTGATGACACACACACACACACACACACACACACACACACACACACACACACACACACACACACACACACACACACACACACACACACACACAAGGTTAGAAAACCCATCCTCCAATCATGTCAGATCAGATTATGTGACTCTGACTTGGCAAATCAACGGGTTATTTACAGTGGAGCCGACAGAGCGAGTGTCGTCCTCGTAGGGCAGCGCGGGAGGGGGTGGAGGCGGTGGCGGCGAAGCTGCGGTGGCCATCTTGGCGTCCAGCAGGGCCTTCTGGGAGGCGAGGCGGGCCTCGGAGCTGCGCAGCGATTGGACGGCGTGGTGGAGCTCCAGGAGGGAGAGCTTCTGGCTGAGCAGCAGGACGCAGCTGGGAGGTCGAGGGGAGGGAGGTCAAACATTCGCTCGTCTTTATTTATTTATTTATTTATTTATTTATTTATTCAATCATTTATCTATCTAATTAATTATCTTTCTATTTATTTATTCATTAATGCATTCCTTTAGTTATTTATTAATATATCTATCTGATTATGTATCTATTTATTTTACATTCATTCATGCATTTATTTTTTTCCCCCTGGACTCACTCGCTCTTCCTCTCTGTGCTCTGCTGACTGGTCTGGATCTTGGCGTGGAGGTCGTCGGCCAGCGCTTCCTTGGTCTGCAGGTTCTGCCGAGTGAGGCTCAGCTCCTCCGTCGCAGAAGACAACCTGCAGACAGGCCGTCAGGCAGACAGACAGACAGACAGACAGACGTGAAAAATAAATAAATAAATAAATAAATAAATACATAGATATGTAATATTCCAGTTGAGGCGGCGTGGCTCGATGCAGACGGGGAAGAAAGTTAAAGTTAGGGTGTGGGAGAGGAGAAGCTCTTGTGGGCGTGAGGTGAGCAGCGGCAGTGACGTGTAAGCGTGTTCCCTCACATGGCCTGCAGGCTGTCGGCCGTCAGCGTGTTCCACAGGATGTCGTTGGCCGGGAGGTTGTCTGTCTCCTCCAGCAGCGACGTGTCGAAGTCCACACCGGCCTCAGGGCTCTCCGGAGACCTGTGGTGGTGGTGGTGGGGGGGACGGATGGACAAACAGACTGTCAGGCAGGCAGACAAACGGACAGACAGACTGACACAGAGGTGGAGAGATAGACAGACAGACTGATCTCGCAGTACGGACGGACAGGGAGACAGACAAACAAACAGACAGACATGGAGATGGAGAGACGGATGTACGGATAGATAGATAGATGGACAGATGGACAGACAGATGGTCAGTCAGTCAGGCAGACAAATGGATGGATGGATAATCAGACAGACAGTGAGACAGACAGAGGGACGGATGGACATGCAGACAGACAGAAGGACGGACAGTCACAACATGGACTGTGTGTTTGGGCGGGGAGGGGAACCGTGCGGTGGTGGCGCCCCCTGCTGACCTGTAGGCGTCGATGAACTGCTGGTACTCGGCCAGCGGGTCGATCTGCTGGACGGCGGCCGAGATCTCCTGGTGGACCCGGACCACTTCCTCCGTCAGCAGGCTGCTGATCTCGCAGTACTCCTCCAGGATGCTCTTCCTGCGGGCAACACACGGAGGAGAGAGGGAGGAAGGGAGGGAAGGGGTTACACTGGGGGACGGAGGGGAGTGGGCGGAGTCAGGCGAGTGGGCGGGCGGGCGACTCACAGGGCGAGCGTCATGTCCTCCTGCATCCTCTGCAGCGAGTCGAGCAGCGCCGGCGCGGCGCGGCCCCGGTGCTCCTCCTGCTGCGTGCGGGCGCCGCACACCGCCACCACGTACTGGTTGTGCAGATTGTGCAGCTTGGCTGTGGCCTTGTCGTAGCGTTCGCGGGCGCGCTCCGCCTCCCGGCCCTTGGCCACCGCCTCGCGGTACTTCTCCTTGGCGGCGTTGGCGTCGCGGCTCAGCTGGCGGTACGCCGCCTTCAGCTTGTCCAGGTCGCTCCGGGTCACCTGGCGACGACAGCGGCAACAAGCACAGCATGTGTCAAACTCTGGCCCACCTCTGGTCGAGTTGAATGTGATCACAATATGCAGTGGAACAACTACTGGTTCCCGTTTGTGAAGACTGTTGACTGAGATTAAGGATGAGACTAAATAGATCCTAGTGCTGCGCCTGGTCTGGAGTCGGGTTCACTCCACACATTAAATCTCCAACTTACACCACAACATATCCCACTTTGTAGCAACCGCATCACGGATAAGTTGAGCCAGGATAACCAAGGCATCCTGTTGAAAATGTGTGAGGAAGGGCGAGTGTGGAGCAGCTGGTGCCCCGGCGGGGTGCCGACCTTGTGGTTGTGACTCTCAAGCTGCTGGTGAAGACTCTGGTAGCTCTTCTTCACCTGCTGCTTGTCCCGGGTCAGCGTGGCCAGGCGGTGCAGAGGACCAGAGTTCAGGTCATCGGCGTGGCTCCTCATCACGCGGCCCAACGCCTCCGTCTGACGGACCACCTGAGACCACGACTGAGACACACACACACACACACACACACACACACAGTTGTGTTCTCTCTGTTTTTTTCTCAACACAACAACAAGGAGTCAGTAGTAATAATATTGTACATGGAAAAACTGTCCATTGTACAAGTGTATGTTGCATCTTATTTCTGTACAGGTATACTCAGGAAGTGTCCGATTTTATTTTATTTGTTTATACCATACTTTTATCTGTCTTTATACTATAGTTTAGCTCTTTGCTTGCCTTTTATTACACTGGGTACCTCGTCAAACGGCTAGAACCACAAATTTCTCCTGGAGATCAGTAAAGTATCTATCTATCTATCTATCTATCTATCTATCTATCTACAGTCCATGCAGCTACTCTCTCCAAGTTATGCAGGGCTTGTTGAAGGCGGAGCCCGGCTCACCTTGCTCACAGTGCTGACGTAATCGGCGGCTTCCTGCTTCTCCGTCTGCTGAGTCATGCCGAGCAGCAGAGCGGCGTACTCCTTGTCGCTCTTCACACGCAGCGTCATGAAGCGCTTCACCGTCTCCAGCAACTGCAGAGTGACAAGTGCAGATCGATGTAGGAGCTAAGACAGTGGTTGTTGTTGTTTTTGTTTTTTTTGCCATCGATTGTCCTCAATTCTATTTGTTTGGTCTCGTCGCCATGGTGGTGATGGAGGGAGTTTTGTGGTCACGTGGTGAGTCAGTGTTTCTCAACAGGTGGGTCGCAATAGAAAATGTTGGGAATTTATTTTGCAGGACACTCAATTAAATTCAATAACTTCAATAGTTTATTGACTAGACAAGACTGAAAGTGGGCTGGCGTTTTTACTTTGTTGGAATAATTTTGAGTGCAGTGGAATAAATTGGGGTTGCGACTTCATCATAAGGAAAAAAATGTGGGAGACTCCACCAGTTGAGAACGATACTGGTTAACATGCCATAAGGGCCATAAGTTACATTAGGGCCGGATCACCGGCACCGCGGTAAACTGATTAAAGATGCTTTAAAGTCAATGTTTTCGAGGGTTGTACCTTTAACTCCCAGTCCTGCAGCTTCAGTAATCCCTCATGGGAATTCCTCAGATCCCGACCAAACCCCATCCTCGATCACTCACTCACTCACTCTCTCTCTCTCTCTCTCTCTCTCTCTCACACACACACACACACACACACTCACACACCCACGCACACACACACTTTAACAACAGGGGCGATCAAGGGAAGATTGCATGGTCCTCTGCGGAGACAGAAAGAAGTACAGGACATCAGAAGATGAAGACCGAGGGCAGGTTGAGCTTCTGAAACTGATGCTGTCGACACACCAAGCTGCTTGCTGACACGCACTGCTTCTACTACAGCATCTGCTCTATAACTTACATCGTTTTTGCTGAGAAAAAAGTCAAAATGTATGTCCGGCCAATGCTTAAAACTGAACAGAACTGAACAGAAGTTGTCAGAAGAACCCATTGGTTCCCAAAAGCCCATGCCACGGTGTTTAAAATCTATCTACTATCTTTCACATCTGCGTCTGAAAATAGTTCTGTGCAGATTTATGTAAATGTTTGTAAATATATACTTTTCATACATTTACAAGTAAAAAAACAACAACATTGTTATTGATTGTAAACCCAAACATGACTTTTTACCCAGCAAAAATAAATAAACCTACACTACCAGTCAAAAGTTTGGACAAACCTTCTCATGCAATTTGTTATTTATCTTTGCAAATTTGTACATTGCAGATAGATACTGAAGACATCAAATGTATGAGCAAGATATGTAATTATGCAGCACGTTAAATAACTCTAAATATGCTTTTAATGAAAGGTGGCTATTTTTGAAGAATTTAAATATAAAACGTGGATGAGATATTTTACACGTTTATTGTTTCCTACATGTGTGTTCATTCGTAGTTCTGAAGCCTTCAGTGAGAAACTGCAATGTCAATAGTCATGAGAATGAAAGAAAAGACATTCAATTCATAGGGTGTGTCCAAACTTTTGACTGGTTGTGTATACATACAATGATTATTTAGATGTCAAAGTGGCCCAATCCTGTCAGTCACTGTCAAAACATGACGTTTCCTTCTTCAAAAAAACCAAACACCTCCAAACTCTTTTCCGCCCATGTTTTCCAAACCTGAAGTGCAGAGTATCAAAAGGTACCTTCCGTCTTTTTAACTATTTTTGTCTCAAACAAATCACCGTCAAACCCTTACAAATTCCACCATAACGGGTAGAGAGAGAGAGACGGGAAAACGGAAGCTAGGCAAACGGCGACAGTCTGTTCCCATGAAAACAAATGCGAGAGCCGAGCTAGCAGCCGGCTAACAGGATAACGGCAGAAGTTTCCACTGGAATTTGGATGAAAAGTGATGCCAAGAGGCGAGGGACAACAACAAAAACTCAGTCAAAACAGCTCATGAGACAGATGCTCACGCGTTGGACGGGCAGAGTCGGATTTCTCCCCACCTCGAACGTGTGCTTTTTGCGGCATTTTTTGCTCCCGGTAAATAAAGAAAAGCTCAAGACAGCAGCGGAGCAGAGGAGGAGTGGGGTTAGTCGGGAGGAGCTTCGCCGTTTGTCGACTTGTCCCGGGCCCTTTCCCTTTCCCCCCTCCCGAGTCCAACGCACCGTAAAGCGGCTGAAGTCGGCGGCAGACTCGCTGTCCGGTCACCGCGGTCCTCTGTCGAACTTGGCAGGGCTCATGACCTCTTATTCCCCGTGTTTTTCCGCGCTGCTTCCCCGGCTACTCCTCCTGTCGTCAGGAATACTTGGCTAGGCGGCTAACGGCTAACAGGGAGGGGCTTCCGTGGGAAACGGAAAGGGGGCAACGGAGACATGGGAGTGGGGCGGGGGGCACCGAATAAAAACGAGCAGGTTTTGGCGTCATTGGAAGCATTGGTACAGACCCCCCTACCACCCTCACCTCCCCAAAAACGAAAACAGTCACAGTCAAGACCTTGACCTCAACCTTTCTGAAGTCCAACTGGATGCTGCTGCCTGTAGGAACCAAGATGCCACATCGCTTGCATTGCCAACAAAAACGAATCGAACGAAACTCATCAGCAGAGCTTTCAAAATCGTACCATACCAGGAGTCACCAACCTTTTTTTTTTTTGGCACTGAGCGCTACTTCATGGATCCTGAGTCATATGAAAGGCAACCAGTTTGCTACACTCTCCTTAAATAACAAAATTTCTTTGTTGTAAAACAGGCTCACTTTTTACATTTCCATCCTGATTGTTTAAGCGACTTAATATTGTCCAGCAGAAACACTGAGTTTGGCTAATGACCAACGCGTCCAAAACATTTATTTACAGCCATTTTTTTCTTTTTTTCTTCACCAGCATCGTCATTAATGTCATAGTGTGACAAATATCTGAATACAATTTTTGACATTCAAAAAACACCACTTCGTCTGTTCTTGCGTACAATTTCTTTATTGCAATGTGTCAGTTACTTCCCCTTAGTAAACTTGAATAAGTTCTGTCCACTCATCATGAGGCCAAATCCCATTTTCCAGCACGTTGCTTGGTGAAGTCTTCCAGTCCCAGTTCCTGACCGGGACACTCCAAGCGGGGCCATAGTTTGCCATCACGTAGTCAAGCGTTTCACATGGAACGCGAACTTTTAGCTCCAGAAGCTCTGCCCAGCAGAGCGAAAACAGAGGAAAGACATACCTAAGGAAAGCACAGAAGCAAATCATGAAAAGTCCTCACATAAGTTAAGATGGGCTCTTATTGTCCCGTTGAGGGAAACTTGCAATATAATTCTTCTTGGTGTCTATTTGACTAACTTGAACTTTCTGCCACTCCTGGCCTGTGTTCCTCCATTCCAAGCGATGTCTCCATCTTGGTAGAAAAAGAAAACGTCCAGTTTGATGTCATCACTCAAAAAGGAAAGTTCAAGACTGTCCTTGACCTGCAAGAAAACGAAAAAAAAACACTCAGACACGCCTAATCGGGGAACATGATAGACTAACTGACGTCCAATGTAAATTGCATTTGGGGAAGCAAGAAAGTTGATCATTCAAATTTACTTCACCTTGCCAAACTTGTGTTTTAGCGAGAGACCAGCATCAGTGAACGCTGGCACGATGTCAGATCGATAGTCTGAGATGAAAATCCCAATATCGACATCCCGGCTATACGAGATAACACTGCACTGCCTGAACCAGCCTGCAGGGGGCATGACATTAAAATAAACTTGACGTCAAATATCATGTAAACTATACACCAATTATCTTATGTTATATCTTCATATTTAACATAGAATTGTGAAATGGTAAAGGTCAAATTGGAACCTAAATAGTGTGTAAATGCTAGTTGGTCATCATGGTTGTGATATTTTTTAAGGGTAGTAGATTATTTGTCTTTATAATGTTACCCAGACAAGTGCCGCTGCTTAGCCAAAAGGGGATGCCAAGACGTGTCAAGATTTGAGAGGTTAGATGAAGTAATGATTTCACTTTTCTCCGAAACTCCACTGCCTCCAGAGAGGAGTCATCGGGGTAGAGCTGCACGAACACAGAGAAAAAACATTTAAGATCCACAATCAAGAAACAGTCACCAGTCAGGGTCAGAATACTGCTCACAATTTTATGAATACCCTTAAAGCATCTTACAGTAAAATAAATAGTCATGTTCATATTCACCTTCACACCTCATTTGACGTACAACCTTTCAAAATAAAAGTAATCTCACCTGCAAAAAGGTGCGAGCTTCCCGGTGATGGCATTCCAGGAAGTGTGCGTGCTTCTGCTCATACAGGAAGCGGGTAATGTTGCGAGGGATTCGCACATCGAGGCCATCCAGGACAGTGAGGACTAGCTCTGGTCTGCAAGGGACAATGAAATAATACACAAAATGAAATATTCCAAGAAAAGCTGTGAATCCAACCGGACCATGAGTTATTTTTTAAGTCAAGAAACCACAGGTCTTGTTCCACCTGAATAACTTTGCAAAATGTTTGTGTAGTTACTGATACAGCCAGCAGAGGGAGACTCAGGTCTTAAACCACAGTTTCAATGCTGTATCATTGTAGCACTGAAATATGAGAAATATAAACTTTTTATATGAAATCACGAATTATAAGACAGGGCTCATCCCGTTTTCACCTGTCATAAGCTCCTGCGTGGCGTCCGTAGTCCAGCAGTTTAAACGGGGCAAAGTTTTTGTCCATGTTGGCCTTGAGGCGCAGCGCCCCATGCCATAGGTAGTTTCCACTTCGGTCATACAGGAACACTACCTAGAACAGAAAAAGGAGGAAAAAAAAGCAATTTAAGTCAACATTAAATTTAAGGTCAGAGGAATGGTGGTGGAGCCTGATACTGCTCAGGGTCACATATGTGTAGCCCCACCCACCTGGATGATGTAGCCTTGGAGGCGGAGCAGCAGGTGCAGCGGGATCTGTTCTCCTGACAGGGTGTCCAGACTGGCCAGTCGTGGGTCCACGCCACGCAGCTCCATCACTTCGAAACCTTTTTGTTCCGCAGCCAATAGGAAGCCATGCTGGCACAAAAAAAAGTCAGAATCGTTAATCGTTAATATACAATAGTGCGTGGTTGGTCATTGATTTTTGTTTCTACACACATTTTGACGGGAGCATGTCTCTTACATCATACTTCCACAGATTTGCGTACAGTGCAAAGGATGTGACTGGTCGACCGGAGCACAGGAAAGTGCAGTGCGGTTCACGCACCATCCTGTCACGCTGCCGCAAGGCATCCTGGGAGAGAAACGTCAGCGCAGCGGTGTCGCCAAGGAACAATGGCAGTTTGAAGCGTTGCGCCAGAGACAGGAACTTCTTGACTGTTTGCTACAGAAGCACACACAAACAGTGTAAGAGCTCTTACAATATGCATATACAGGGAAACAACTAAAAAAAAAAAGGTCAGCACAGAGGTGACAATACAGGTTAATGTTTTTAACTGCTGTGAAGCACTTTGAAATATTTTCTTTTAATAAGATGTTATATAAATAAACTTTGATGATGATTTGATGGGGTGTTCCCGTACCCATTGGATGTCATTGCCAGTCAGGTGACCCGTTCTACTCAGGATGTGAGGACCAGGCTGAAACAAAAGACTAAAAATCAGACAATAAACTATATCTATTAAAACTATTACTAAGAAAATGACGTCAGTTATATGCAGCAAAATATGTAAATAGTTTAATCATGACGACAACAAAGACATTTGAATTTGGCTTCCTTGAATGTGGTTCTTTTGAACCACTTTCAAAAGAACCAAGTAAAATTCAGACTTGCGTCTCTATTTAATAATCAATAGGTTACCAAAGAACTATTCTTATTCCACTGGATGTGGGAAAAGCAAGAAGAACCGACAACAGCCGAAATGAGCATCCCCGGCGTCTCACCTTGCTGACGTACTTCCGGTAGTAATAGAGCTGGAACAGTAGGAACACGGAGCTACTGACAATCAGCAGCGTCAAAACGGCTGTCCGGTTCACGCGAGGCATCCGGAAACGATGCACGACCACTTGCTCCTCATGACGTCAACACACATATACACGCTCTCTGTTCACCATTAATTGCCGTGAAATCGCGAAGATGTGCAACGAAAGACCGAGCTAACGGCTGTGTTCATCGGCGCCATCTTTGTAAAAAAAAAAAAGAGCCCGAGGGTGCAATTGTCGCTTCCTGTGTGGATCTTCACAGTAAAACTCACGATTATTTGCAATGGGCAACAGCGCCATCATATGGCCTTGCGGACAGTAAAGTCTAAACAAAACAAAGAACAACTAACAATTAAAACTAACATTGAAGACCAAGTTTTATCTAAAAATGTCAATAATAGCCACAATAATCTGTTTACTGACAAATTTCTAGTCAGAAATGGGAAAAGTTGACGCTTTACTTCTACTTGCTCCATTTGCCACTGTGTGCGCTAGTACACTCGTGTTGAATGATGTCTCAAAGGGCACTAATGACTCCCCCCAGCCAAGTGTTTGCTCTGCCCGCTGAGATTGCCTAATAGTTCTCCTACCAGGCATGTTGAGGGTTCAATAGAGCATCGGTTTTAGCAGGAAGCTACGACCCAAGTGTCAGCCTGTAAGCTCGACTTTAAACTTTTTAGTACAGAAAAGTATAAATAGATTACGTAGGTGCACTCAAGTTTGTTAGTTTATTTGTTGCAAAAATGAACATTTGTGATACTAATACATTTACTTATAATAGTTACATGCGCTATGACAATGTTGATGGCGAAGTTAAATCAATTCATGCGTAAAAGCGCCTTTAAGTGTTTATTTTGTTGTTGATAAATAGGGAAACGTTAAATAGTTTGTGAGGACAAAGTACCCTGTCAGACTGTGAACTTGACTACGCACAAACACGTACGTACACACACACACACACACACACACAAGATGGCGGACCGCTGCTGCGGCAGCGGCTTGTCCACAACAAAAAGGCCGAGTTAGGAACTTCTCCTGGACTTTGTGAAACAGTTTCCCCCGCTCGGACGGTGGACATGAGCGGCCTCCGCCGCCTTTAACGCGTTGGTTCCCTCCTCGGTCGCTTCCCCCCGGTGATGTTCCCTTGAGACTGCCGCCGTCAGGGCGCGGACTTGGATCGTTTTCTTCAGTCCCAGGGAAAGGTAAGAACGCCTGTGTGTTTAGCTTAGCAGCGTGCTAATCACTTGTTATGACTGGTTTGGGGCGCCGACTGGTGAAAGTTGGCCGTTGTTCCGGGGTCTTGGGGAATGGCGGACGGTTGTCCAGTCCACCAGCCAGGCAGTGTTGACTGGTGGATGCGAGGTCGAGCGGAACCGCGGGGTGAAAGTAGCGGCTGACTGGACAGCAGCGGTTAGCCAGCTAACGAGGCTGCTCTTTTTTGGGGTCACAGTAGTACATTTACAGTGTACACTTGCTACAGGAGAGCTAACATCGCTATTGCTGTCAAGCAGGACTACAACTAATGCAGTTTTCTGTTAATATACAACATGAAACGGCCTGCCCTTCCTTATTTGGGGCAGTAGTACTGCTGCAGTACAGAGCTGCACCTCTGTACCCCCCCCCCGCTCATTCCCCAGTTTAGATAGATAGATGTACAAACTGGGAAGCTACACTGTTGCAGCATTAAAAAGCTTTCTAAACCAATAGAGCATTATTTGCCATTAAGTCCAGGAAAAATGTCCAGAATGCTATCTGTTCCACAGCGGGGAAGAGTTATAGATATGTAGTGATAGAGGGTAATGGTTCTGGGCAGGAAGGATCTCCTGAAGGGTTCCTTCAGACAACGCAGCCGTCTCAGTCTCTTGGAGAAGACGCTCCGCTGTCTGTCCAGTGTGTGGTGGAGAGGGTGGTCTTGGTTGTCCATGATGGATAACAGTTTGTTCAACGTCCTCCTCTCCACCACTGCCTCAAAGGTCTCTTGTCTGCAGCCAGCGACAGAGCCAGCCTTCTTAATCAGTTTGTGTCGCACTGTACAACTCCACAACATCTCCATCGGTCACATTCCTGCCAGGTGTCTTCAAACATTTCCAGGGTTTTGTCACGGCCCCTTTCACCAATTCATCTGTGTCTGTCCTGTCAGTTCACCGAGAAAGGAGAGACGTCTTGTCGTTTGTTGTCAGGAAACGGGGATGTTTGTGATATGCTGTTTTACCACTGCATGCAACTAAAGTTGGGTGGACACACTACATTATAGTCAGTCAAGACGGGGACAGTTGGTGCGGAAATATGTTGGTGTGTGATGGGGCACAGACTTGAATCAGCAGGAGTGGTAGGTGATTAGCAGGTAAACCCACCCAGCTGCAGTCCCAGCAATTCGGTTTTAAAGGGGCCCTATAATGGCAATGTCCGGATTTAATTGATTAATTTCGGTGGTCTGCTTCCAGCCGTAAACAAGGTTTGTTTGCTCAAGAATTTCCTAGTTTGAGCTGTGCAGCGCAAGTGTTTTCCGTGCAAATTTAAAGCTTGCAACTGCAAATATTTACAAATACAAGTCTGATATCTACAGCCATGAGTTCTCAGCCACAAATACAAATTCACATTTGAGCGTAAGCTGAAAGCAATGAAAGGACGACACTGAGGTCACCGACGGGTAAAATGAATCAGAGCTCGACATTATTTGCAGTATGCACAACAGACCGTAGGTTGACAATCTAAAGAAATACCTTATGAGTTGCTGAAATACATATTATTATAAAATGCTATCGGAACAGACGGATGAAACTACAAATGTGAAAGGTTAAAGCTACAAATACGGCGTAACATTTTGACAGCAATGCTATGCCACAGTGTAACGAGACGTGTACACTTGTGTGTAAGCGCCTGCATGATGTTGGCTGCAGTGCAGACTACACCCAGTCACTTTGTTGGGTTGCCTTCAGTTTGTTTGACCAATCGGGTCGTCTGCGATGCCTCATGTGACAGTTGTTGTCTGTTCAGTCGCCATGAGAAATATCTTCCTCGTGAACGCTGTCTTCTCAGAGTCGACTGTGAAAATCGTGTCAGTATGTGCACAAATCTTTCACACTGGGCCATTTTTATGTAAGGCACTTTAACAGCTTTAGTGCTTTTAAATGTACATAGTAGTGATTATGGAATTAGTAAGTAAGTCAGTAAGTAAGTATGAATCATTCAAAGGGACAATGTTAAGTGAAGCGTACCGAGATGTACAGCAGAGGTTTAATGTGTGGACGGGGATGTAGCGGCATAAATAGTCTGAGGGAACACTGAAATGTTGGTAAAGCATATGAGGGAGAGAGAGAGAAAGAGAAAAACCCTCGTGGTGTAGAAGTGATTTTTTTTTTTTTTTTTAAATGCCAGTCGAGTCATTTAGACTCTCTGGATGCTGAATATCGATGTTTCACAAAGATGTCAAAACAACATCTGGGTCAGAGTTCATCCAACGTTTAACCAGGACTTGTTCTCCATTTCTGTAGCGGCATAGAGGATCAGTAAAATTTGGAACCGACTAGTGCGATTCATTGATTTCAAATCGAAATTGGATTTATTAGTCATGACGATGTTAAATAATAGGAAAATCTTAAAATCGATTTTCTTCTCTTTTGCTTATTTAAAAAAAAAAAGTGAAAGTTTAGCACTTTATTCATTCATCCTTGTTCAAGATGATAGAAAAACCTTTTATTTTGAAAGTGATGTTTGGTGAAAGACAGTTAAGGTTTTCACTTTACCCACAGGGATTATTCATCTTTGTTTATGAAGAACCTGTTCATTTTCAAGTGAAGTTTGGTGAACGTGGGGTTCTCACTTCATTAATCCCCAGGGATTCATCTTTGTTTGGTTCAGAAGACTGTAAATGTTGTCACTTTACGAAACACAGAGAGGATTTACAATATCTTTCAGTTGCCCTTCATTCCCAAGAGGGAATTTTGTTTGCTATTTTTCTTTAAAACTAAAATATTTTAAATAATGAATTCCATTGTCTTTCGTAGTTTTACCAAAAAAATCTAAATCGAAAATTGAGTTTTCAGAGAAAGAAAAACGGGATTTTATTTTTGTCCAAATCACCCTGCCCTAGAACCGACAATTGACGGCAGGAAAAAAAAAAAAATCAGTTTTGGTTCAGTGAGGTGGACAAAGTGTCCCCTCACTGCCCCGGGCCCAGGCTGTCAGACTTTCCGGCTATTGTGTGGTAGCAGCGAGGAAGCCGCTGCAGAGATTTCTGTGGGCTGAGCCGCCAGCTTCCTGTGCAGCTGCCCCCCCCCCCCACCACCACCACCACCACTCCATTTACTCACCCAAGGAATAATAATGCAATCCTTCCTCTCTTCATGTGAGTGTTTTCGGACATGAGCAGATCAGGTTTTCTTTTTTTATTTATATATCTTTTCTTTTTATTGTTTTTTTCTTTTGCAACATATAACATTAGCAAAAAACAACACAAAAAAACAAATACTATCATCAAGATAATAACACGCTGGGTTGCCGTGATGTCTCCACAGTTTATCTATATTGGCATCACTGTCACAGTCCTTGCCCTGTTGTTTGTGTATAAACAGTCCATTTCTGCCATTTCCCTCAACACTGCTCCTCTTTGCTCCTTATCTTGTGAGCCAGTTGCTCCGCAACATATATTTCAGTCACAATTTTTCAGCCAGTCATCTGGCGTCGGTGCATCTGGTTTATACCACTTCTCGTGATTGCTTTCTTACAAGCTACAAACAAGATTGTCCGTAATATCTGTTACCTTTTAACACACTTCCTGTCATATTGCCAAAATACAACAACACACATGTTCTAGGTGCACCATAACCCAGAGTTGTGACATAAATTCTGTGAATATTTCCCCAACATTTTATAATTTTTGAACAATGCCCAAAAAACAGAGCAGGTCAGGGTTTCATGGTGCTATTAGTGAGTGATAGGTCTGCATCATTGGTTTTTATATCTCCTCGTTAATGGGCAGGGTTTGTCACGTGACCTTTGAAACCGGGGGCTGGTGTGCACATTCTGCCGTGTCCTGCTGTGTGTGTGTCATTCCACGATCTTCTCAGACATACCGTTCACCCTTAATTCTTAATCAGCAGCAAGCAATGATGGGATTACCTCGGGACCCTCAATCCCATCAAAGACGACTTCAGTGGGGGGCTCCCTGATCCCTGCTCCCTGCAGGTGCACCGCCAGGAGACGGCCGCGACATTGGCGAGAACTATGAAGGATGGAAAACTGAGATCCCAGCAGGCAGTGAAGCCCTGCGTCCAGATTCTGCACCGTGGCGCTTTTTGGCCGAGTTGCTTCTCGCTTATATCGACACATTAGAAGTTTATGACGCTGCGCCGAAGCCCCTCGAGGCGCCGGGACGGAGAAAACTAGAGAGGGAGCGGGAAGGAAGCGTCGGACAGTAAAACAAGATGCGTTGTCCTTTTTTTTCCCACCCGGCTTTTAATATGCAAATGTTGTCATGGTACTTTTTTCTTACGAATTCGTACACAAAGCAAAAAGAAGAGAAAAAAAAAAAGCAGAAGTCGACCTGCAGTGTGTGTGTGTTGGGAGCTATGGGGGGAGGGAGGGGAGGGAGGGGGAGGGGGCTCCTAGTAACCCGGTCAGTCTGCTTGCAGCCGCAGCAGCAAAGCATTATGGGAGGGGGGAGGGGGAGGAGGAAGGTAAGCCCCTGTCGTCGTCCTCCTCCTCCTCCTCTTCGATCCCCCTCGCTCCGTCTCTGGCCCCTGATTGGCTGCCTGTTCGCCCAGCTGACTGCACTCTGTCAGGCAGACACGCTCAGAGAGAGAGAGAGGGAGAGAGAGGGAGAGAGGGAGGGTGATGGAGGCTTCAGCGATGGGGTGAGCTGCCATTTTCTTTCTTTATCCACAGTCTGTTCACCCGTCATTCATCCACCGTTCATCCTTTATTCGTGCCCCTCTTGTGCTCTTGGTGTGTTAGTTTCTTTCTGTCAGAAAGCGGGCGGGGGCATTGATCATGAGAACGGAGGACAGCAGAGAGAGAGAGAGAGAGAGGTGGCATCTCTCCACTGTCATTGTCATTGATTTTTTTCCTTTCGTTTCAATTTTCTGCCGTTGCTTATCTTCTCTTTGCACGAAGGCTGCACTTTGCCTCCTCTGCGACACACGGAGAGGGACAAAGATGAGCGAAAGGCAGAGCCAGGGAAGGGGAGGGGTAGAGGGAGGTGGTGGTGGTGGTGGGTGCCGTGATGGAGAGAGGAGAGGCAGAGAAAATGGCCGACCGGTGATGGAGGATGAAGGCGGACGGGGCAAATAAAATGAAAAGAAAGCACAGAAGAAAAGAAGGGAGGAAGAGCACGAGGAGGAGGTTTTAGTCTCGTGCTTACTCTCTCTATCTATATATTCCTCCATATGTGTATGTATATTTATATATTTCGTTGTTGCTAATTTGCTTCAGCTGATCCGGGATCAGTCTGAGTTCCGGATCGATTGAATCCTCCCAATCAATCGATGAGCATCAGGGTTGTGTTCCAGTGGTCGTCCTCCTGCTCACGCTGGCCACCGCGGGGTCAGATTGCAGCGTTGCAGCAGTCCATCGTCTCCTCCCACAAGACGGCTTGAGTTGCTTGCACAGGGAACCGGGCCTGACCGGATCTTTAGAGGATTCAAACCAAAAAACCCATTGGATCCACGTTTTGCTTGTCGCATCCAGACTGAGCCCCGTGGACCAGATTGACAGAGAGTCGCGTTTTTGTTTGTTGGTTTGTTTGTTTGCTTGCTTCCTGGTTGTGTTAAGCTTGATTGAATGCACCGTCCAGTCGCTCTTATTAATGCCGCTCAGCAGGAAGTCACTTTGCTGCAGCAGCCCTCCGTGTCGCTCAGCGTACTGGACAGATGTATTCATTCATTCATTCATTCATTTATTTATTTATTTTTAAAAGATTTTCCCCTTTGAAAGGATTAAAACCACCAGAATGCACACACACACACACACACACACACACACACACACACACAGTCTGCAGAGGCTGTGTGTGTGTGTGTGTGTGTGTGTGTGTGTGTGTGTGTGTGTGTGTGTGTGTGTGTGTGTGTGTGTGTGTGTGTGTGTGTGGCCCTGATGCAGCCAAACCTTTCTGGAGCACACTAAATAAGATTCTCTTGCTAATATTTCATAACTGTAGCTGCATTTCCATGACAGTTTTTTGCAAAATAAAAGAGATATTTCTGAAAGTACAATTGCGATTTGCAGGTGTTTCCATCAAATGGTGCCAAGTGCATAAGCCGTAATTCTTGTAAAAAATCTCGTCCCGCGAGACCCCACTTTGACGAGGATGGAGGTACAACACATTTTGCGACAAATCTACATTTCGATGTTTGCTGTCAAGAATGGTTGTTCTATTTTTCTCTTTGATTACTTGTAAAAAAAAAAAAATTCTGTCTCCCCCTCCTCCGTCCAAACGTAACGCGCCATTTTCACTTAAAACGAACTGGTCACGTGACCCCCCCGTACATCACGCCAGCTGACGTGTAAATGCGAAAAAAAAGTGTTTTCATGACATTTTTGCAATATTCCAGGGGGAAAAGGAAACTTGGCTTGTAGTCAAAATCCACGACCGTGCACCTGCGTTGTTTTCACGTCGTCGGGTTGCGTTGTGTGGCAGACTCCAGCACACCGCTGCAGTTGGTGCGTCGACCCGACGTGGACGACACGAGCGCGCTCGCAGTTCATTCATTCATTCATTCATTCATTCATTCATTCATTCATTCGTTTTCTGCGCTTGCCGGCGGCGCCGCAGGTCAGTCGTGGCTCCTGCAGCATGGCGGCGGCGTCCTACGACCAGCTGCTGAGGCAGGTGGAGGTGCTGAAGATGGAGAACTCCAACCTGCGACAGGAGCTGCAGGACAACTCCAACCACCTGACCAAGCTGGAGACGGAGGCGTCCAACATGAAGGTTGGTACAATTTGTATTTATTAATTACAACAAAACAACAAATCGATAAACGCGTATAAATGTTGTGGCTGTTTCGATTCTGGAAAATCGAGAATTTAGATGTTTTTGTTTTTCGAACTGAGATCACGATTCGAAAACCAATATTGATTACACTTGTTAGCCGTAACAAAAGAACAGAACAAAAAAAACTATAATAGTGCTCCATGCAAGATTGGCACGTCGACTCTCGTCATTTCAAGGAACAGTCTCGACCGAAACATCAGACAGTAAAAACAACAAATAAGTAAATATTTGTTGTTTTTATTATTCTCCGAAACCAAAAAACTTCGGTACGAGGACAGCAGGGGATTTATTTTTTATCTATTTTTTATTTATTTATTCAGGTTTTCCTATCAAAAGCATTTTTTTCACGCGTTCACGTGGCAATATGGTAGCCTGGATATTCTTTTCCAGTGGCCACTCGTGGTACTGCAGCAAGAAAGATCCCATCAGGCCCAAAAAGCATTTATTTTCCCCACAGACCGCAATACAAAAAAATGCCTCTAAATCGGCTGACAGGACGACCTTTGACCTGAAGCGCAGTTCATAATAAATCTTTCTATTGCAGTTTTTAGTCATGGTCATATATAAGGGCCAAATAAACACCAAGAGAGGTTTCATTTAAAGAGTTTCATATTCCCAGCTAACGATGTCGCACGTTGCTGCTGTGTTATTATCATTTTCACGATTCACCGTGCAGCCCAGGTCACGGCGACCGCCTTTACGACTAACATAACTTTCGTGGAATACAGAAAAAGGTGACTCGTGTGCGTCTCCAGGCGACTGGGGGTGGATTAAGTGCACTGTTTCTTTTCCAGTAGATGGCGGTGTAGGCCATGTGGCCAACTGCGGCTCTCACGCAGTATACAGAGGCTGTGCAGCCCCGTCATTCTTTGTCATCACAACACACCCAAAGTGTGCATTGCATCGCCCATCTCTCTCTCTCTCTCTCTCTCTCTGTCTCTCTCTCTCTCTGTCTCTGTCTCTCTCGCTCTTCTCTCCTCGATCATTTCACGTCAGCATCACTCGCTTTTCTTTTTTCTCTGTCATATGATGTCAGTGTCCTACTGAGTCTCTCTGTCTCTCTCTCTCTCCTCCCACATTCTCCTGTCCTCTCTCTATCAGATCAAGTCTCTGCGTCTCTGTGTTTCTTCCTCCTTCCTCTGGAGCTCAGAATAGAGCCGCTGCTATTTTTTCCCCCCCCTCTCCAATCACGCGCTGCTCTGTGCTTTAAAATGAGCCTGTTGTTCAGAGTGAGCTGCCTTTTTTTCTTTTTTTTTTTCCTTAAAGGGTCATTGGCTAGGCGCTCTCTCAACTGCTCTCTGTGAGCGCGACTTCTTTCTACTTTTCCCAGTTCTTTTTTTAATTGTCAGTTTGTCTTTGTTTTGCTGAGCTTTTCTCATTTCTTTGCACGTTGATAGAAGTGCGTCGCCTCTGTTTGCCTTTGTTTGTTTTTAACTCTTTAGTTTATGTCCAACCTGTGACCCGTCAGTGGTCTTTTTCCACCTTTACTCGTTTTCCTGTGGTTTGATTAGTTTTTTTTTTTTCTTTTATTTTCCTTTTTCGTGTCCATGCTCCTTGTTGTTGTGTCCTCTCGTCCTTTTCTGCACGCGCCGGCTTCCCATTTCCTGTTTCCCGTTTCCTGTTTTATGCGGATGAACAGAAAGCGGGCCGAGCGTAGTTAGTTCCCGTCATGTCGCTGTACGAACGCTGTCGTTTCATCGTGGTGAGTAAAGCGCGAGGCGGCGATCCGCCGAGGACGGCAGAGGGAGCGAACGCGAGGCCATTGAGGTTTTCTCCCGTTGTCTTCGTGAAACGTGTGAAATGGCCATGTGACCTGAGTGGAAAAACAACCGAGTGTTTTGCCGTGATGTAACTCGTCTTTGTGCTCCCCAAACAGGAAGTGCTGAAGCAGCTGCAGGGCACCATAGAAGAAGAGTCGGGAGAGGCGTCTGGTTCTCAGCTGGAGCTCATCGAGAGGCTGAAGGGTGAGCGCGAAACAAGCGAAAAACTGCGCGGGGATGGAAACAACCTCGCACGCTCTGTAACGCAGACTGTCCTGTCTCATCCTCCAGAGATGAGTCTGGAGTCCGCGGGCTTCAAGTCCAGGCCGAGGCTCCCTCAGCCACCCTCGTCCTCCTCCAGCTCGGCCTCCGTGGCACCTGGAGGCGCGGCTGGAGGTGTCTTCCCCAGGAGAGGGCTCCCGCCTGCGGGCAGGGACGGCCATGACCGCTGCCTGGAGGAGCTGGAGAAGGAGAGGTAGTTTTTGTTTTTGTTTTTTTGACTGGTGGGCCACAATAGGTTGATGGATGGAGTGTTTTTGGTGACCCACCTCATAGGAGAGAAAAATATATCCTGGGATATGTAAAGAACAAGGCGTTACAACAAAATATCTGTTGTTTTTTTTAATTTAATTATGAGAAAAGATCTTGTAATTACGAGATGAGGATCCTTGAGGATATAGGATTTATAACAGGCGCCGTCAGTTTTTTGAATGACTACCAAGCCAGATTGGATGCATTTTAAATGTATAAATTTGTATCCATGAAGCATCCTGTGTTGAACACTGTTTTGACTGTTGACAGACAAAAAAATATATATATGTATGTATATATACACACACACACATACAGATATATATATATATATTTGACATTAGTGTTGAATTTGACATGCGTGCCCCACAGTATTTAGCTCTTTATTGAAATTACTCTTAAAACAGAGTAAATTGATTAAATGCAGCTATTTTGTTTGCTAGTACTATAGGTTCCTTAAGTTCGGCGGGCCAGATTAAAAAGCTTAACGTAGTTTGCCGTTGCAGGTCCCTCCTGTTGGCCGAGCTAGAGAAGGAGGAGAAGGAGAAGGACTGGTACTACGCTCAGCTGCAGAACCTCACCAAGAGGATCGACAGCCTGCCGCTTACAGAGAACGTAAGAGTCCGTCGGGTGATGCGACGGCGCCCACCGTCCTCGTCTGTCGATGCCACGTTTGATGCCAGCCACTCACCCAGAAGTGGGTTAATACGTAGTTGTTGTCGTTGTCGTTTAGTTCACCCTGCAGACAGACATGAGCCGCCGTCAGCTGGAGTTCGAGGCTCGTCAGATACGGTCAGCCATGGAGGAGCAGCTGGGCTCCTGCCAGGAGATGGAGAGGAGAGCTCAGGTACCACCTCTCTGTCTGTCGGCCGTTTGGCGCAGACAAGGTGTGAAGTAGGAGGAGTTTCGGGGGATAAATTCCCCAAAATGCATTAAAATGTTGCAGCCTGGCCTCCTGTTTGTCTCCAGGCCCGCGTGTCTCGCATCCAACAGATAGAGAAGGACATACTGAGAATGGGAGCTCGCCTGCAGGTCAGAGTTTTAACACCAGCATCACTCGTTTTACCTTTATACATATATGTGTGCGTGTGTGTAAATATATATATATATATATATATATATATATATATATATATATATATATATATATATATATATTGCAGGATGTCGTTCATAAAACTGCTGTCTCTCACTGCAGGTGGACGAAGTTCAGGTGCCAAGCGAGAGCAGCGGATTGGCTGGAGCCCAGGTGACTTTCTCGGCCGCCTCTCTGTCTTTTTGCGTCTTTGTCTTGTTTGTGGTGTAATTTTCAATCGTTTGTCTTTTCACTTTTTTTTTTTCAGAGCTCCAGCAACCGATTGGACCACGAGCCAACCAGTGAGGCGGGTTATTCCGTGCCTCGACGAATCACCAACCACCTCGGAACAAAGGTAACCTACCTCGCGACGGCGTCATTTGAAAAAAACAAACAAACAAATGAAGAATAAAATGACTTTAAAAAAAGAAAATCCCTTCCTCTTTGTGTCCACCAGGTGGAGATGGTGTACAGCCTCCTGTCCATGTTGGGGACTCACGATAAGGACGACATGTCCCGCACGCTGCTCGCCATGTCCAGCTCGCAGGACTCGTGCATCGCCATGCGGCAGTCCGGCTGCCTGCCACTGCTCATCCAGCTCCTCCACGGCAACGACAAGGACTCCCTCCTGCTCGGTGGGTGTGCAGTGCCCCCACCCCCCTGACCACCCTCACACCTCCTCGCCTCACCTCAGCTGTTGCAAGTCCATCCGCCTCTCACGTTGTCACCTCCCCCCCGGCCCCTCCAGGTAACTCCCGCGGCAGCAAAGAGGCGCGGGCGCGGGCGTCGGCGGCGCTGCACAACATCGTCCACAGTCAGCCGGACGACAAGCGAGGGCGGCGCGAGATCAGAGTGCTCCACCTGCTGGAGCAGGTGCGCCACTACTGCGAGGCCTGCTGGAGCTGGCAGGAGAACCACGAGAGGGGCGTCGACCAGGAGGACAACCCCAGTGAGTGTACGCCACCCGATGCAGATGTCACGCCGTCTCCAGAAGAACCGTCAGCTGAAGAAGTAGAGGGGTTAAGTTAGGGCGCCTGGACTTGTTCTTGTGATCTGGTGATGGACTAATCTTGTGATGTCAGTTCGGAGGTTCACTTTCGAATTGAAGAAGCCTTTCGAATGAGGTGAAACGTCTTCAAGATCACAAGAACAAGTCCAGCTGCCTGAACTTAACTCTTCTACTTTAAGAAAATTTAAGACATAGCGTCAGCTGAAGAGCGCCAGTTGAAAGTGGGCCTCGAGGACAAAAAAACTGTCGCTAAACATTCAGCAACGCTGCTTCAAACCACCTGACATTGTAGTTACACATGATTTGTACATTTTATTTATTCTGTTCTTTTTTTGCCTCAGTGCCTTCTCCAGTGGAGCATCAGATCTGTCCAGCCGTCTGTGTCCTTATGAAACTTTCCTTCGATGAGGAGCATCGGCACGCCATGAACGAACTTGGTTAGTGGGAGAACGAAAGAGAGAGAGAGAAAAAAAAAGGCACAGATTTCTCTTCCAGGTGTTGATTGCTTTTTGTCTGTGTGCGGTTTCCTTCCGTCCGCCTGCAGGAGGGCTGCAGGCCGTGGCCGAGTTGCTGCAGGTGGACTGCGAGATGTGCGGGCTGAGCAGCGACCACTACAGCGTTACGCTGCGGCGCTACGCCGGCATGGCCCTCACCAACCTCACCTTCGGAGACGTCGCCAACAAGGTCGGAACGCCGAGCGAGCGACCACTGAGATGACCTTGGTCCTTTTTTGTTGTTGTTGTTGTTGTTGTTGTTTTTGTTGTTGTTATCTTGGTGCTGATGGTGGTGTTGTGTTGCTCTGCTCCGACAGGCCACGCTGTGCTCCATGAAGGGCTGCATGAGGGCGATGGTGGCCCAGCTCAAGTCGGACAGCGAAGACCTGCAGCAGGTCGGTCACTCACCCAGACACAATTAGAGTTTGAGGATTAGAATGTCGTTATTTATCCCACATTTTGGGAAATTTACATAATTACAGCAGCACGCAGTGCAATAGAGAGGAAAAACAAATAAACTATTTATTGAGTTGTACTCTGTAATATAAACAAGTGTTTTATTGCACCTCAGTCAAATATCATTGATTGAAAATGATGAGTTGTTGGGACGACACTGCACACCCACCGGTCCCTCATAGTTTGTGTGTGGGTGTTTTGTTTTTGACCCTCCAGGTCATCGCAAGCGTGTTGCGGAACCTGTCATGGCGCGCCGACGTCAACAGCAAGAAGACGCTGCGCGAGGTGGGCAGTGTGCGAGCGCTGATGGGCTGTGCTCTGGAGGTGCAGAAGGTGAGCAGCGCCGTCCACCAGGGGGCGGCACACGATTGCGGCCAGAACAATTATCTGTCATCTGTAGTTTTGTTCACATTTAGTGGTGGCAGCCAAAATCGTGATCGGGGATCAAAATTGGATTTGTCGTGTTTCACCGCCGTCGCCTTCTCCCCGCAGGAGTCGACGCTCAAGTCGGTGCTGAGCGCCCTCTGGAACCTGTCGGCTCACTGCACGGAAAACAAGGCGGACATCTGCGCGGTGGACGGCGCCCTGGCCTTCCTGGTGGGAACGCTGACCCACCGCAGCCACACCAACACGCTGGCCATCATCGAGAGCGGCGGCGGGATCCTGCGCAACGTCTCCAGCCTCATCGCCACCAACGAGGCCCACAGGTGAGCGCGAGCACACGCTGCCCTGCCCGCCCCAAGTCCATCTCTGAGTCCCATGGAGTCCCATGGAGTCCCATGGAGTCCCATGGAGTCCCATGGAGTCCCATGGAGTCCCATGCAGTCCCATGCCTCGGCTTCCTCAGCGGAAGACGTGACGATGGGATTGAGGAGATCCTCTGAGGCATAAAGCCCCAGACAACATAGGTCCTTGGATCACCTGGGCACTTAAATTCCCCCACCACGACAATGTGGCAGTTAAAGGGGTAGTACAACAATTCTAACTATATTTAGTCTTTATATTATTGACTTAACCCATGACTCTGAGCTCAGGAATAAGCGTTCATCAAAAATGGATGGATGGATGGATATTATTGGCTTAGGATGAATGTCTTTGTGTATCTGTTGTCATCTGCTTATTCAGGCGGCACAGCAAATTGTGTTGCATTCAGGTGCAATGGCAGTGAATTTGTTTTCTATTCTAGACTCACTCACAAGCATTTTTTTTCTTTTTTTTTTTTTTGTCTCTCAGGCAGATCCTGCGTGAGCACGGCTGCCTGCCGACGCTGCTGCAGCACCTCAAGTCTCACAGTCTGACCATCGTGTCTAACGCCTGCGGGACGCTGTGGAATCTGTCGGCCCGCGACGCCAAGGACCAGGAGACGCTGTGGGAGCTGGGCGCCGTGGGCATGCTGCGCAACCTCATCCACTCCCGCCACAAGATGATCGCCATGGGCAGCGCCGCCGCCCTGCGCAACCTGATGGCCAACCGGCCAGCGCGCTACAAGGACGCCAGCGTGGTGTCGCCCGGCGGCAGCGCCGCCCCCTCGCTGCACGCACGCAAGCAGAAGGCGCTGTTTGAGGAGCTGGACGCCCAGCAGCTGTCGGAGACCTTCGACAACATCGACAACCTGAGCCCCAAGGCGGCGCACAGGAAGGGGCGGGGCTGTAACGGCTCCGGATCGGGCGGGAGCGTGGGCGGCGCGCGGCCGTACCCCAACACGCCGGTGCTGTCCAGCCCGAAGAGCGGCGAGGGTCAGCGGGTGGCGGTGGCGGGGCGGCAGGGGCGGGCGACGGCCGCCCGCTCTTCTCGCCCGGCGTGCGGCGTCCAGCGACAGCCTGAACAGCGTGACCAGCGCCCGGCGGCTACGGCGGCCACGCGGCAAGACCCGCCCCTCGGCAGAGCCCCGCCCCTCGCCGCTCGACGAGGGCGGCGGGGGCGGCAAGTGCTGCTACAGGAAGTACCCGGCCGACCTGGCGCACAAGATCCGCAGCGCCAACCACATGGCGGATGACGACGGCGCCGAGCTGGACACGCCCATCAACTACAGCCTCAAGTACTCAGACGAGCAGCTCAACTCCGGCCGCCAAAGCCCCAACCAGCGACACGGCGAGCCGGACGAGCAGCTGGCGAGGAGGAGGAGGAGGAACGACAGCAGCGACTCGGCCACGTCGGCGGCCGCATCGGATCGCCGCCGCCGCCGATGCGCGTACGCCTCCGCCACGGCGCCTCCTCCGGCGTCCAGCTACGGCAGCGGCGGCGACGTGGCCGGCGAGCAGCCGATCGACTACAGCCTGAAGTACCAGCCGGCCGAGGCGGCCCCGCCCACAGCCACGCCGCCTCCCTCCTCGGGCAAGCTCCGCCCCCCGAAGGCCAACCAGGAGTCGACGCAGACCTACTGCGTGGAGGACACGCCCATCTGCTTCTCCAGGGGCAGTTCGCTCTCCTCGCTCTCATCGGAGGAGGACGACGAGGAAGGCGATGTTATTGAGAGGCGGAGAGGAGGAGGCGTGGCCAGCAACGACTACCCGACGCTTCCCGTCAGTGAGAAGGACGAGCAGCAGCAGCAGCAACAGCAGCAGCAGCAGCAGCAGAAGGAGGCAGAGAGTCAGACAGCGGTGGCAGCATCTGTCTTGCCGGTGCCCTCCACACGAGGCCGACGGGGCCACCACCACCACCACCATCACCACCATCACGGCCACGCCCACCATCAGCAGCAGCAGCAGCATCACCACCACCAGGTGGCGCCTTCCTCTGGCGCCAGGACCCCCAAGAGTCCTCCGGAGCCGCCATACGCCCAGGAGACGCCGCTGATGTTCAGCCGCTGCACGTCGGTCAGCTCGCTGGACAGCTTCTCCACCTCCTCCATCTCCTCCTCCGTGCGCTCCAGCGAGCCCTGCAGCGGCGTGCCCAGCGGCGTGGTCAGCCCCAGCGACTTGCCCGACAGCCCCGGCCAGACCATGCCGCCCAGCCGGGCCAAGACGCCGCCGCCGCAGCAGCAGCAGCAGCAGAAGGACAAGAGGAAGGACGAGGAGGAGGAGCAGGAGCGGGAGGAGGTGGGGCAGGTGGAGGAGGAGAGCAGTGCCGACCTCCTGCTGCACTTTGCCACCGAGAGCACGCCGCACGGCTTCTCCAGAGCGTCCAGCCTGAGCGCCATCAGCCTGGACGAGCCGTACATCGTCCCCGAGATGAAGAAGAAGGAGGAGGAGGAGGAGAAGGTGAGGGTGGAGGACGAGGAGGCGGGGAAGTCCAAGGAGGGTCCTAAAGCCGCCCTGGACGAGTCGGACGACGACGACGACATCGAGATCTTGGAGGCGTGCATCAACATGGCCATGCCCAAGTCATCCCGCAAACCAAAGAAGGCGGCGCCGCCGCCGCCGCCGCCGCAGCACAAACCCAGCCAGCTTCCCGTTTACAAGCCCCTCCCCACTCCGGGCCGCGCCCACCCGCAGCCTCGGAAGGACGTAGCAGCAGCGCCTGCAGGCGAGGAGGTGCCCAGGGTTTACTGCGTGGAGGGCACACCGCTCAACTTCTCCACCGCCACCTCCCTCAGTGACCTCACCATCGAGTCTCCGCCCAACGAGGAAGTCGGGGGGGCCGCGGCAGCGGCATCTGCGGCGAGGGCCAGGCGAGGAGGGGCGGGGCCTCCGGAGGGGGAGAACGGCGATGACATACTGGCCGAGTGCATCAGCGCCGCCATGCCAAAGGCCCGGCCCAGGAAGCCGATCCGGGTGGCCGCCACCCAAGCTCCGCCCCCTCTCCTTCCACCGCCCGCCGCACCGCCGCTGGGCCCACCGCCGCAGAGGAAGAAACCGACGTCGCCGGTGAAGCCCATGCCCCAGAGGGCGGCGGCGTACAGCGGCGCCAAGGCCAAACCGGGCTTCGCCTTTGACTCGCCGCGGCACTACACGCCCATCGAGGGCACGCCATGCTGCTTCTCGCGCAACGACTCACTGAGCTCCCTCGACTTCGACGAGGACGACGCCGGCGGTGGCGTTGAAAGGGACGAGGAGGAAAAGCGCGCCAAGGAGGAAGAGGAGAGGAGGACCAGGAAGCAGCAAACGGCGGCCGTCTTTCCCCGGACGAAGCCCGCCGCCGCCACCACGTCTTCCGACGAGAAGCAGAAGTTCGCCATCGAGGACACGCCCGTCTGCTTCTCCAGGAACTCGTCCCTCAGCTCGCTCAGCGACATCGACCAGGAGAACAACAACAAGGAGTTTGCGCCGCCGCCGCCGCCCAAGACGGGCAAACGGACCCCGCCTGCTCCCCCGCCGACACAGCCGACACAGGCGCCACAGCCGGGGCTGAAGCCACGCCACGCCGCCGGCTACGCCCCCAAAGCCTTCCACGTAGAGGACACGCCCGTCTGCTTTTCCAGGAACTCGTCGCTCAGCTCACTGAGCATCGACTCGGAGGACGACCTGCTGCAGGAGTGCATCAGCTCCGCCATGCCCAAGAAGAAGAAGAAGGCTGCGAGCAACAGCGCCGCTGCCGCCCCCCGCCGCTGCCGCCCCGCCGCCGCCGCCCCGCCACAACCCCACCCAACACACTTCCTCTGCCCGAGGCAGACGACGGCATTCTGGGCGAGGAAGAGCCGTCAGAGGCGCCGAGAAGCCCCGCCTCCCCAGACTCTGAGTCCTTTGATTGGAAGGCCATTCAGGAGGGAGCCAATTCCATCGTCAGCAGCCTGAATGCCGCCGCCGCCGCTGCATCGTCGTCACTGTCACGCCAACCGTCGTCAGACTCGGACTCGGTTCTGTCACTCAAGTCTGTAGGTTCGCCCTTCCGACTGCCGCCGGTAAACAACAATGCCGAAGAGGAGGATGAGGCTGCGGAGGAAGAGGAGGAGGAGGAGGAGGAAGAGGAGGAGAAGAAGGAGGAGGAGCCAGCGAAGCGCAAGGCGAGGATCCTGAAGGGTGGAGAAGCGAGCACGCTGGAGGCCAAGAAGAAGAAGGAGGAGGAGGAGGAGGAGGAGGCAGCGAAGGCGCTGAGAGGCGGGAAGAAGGTGTACCGCAGTCTGATCACTGGCAAGGCCAGGGTGGAGCCGGCCAGCAGGGGGCGCAGCAAACCCAGAGCAGCACCTGTGGCCAGAGCCCCCGGCGGCAGTGACGGCGGGGACCGAGGAGGCGGGGCCTCCCGGGACTCCACCCCCTCTCGCTCCGCCCCTCCAGCCAATCAGAAAGGAGGGAAGCTGCCCCAGCTGCCTCGGACGGCGTCTCCAGGAAGTGCGTCGTCCTCGTCGTCCTCGGCCTCCAGACAGGCCAAGCAAGGCGCTGCCGCTGTGTCAAAGGCCGGCGGCGGCGGCATCCCGAGGAGCGAATCGGCATCGAGGGTGGCAAAGAAACCGAGGGCGGAGCCAGAGAAGCCGGCGCTTGTGCGCCAGTCAACCTTCATCAAAGAGACGCCGAGCCCAACGCTGAAGAGGAAACTGGAGGAGTCGGCAGCCGCCACCGGCGTGCCGCCACCGCCAGAGTCACCCAGCAGCCCCGAGACGCCGCTGCCGCCACCGGCCAGGAGACACGACATCAGCCGCTCCCACTCTGAGAGCCCGTCACGCCCGCAGGAAGTGGCCTCGTCGCGCTTCAACCGCACCGGCACCTGGAAGCGAGAGAGCGGTGGCGGTGGCGGCAGCGGCGGCGGCGGGAAGCACTCGACGTCGCTGCCGCGTGTCGGCACCTGGAAGAGGACAGGAAGCCAGTCGTCGGTGCTGTCAGCGTCGTCCGAGTCCAGCGAGAAGGGGCGGAGCGAGGAGGAGAGCGGCATCAGGTCCAAAGGTACCTGGAGGAAAGCCAAGGGCAGTGGCAGTTCGAGTGGGCGGAGCCTGACCAACCAATCGGAAGACGTGTGGGTTCGTCTGGAAGACTGTCCGGTCAACAACCCGCGCTCCTCCTCCTCCTGCTCAGCCCGCTCGCCCACCACAACTAATGCCCCGCCCGTCATCCACAGTCCCGCGCCCTCAAAGATCCCCACTTGCTCCACCTCCGTCTCCTCCTCCTCCGTCTCCTCCTCCTCCGCCTCCAACCTCAACTTGCGCAGGAGCTGCGAGAGCCTCGACGACAAGCTGCCGCAAACGCCCGAGCGGCCGCAGCAGCAGCAGCAACAACAGCAGCAACAGCAGCGTGGGCCGCCGCAGCAGCAGCAGCAGCAGCAGCAGCAGCAGCAGCAACAGCAGCAGCAGCGCAGCGGCGCCGTGGCCGCCCGGGTCAGCCCCTTCAACTACACGCCGAGTCCTAGGAAGAGCAGCGCCGAGGTCAACGCCGCCACCACCACCACCACCACCACCACCACCACTCCGTCTTCCTCGACATCCACGACCCCCACGCGACCGTCGCTCATCCCCACCCCGGTCACCAAAAAACGGGAGCCAAAAGGTGGTGAGGGGGGGGGCGGCGGCGGTGGTGGCGGCAGCGGTGGCGAGCGCGGCTCGTACATTGTGACGTCCGTGTGAAGGCGGAGAGAGAAAAGAGTCAGAAAGACGTCTCGCTGCTTCACTTGCTTAAAATGGACGAAGTGTAAATAAGGAAAATTGAAATGTTTGGAAAGTGTTTGTATAGGAGGTGTGTATTTAAGTGCTGTTGCCTCCCCTTCCCCCCCCCCCCCCGCCCAAACCCCCCAGCCTGACCATACCCTGCCTCCTCATTGGCTACTCTCACTTGTCGGCTTCAAATTCCTTATTCCTTAACTTTTTATGTTTTTATACCACTAAAATGATGAGTAGCGCTTAGCTCCGCCCCCAACCTGCCTATTTCCCCGCATGGTCCTGCACCCCACTTGGTCGATGACGGTTGCCACGCCGACGTAACCAGGATGATGATGATGATGATGATGATGATGATGATGATGATGGTAATGGTGATAATTTTTCTGCTAGCTGTAGCCTCTGGCTAATCCTGCTCTTTTGGAAATTGTCTTTTCTTTTTCCTAAATGGAGTTTGGTTCTGCAAAGATGTTTTTCTCCTGTTTGTTGCGAACGGATCGATTTTCTGCACACGGCCGCAGTTGAGTTTGTGAAACTCAAGAAGCTCGTTCGCCGCCGGAGGAAAGTCACTGCGTTGGGTCACGACGCCGGTGCCCAAAATGTAGGATCTTCTTCATGGATCATCTTTGGAATGTTGGTCATCACAGAACCTCCACACTACATCATCTGTCAGCAGACTGTAAAAAAAAATCTCTTTTTTCAGAACCTCACTCTCATGTTGAGCTTTTTTTGCCAGAGCAGGAAGTTTGCTGCCAACTGCGCTGTACACGCTAATCAAAAACACTTTGGTGTGTGTGTGTGTGTGCGCGCACGTGTGCGTGCGTGTGTGTGTGTCATTTTCCCATGAAGAATGGTCTGTTGGCTGAAAACCTCCAGCTCTGTGTCGCCTTGGAAACAAGTAACACTGTAAAACATAACTTATTACTGTAAAACCTTTTAACTTGGAAGCACATAACTGAGAAAAAGGATTTTTTTTTTTATTCTTGTTTTTTGTTTTGTTTTGCCAAAATAAAATTCCAGTGTTGAATTCCTTCATGGATTTATGTAAAAACTGGAGGAAAAACAACTTTGAAGCAAACCCTTTTTTTGTTTTGGTGACATAACTGATGAACAATAAATTGAAAAACATTTTAGCTGCATTCTGCTTTTTGATTGTTCTTATGTACGCAGATGGAACCACTATTAAGTTGGTGTGTTATTTGTATGGTGGGAGAGCAAAAAGTGAAGATGTAATAGCAGCATACATGCTGAAGTTATATCACTGCATATTTGCCTTTAATTCCATCATATAGAAATAAATCTGCACTTTAACTGACGAGTATCGTAAAACTTATTTGAGATTTTGTTTTGTTTTCATTTTTCTACAAAAACCTCTACAACCTTTGTCTTTCCAGTTCAGTGTGTTGTCACAAATGATTTAAACGCAGGATCATGTGGTGGTTTATAGTTGAAAGATAACTACCGTCAAATACTTAAAACGCCTCAGTTAGTGCAACCACAGTAAAACCAGGAGGCTTAACGCAGTGGTGTTTCTAGCCATCCTGACAAGAATACAAAACCAGCACCACATTAGAAGTTCTTCTATTGGTAAACCTAAAATAAAATGTACTCACATTGTATGCCATTTCATTACATTGACTGCACTGTACTGTAGTGCAGAGTGAGAACTGTATAGTCTTTACGAAGGGACTTGCTGTGTCCGGACAGTTTTAACAGCTCACCGGTCTCAACTATAAGGCACGTTTCAACCAGCGCACTTTGGCTCGGCTCAGCTCGGTTTGTCAGCGTTTACACTGACCCTAGCACGGTACTTACCGTTACTATTTTGGTTCCTGCTCTTTGGGGGTTCCACGCGAACCGAGCAGAGCAGGACACTGTTTGGGTAAGAGTTTTGACGAGTCCTTAACAAAAACAAAAAACCCGCCATTTTTTAAAAAATACCCCACTTGTAGAGTTTCATATTTTCACGTATTAAAAACTGAAAGTATTTCGGGTTTCGGGGCTGATGGCTGCCTGCAGGTGATTCAAACAGTGTCGGGAGAAGTTAAAACTACCGAGCCATTACTACTGTGAGTGTACACAATACACTCACACCTCAAGCAACTTTGGTTTTAAGGCTACTTGCAACGTATAACCGCGGTCTCGTGAAGGCGAACTGTTAGCCACCACCGCTAACTCCATTTTCTATCGTACAATTTCAAAATTAAAACTAAATGGTTGAGCCAAGCAGGGTGGAAAAGTGAATTCCACAACACCGTACTGGGTGACATTCATTCGTTCATTTTCCATACCCGCTTCTTCCTGAGCTTAGGGTCACGGGGGTCTGATGGAGTCTATCTACTGGGTGACATTTATCGGAGAAATGAGTCTGAGTCAAAGAAACAGAAAAATCTCTGAAATATTTTAAATATATATTCTGATGTCGTCGTTATAACCCGCAGCGGACGAACAGACAAATCACGTGCAACTCTTTTTTATAATGGAACAACGCAGACGTTTGACTCTCCACAGTACTTCAGTTTATTCTCCTGGAACCAAATCTCCTGCATGCTTTTCTCACGGAAAACCGAACTGCGAAATCATCGCCAAGAAACTTCTTGAAGGTCACGTTGGCTCTGCACATTGATTTTTCTCTCTCTCTCTTTTTTTTTTTTTAAACCTCCAAAGGAGTCACCGTTTACGATTCGCGTCAAGTCACTGGTGCATGTTTAGGTTACAGTTATAGTTGGCAGCGCCACTCCGGTGTTATGTTGCGCTATGTATGTTTAGTTTGAGTTAGTTTTCGGCGTCTCGTTCTTTGTGGACAATCAGCCCTTTGCTGATCAGGTCCGGGACCTCAACTGCGAGCCACGGCCCGAGACCCAGGGCCATCAGGTGTGCCAGGCCGAAGCGTGGTACGTTCCGGGCCCACAGCGGCGCGAAGTGGTCGGTGAGGCAGATCTTTCCGCCGCGGTACATCTTGGCCGTCTTGCCGTCAAGCTCCGGGATCGCCACCTCGGGCGCGGTGTCCGGGTACGTGACGGGGATGTCGAACTCGAGCCGGAACTCGTAGCGCAGCAGCTCGTGGATGAACCAGCACGTGCCGCTCCAGCGCGTGCCGTCCGCGTTCGACTCGAGTCGGAACCAGTCGTTGTCGGCCGCCTTGTTCTGCTCCACGAAGCTGATCAGAGCCTGGTACTCCTCCTTGAGCCGCTGAAGCCACAGCTGGCGGTCCCGCGGCCCGACGTTCGTCTTCAGCAGCGGGATTTGGGACACCGCCTTGCGCGTCGCCTCGTCCGTCATGGTTGTGGCAAAAACTAAGAAAATTAAAGGGGAAAACCCCACAAGCTGCTTATATTGAACTGAGGTTTTGAGTAGTTCGATTCGGTGACTGAGGATTCAACAGAGGTCCTGTGTCAATTCTGACGTGGACGTCCTGTGTCAATTCTGACGTAAACTTCCGGTATGGTTTCTTCTATTTATTTTTATGGCAGGTGGCAAACTATAAGGTGCATTACTGCCACCTACTGTATTGGAGTGTGAACCAGCGTTATCTAAACCAGAAAACAACAACAAATAACAACAACAACAACAACACATACATACACACAAAATGGATAGATGGATGGATTTAGATTTATTGGGTCACATAAATGTTAAGCTACACTGAAAGTTCCACAATGTATTTTTTGTTTAGTGTAATACAAGTGAAACGGTTAGTCAAAGAGTTGCATGACATGAAAGCTGTTGAAAAATATAGTTTACTTCAGCTATTGGAATCAATTACACAACTGCAGTCATGTGAAGGTGTAACTTATACATTTTCTCTTAGACTTTACATTTTTCCTCATCTGCTTTGTCAGCATGAAGATGTGACATTTAATCACAACCGTGAACTCATCCTCTCCTTCAGGGGAACTGCGTTCTTTCATCTTTAGTCCTTTGATCCAGACTTAAGTTCTGTAGTTGTAGTCCTTATAACTGCTGGTGTACAAGTTGAAGGACTCCAATGTGTCCTCTTACAGATGGTGGGGATGACTTTTTTAGGCACATGAAACGTTTTGCTTTCCTCCTTTGCATGGTAGGCAGCTAGCTACAGGTTTATATTTCCCATTCTGTCAATGTTAACTCGACAAAATTTTGTGTTTCATTCGTCAGTATCACAAGAATACCTACGTAGCCCCTGAGTGGCCATTCGAGATAAAAATAAAATAAAAAAAATAAAACAATTGCTAAAACAATTGTTTTTGTTTTATTTATTTATTTATTTATTTTTATCTCGAATGGCCACTCATGGGCTCCGTAGAATACCGTTAGAAAACATTAGATTTTTGTTTTAATGAAATGAAATCAAATGAAATCTGTTCACAGCTGTCCAAGCAGTAAACAAGGAAACGCCTGGGGAGGCTGCTGCTGCCCTACCGGTCCAATAGGTGGCGGTAGCTCCCCCTCTGTGACGTTACTATCGCAAAGACAGGGTGAAGAGGAAGAAGAACCGCAACACTGGCGCGTCTCGACTGTTGCTCTTCTGCCTGTGCACGCAACCAAACCAACCTTATCCGCCATTTCCCGTCGCGCTCCCCTCTCCTTTGTCGCTGTCTGGGTCTCAAATCGGTTCGGCGGCAGCTCATCGCGCCTCCCGGGAGCGAACCGAGTCACGCACCGCGGCTGTGATGGCGGCCGACCGGCGCGACGACAAAGGTGAGAGCCGAGCGAGCTGGCTCCTTTTGTTTAGCTCCGCGGCCTCTCGGAGCTAGCGTTAGCACTGCGGCTAATCTTTGTTCCGTTGCGATTCTGTGCGGCTTGTGGAACTCGTTACACACGTAAATAAAGGACACGTGTGACATTTACTTGGCTTATTGGGTGACCTCTGGGCCATCACGCCTGCCCTCTTTTTCACTCATTGCTAGGCTAGGCTAGACTAGGCTCGCAGGCTAATGTTTGGACAACTTCACTGAGATATATGACGTTTATGCAACTAATATACACACTTACACACATGCAGAGAGAGAGAGAGAGAGATTACATTTTTAGAAATGAAAACGTAGCTGCGTGTCTGATTTTTTTCTTTTTTTGTTTTAAAAATGTTGATCGTCAAACGGATTTTGAGCGTTCATATTGTGACACTGAAAACGTCATTGGAATCAGATTGTAGTTGCTTGCTGTCCATATGATGGATGTTTATGCAACAGTTTCTCTCTCTCTCTCTCTCTCTCTCTCTCTCTCTCTCTCTCTTTCACACACACACACACACACCTTTGCCTTGTCTTCTTCCTCATCCTTCCGTTGTCCTGTGTATTTTCTTGTTATGTTGTACTTGAGATATCATTTTGTTTGGTTTGAAATAAACATTATCTGTTGACGCGAGCGCTCTCAGCCACTCATGAGTTGTTTTCCTCATTCGGATGATATGGAATGTCTCTCACTTGCTGTGTTGTGTGCAGATGGAGAGCTGAATGTCCTCGAAGACATTCTGACAGAAGCCCCAGATCACGACGACGAGCTGTACAATCCCGAGTCCGAGAGAGATGTCAGCGACAAGAAAGGTACCCATTATTCCTTGTTCATGGTTTGGCTTTGAGAAAACATGGAACATAATATGGATTCTGGTGCTGCTGTTGATGCTACTACGTCTGGTACTTTTTACACACCAGTCGGTCATGAATAGTAATAGTAATAAATTGTTAGAACTCAGTCTTGTGTCTCATCTGAGCCATGCGTTTGTTTCCGTCAGGAACAAAGAGAAAGAGTGAGCGCTCCGAGAGCCAGGAGCTGAAGAGGCTGCGCCCGTCGTCGAGACAAGCTCCGTCCAGATCGCTGTCCTCCAATAAGAGGTCCTCGGGTCCCCCTTTGTCGTCCTCCTCCTCCTCCTCGAAAAACACCGGGTCCAGTCCCCGAGGTCGCCACGCTCCCACCAGCGGCTACAGCCACGAGTATTACGATGAGCGCAAGGGGCACCGAGGGAGCCGGGAGGCCACCAGGAGCCGCGGAGGCGAGGAGCCGCGTGGCCGAGAGTCTCAGAGAGGCGTGGAGGCTCTGAATCAGGTGCCTGTGAATACTGAGGCGTGCATATATATATGTTTTTGTGTGTGTATATGCATGTATATATATAATATTTATATGTATATGTCTATATGTATACAATAGCTAAGCGCAGGGGTGGGCAAGCTTTTTGTCTGGTGGGGCTGGGGGGGGCAGGAGCAGTTTTGGTGACCCACCTCATGGGAGAAAAAAAAAATATCATGGGATGTGTAGAAAACAAACGATTTAATGTCAGTTGAAAAAAAAATATTGAAACGACTCTCAAAACACTGGAAAAAAAATGGATGAAATACAGCTATTTTATGACTTAGTGACGATTAACATAATTTCTTCAAGTTCGGCGGGCCGGATCGAAAAGCTTCACGGGCCGTAGTTTGCCCACGCCTGGTTTAGCACATTGCATGCCGATCTGTCTATCTGCTAATCTGCGCGTCTTCGTTTGTCCTCAGAATTTGAGGCGCAGCGAGCGGCAGCCCAGCCCCTCCCCTCAGCAGGACGAGAACCAGTCGGAGGACGACGCGGGCATCGAGTATGGCTCGGAGCAGGGCTCGGGAACCTCGTCCCCGGCCGCCTCCCACGCCGAGGAAGAGGAAGAGCAGGACGACGACGAGGAAGAAGGAGAGGACGACGTGGAGGAAGAGGATGAGGAGGGCATGGAGGAGGAGGACGAGGAGGAGGAGGAGGAGGGGGAGAAAGAGGACGAGGAGGATGAGGAAGACTACGAGCATCGTGGCGGCGAGGCCAACGACTACGACACCCGCAGCGAGGCCGGCGACTCGCGCTCCGCCTCCTCCGTCAGCTTCTCCGACGACGGCGAGTCGGTGCACTCCGGCTCCGGCTCCGACGCTTCAGGTATCGCCAACGCTCATTGACACAGAGGTGTCACGTCAAAATAAGTATGAATAGATAATAAGCATAATAATATAATATGAAGTAAATAAGCAAGGAGAGTAGAGTGGCTCATTTCAGCGGTGCATTTGTCAGGATCCAACCCGTTTGTGCATTTTGTTTTTGAAAGGTCCAGAGAAGAAGCGGGAGAAGCTGTCGTCGTCCGTCCGAGCCGTTCGCAAAGGCATGGACAGTAAGGCGGACTGCTTTTGTTTTTTTTCTCGATATTTTACAAGTGTTTTTCAACCTTTTTTGAGCCATGTCCTTGCCCGCCCGCAGGGAAGTTTGTCGGCTGTCAGGATCCGAGCAGCAAGCTGCGCTACATCCTTCGAGACGCACGATTCTTCCTCATCAAGAGCAACAACCACGAGAACGTGTCTCTGGCTAAAGCAAAGGTGAGCTTAGTGTCAGCGACCCCCCGCCCCGGCGATTTTAATTGATGGCTATGGGAAAGCCGCGCTCGCGCTCTCTGCCTGGAAAACTGCTTTTCACCCGGCCGCTCTGCTGCCCCCTGCAGGGCGTGTGGTCAACGCTGCCCGTCAACGAGAAGAAGCTGAACTCGGCGTTCCGTGCGGCGCGGAGCGTCGTCCTCGTCTTCTCCGTCAGGGAGAGCGGCAAATTCCAAGTGTGTGTGTGTGTGTGTGTGTGTGTGTGTGTGTGTGTGTGCGAGTGCGTTGGCTGTCCTGCATGGTTGGTTTCTCCTCTCCGTCAAGTCTATTATTTATTACTTTTTTTAAAGTAAAAGCCGCCTGGTTGTCTTCTCAATAGGTTTTGCACGTTTGGCCTCCGAGTCTCACCACGGCGGTTCGCCCATCCACTGGGTTCTCCCTGCTGGCATGAACGCAAAGATGCTGGGCGGAGTCTTCAAAATCGACTGGCTCTGCAGGTAAACCCCCATACATATATGTATGTATGTGTGTATGTGTGTATGTATATATATATATATATATATATATATATATATATATATATATATACATATATATATATACATACATACTTAGGCACAAATAGTCAGAAATATTCTAGAAAGGTGTTTGTTGTGATGTGGTAGTGTTTCTCACAGCAGTCCTGTCTTACAGGAGGGAGCTCCCGTTCATTAAAACAGCTCACCTGTCGAATCCTTGGAACGAACACAAGCCAGTGAAAATCGGACGTGACGGACAGGTGGGCGACGCCCTGCTTCTCCTTTTTGACTTTTCGCTTTGTGTTTTCCCACATTGTCAACGAGCGCTTTTATCCCGTCACGCCCCCTCAGGAGATCCAGCCGGACATCGGCGCTCAGCTCTGCGCCCTCTTCCCGCTGGACGAGAGCGTGGACATCCACCAGGTCGCCCGCCACATTCGACACAAGCGTCGGACACCGACAGAAGCGCGGCCCCGGGGTCGGCCGCCGCAGCGCGAACCGGGAAGGTTAGCCAATCACCAAGCTCCTCCTGCTTCCTGTTCTTCTTCTCCTGCGGCGACCACGGCACCCCCTGCTGTCGGACCTTTAGACGGCGGCTAAGCCAAAACCCGCGGCGGCCATTCCTGGTGTTCTGGTTGTGCTCGTATTTTTTTTATTTTTTTCGCCCCCACCGTGGAATTACCCCGAGTGATGCCATGTTTGACCTCCCGTTGAAGTCTGGAGAAGGAAAAAAAGTCACAGGGCAGGAATTTAAATTCTTCCTCCGTTCGCTGAGCCCCAGTACCAGTTCATGTCAGAGAGGCCGAGATGAATCTTGTCTTAAATTAAGTTACATAATTTCATTTTAAATCAAAATGCAGTTTTAGTCTACCGAGCAGGTAACTTGTAGAACTAGCACTGACGGTGTGTATGTTTCTGACCGTAATCGACGCGGGAAGGTAAATATTGCAGTTTATTGACCTAAACATTTGTAAGTTAAGATGGCAATTTGATCAAGATAAGTGTTGCTGTTACCTAAAGTTCTCCCTCTGAAAGCTCTTTTTTTTTGCAGGAGCTTCGCACTTTGGAAGTTAACAAAAAAAAAAACTAAAATTCAAACACGTTTCGCATTTAGCCGGACTGTGGCCGACCCTTTCAGAATAAAAGCAGACAAGACTCTGGCTGGACTGCTGGCGGAGGGGTGTATGGGCAGCCGACGGGCGAGCCAGGTAGACGTTAAGCAGAGAGAGAGAGAGAGAGAGAAAGTAAGGGGATCACCTGAGCTCCCTGTGAACTGGTTCTGGCCCCCCTCCCTCCCCCGAGGAGGTTTTCGGGGGGGCTAGAGGGGGCGTGACCAATGGACTTTTCTCAGTGATCGTTTGATCAATGGGGAAGAAGGGGCGGGGCTTCCTCACTCTCAAGTCAGGTAAACGTAACAGTAATGCATAAAGGGGCAAAAAAGATGGACTCGATTTAGAAAACATAACCCCCCAACCCCTCTGGACTGGAACACCCCCCCCTCCCATAATGGACAGTCATGTGACCCCCTCCTCCCTCGGCACACACACTGAATCAGGACTGAGAGAGCATTGCTGCTGACGAGACTGTCGTTCCTCGGTAGCGTGTGCGTCGCTCTCTGCTGAACTCTAATGTGAAGGTGTGTCTGAGTGGAGGGGAGGAAGGAAGGAAGATAAAAAAAAAATGAAAGTAAAAGCGCGAGAAGCCGACGGCGCAAAACGGGAGGAAGGTTTTTGTGGTTTTTCTGTCTGACGGACTTGCTGGTGTCTGGAGGGAAGGGGGGCGGGGGGTTGCGAGGCGGGGGGGGGATCAGATGGGGGGGAGTCGGGGATTGACGGGACTCCACCATCTTCATCACCACCATCACCACCACCAACCTCCCCCCCCGCTCTGCTCCACCCTTTCAAAATAAGAGGGTTTGTTTTTTGTTTAAGAAAAATCCTCGTCTTAAACACGGACTTGATGTGGTGAGGAGGAAAAAAAACTGTCTTAAAAAAACGAGTGTCCTTGACACGTTGAAACACGTTGCCCTCCTACCTAAGCAGCAGAAGCGGTATGTTGTCCCTTTAAACAGCTTCTTCTTTGTACATGTTGTGTGTGTGTGGATGGAAATGCTGTTTTTGTTTGCTTTTGTTGTTCTGGTCGATCAATATTTTTCAATGAGGCTGGGAACGTCTTGACCCCACAGACCGACTGTCAGACAATAGCAGACAGGCTTCAACAGCAGGACTGGGTGACCACTGACAAGACTGTTAGCAAGTACCAGTTTCACAAGTTAGTCAGGAGCAGCGACGTGGAGCAGCGACGCCGAGCAGCGAGGGGTCTTGGAGGAGCAGTTTGGACCTGGAGACTTGAGAGCAGTCGGCCAGCTTGTAGTACCAGCAGCAGACAGCAGGGGGTGGGGGAGAGGGATGTTTTAATGTTTTAAGGCCTGATGATGACCAGGATGAAACAGGACAGACTGACCTCAATGTGTGTGTGTGTGTGTGTGTGTGTGTGTGTGTGTGTGTGTGTGTGTGTGTGTGTGTGTGTGTGTGTGTGTGTGTGTGTGTGTGTGTGTTAATACTGTTAAATTCAGTATCTGCAAGTTTAGCTGAAGATCTGGAGTTTTTTTTTTTTCTTTTTTCTTTTTCTGGAAGTGTATTTGTGTTGCTGTCGTACCTCCCCCTCCCTATCCCCTCTGTATTGATGTGTGAGTGTGTGTGCGTACTGCGCGCGTGCGCGCGTGTGTCTCTTACTTGTCAACTTGTCCACATAGGCGTCGACCTGAAGAGTACGACCTCCACGGCAGGAAGCGGCCGCGGGCTGACGGTCCGCCCGACTTCAACCAGCGAGCAGGTTGTTTCCCCCAAAAAGTCTGATCCATGATCAAGTCACTCGTGTCTGTTTTTAAGCAATATGTACTTTTTATTTTTTTATTTGTTTTTTTTTAATTTAATTTTTTGAGTAGGGATGGGAGGCGGAGAGTCTGGGAAGCTTCAAACGACCCAAAAGCACTTGCTACTTTTTTTGTTTTTAACACCAAATTTTCTGTTCCGACCGTCTCGTTTTTTTCTGTTGTCATTTTTTTTTATACTCGCTCGTGCTTTAGGTGAACCGTGAACCGGTTTTGTGGCAGTTTGTTTGTTCGATTGTTCAGCAGCTCCTGATCTTCGGAACGGACGTGGATGTGTCGAAGTTAACGTCTAATAATTATCTTGCAGGTTTCATCCAAGATCTGCGTAACCAGCCGGTGGACAGGTGAGACAGGAGTTGGTGTTTACATGATGGTTTTTTAGCAAAATAAAAGCGATATTTCTGAACTCTCTACAGAATACAGTTGCGATTTGCAGGTGTTTCCATTGAATGGTGTGAAGCGCATAAACAGTAATTCTCATAAAGTCTCGTCGGAGCCCCTCGCCCTCATCTCCCTTTCCAATTCCTTGTATAAATGTGCATTTCCATGTTTGCTGTCTAGAATGGTTGTTATATTTTTCTCTTTGTTTTACTTATAAAAAATATTTAGTTTCCTCCTAATAACTAACTAATAATAATAACTAACTTTTTGACCTGTGGGGCCACAGTCGGTTCTAAAATGTGACCGGGGGGGGTCCATATATCATGGAATGTGTAATGAAAATGACTCTTAAAACACTGTAAAAATGCATGGAATACAGCTGTTTTATGACTTGCTCACAGACGCATATGCAGCTGGATGTGTGAACTTACAAGGTCAAGACAGGAAAAGCACACATTGTTCTTCACCACCTGCGTGGTTTTGTTCTTTTTCCACAGACGATTCTCCAACGTGAGACGGGACGTTTTCCTGAATGGGGTGAGTCGCAGCAGCTGTTCCACTCGAACCCTCCGGGAGGTTGCGTTCGCAACTTAGATGAGTTCAGTTCACGTTCATTCGATTACAGGTGCACATGTACAATCGACGCACAAAGAACGGTATAGTGTCGGATGGAAATCGAGAGGAGGCTGGGGCTGAGGAAAATTGCATAATTATAGCAACTGTATAGTGCAAAAAAGATGGAAAATTATATTTAAAGAAATAAGGCAAAAAAAATAAAATGCTTGTAGGGTATAAAAGGAAAAAAGATATTTATATCTATATCTACACATATCTATATATCTTTTTACGCCTATATCTATATTTCTCTTTATATGTCTTCTCTCTGTATATCGCTCTCATATCTATCGCTCTATCTCTTCCTACATCTACGATTTTAAGCTTTTCTTCTTCTTTTTTTTGCTGGAGTGGAGCTGATGTGTCAACCTGTACGTGTGTCTATTTCAGTCGTACAATGACTACATGAGGGATTATCACCACAACGTGGGTCCTCCTGCTCCCTGGCAGTCTCTGGTAGGAAAACAATTCCATTACGAGTTTTCTTTGCTGCGATATTTTGGTTTTGTGCGATTCTAGGGGGAGCGGGAACCGCTGAGTTGAGGCGGTGAAGCGTCCTTCCACCTCGGCAAAAATTGCTCGTCGTGCGAGGAGGCAGGAAAAAAGCCGAGACGCTACACGAGTCACCAGTCTCCACGCCTGTCTCCGTTAACCTCTCCGCGTTGTTGTCTCCTGTGCGTCCTCAGGCGGCGTACCCCGGCGTGGAGCAGCCGCCGCCGCACCACCCGCCCTACTACCACCACAGCCACCCTCCCCCGCCGCCCCACCAGGCCTACCACCACCACCACCACCCCCCGCTGCCGCAGCACGAGGCCCCGCCCCCGCGCTTCAGGGACAAGCAGCGGGCGCCGCCGCAGCACCGCACCTTCGCCTCCAGCCCAGTGAGTGGCGCCGTCGAGCAAAATTTTTAAGGGGCGGGGGGGTGTCTCAATTTTTTTCCAAAAAGCTAAAAAAAAAAAAGTTTTATATTATTGTCACTAATTGTCTCTAAAATGCACACTGCTCGTATACTAACGCGACCCCTCTTCTCTGCACTTCCCCCTCCCCAGCACGACTACGACATGCGCGTGGACGACTTCCTGCGGCGCACGCAGGCCGTGGTGAGCAGCCGGCGCGAGCGCCGAACGACAGCGGGACCGCGAGCGCGCCGGCCCCCGGCGCGACCGAGAGAGGGAGCGGGTGAGGGAGCGGGACCGCGACAGAGAGAGGGACAAGGAGAGGGGGCGCTACCGCCGGTGAGGCGGCTCCGCGAGGCGTCCGACCAGAGCTTTGCCGAAAGATTCTCCGTTTTTCTCGCAAGTTCCGAAGAGGGGGTAAAAAAAAAAAAAAAAAAAAAACGGCCGCGTGCCACTTGTGAACGTCAGTTTTATGTGAATAAAACATTTTATTAGAAACTGAGAAACGTTAAGTGTTTTGTTTTAGTTTGAAACTTTTAATTTGATGCTTTGTAAAAAAGAGAAGTGACATTGATTTTTTTTTAAATTTATTTTATTGTCATGACCCACCACCACCCTGGTTGCTTTCACACTACTCTCATCTTTCTCATTTTTTTTTTCTTTTTTGATCACTTTCAGTGGCAGGAAATTTCTCTTGTCTGAGCTTTGGTTTTCCGTTTCTGGCCAACTCGTACTGCACAACCTGCTAGTATCTGTTGTTATCACAATGTATGTACAGATGAAAACAGCTGTTATTGTGGAGGGTTAGCCTCCTGCGCATCATGTAAAATGCAAATGAAATATTCAAAGTTTGTAAAGTAGGCAGAACTGATGTCATTTTCAAACTTTAAGTCTTTTTTTTCCCCCCTCGCGGCTTTCATGTTACATGTTCATGAAGTTTATATTTATTTGTTTACAGGGTTGTTGTTTTTTTAACTTCCTGAGCAAAAAAATGTGCAAATAACTGCGGAGTGCACAGTTTTTTTTTTGTTTGTTTTTTTGCCTCCTATTTGTGGGTTTGTGTCACTTTGGTGTTGCCACGTATGGACAGTTACACATTGTCACTCTCACAGTGTCGTGGCGACAGGAGAAAACAAAGCAAAACACAATGAGTAACCAGCAGCTGGTATAATTAATCTGTAATGATGAAAAGCTCCCAACTCTTTTTGAAGAAGGTGGATTTGTGTCTTTTTTTGTACCAAATAATTAAAATTGTTCATAAAACAACTGGCTTATTTATTTGAATCGTGTATGGGTGGATATGTGTTTTTTTGACCAAAGGCATTTTGATACGAGCGGAGGTGCGTGAACAGCGCCTCCTTTGGCCAAAAGACAACGGCAAAGCTATCAATTGGCACCAATAACTGACTTTGCCGCCCTCTACAGGTGGCAGTGTTGTGACAGCACATCAATCGAGTCTGCAATATATTGCAAAGGCAAAAGGAAAAGACAAATGGAAAAAAAAAAAGTTTTACAACGACAATCGGAAAAAGACAAAATGTACCTTTATATTTCTATATTTTTATTTATTTTTCTTTATGTTAACAAGTTTCCATATTTTTTAACAGATTTATTTTTAATTTTGGCACTCCCGTGATTCCATACAAGTGCTCTTTCCCACTGTACATTTATTAATTCACCCCCTTTATGACTGATAGGGGGCGCTGTTTTTTATTGTTACTGCCACAGCACAGATTTCTTTAAAAAAAAATGCAAGGTGGATGACAAATTTATCGTATTAATATCCTGTTGTTCACATGGGAGAAAGAAAATCCCATGTGAGCGACTGGGTCAGTCGTTCCGTCATTCGGCCCTTCAGTCCGTCTTCTCTCTTCGCCGTCGGCCACAGCGACGCAGGACGCAGCGGCCGCTCCACCAGCAGAGGGCGAGCGCGGTCACCGTGGCAACCAGCAGGGCGGCGACAACGTCCAAACTGTGATACTGCCACCAGGTCAGGTTACGTGACGCCAGCAGCAGGTGTTGTGCCCCGCCGTGACGCATCACAAACTCCACCCAGAACACGGCGGTGCTCAGCGGCGCCATTGGCTGGTCGCGGTGGATCGTCGAAAGCTGCTGCATGCTGGACTTGTAGCTAAGCATTGTGGGTGGGAGGGAGGCAAGAATGGAGGATGTCAAAAGCATGTTTTGTTTTTTTTGCACAAAGAAGCGTGAAGCATGTCAAAGCGGCATTTCTCAACTGGTGGGTCGCGACCCCAAAATGGGTCGTGGAGTTGTCTCGATTGGGTCGCAGGTTTGTGTGCAGTTTACCCTCTTTTAAAAAAAAAAAAATGATTCCATTGTGGCACCACCAGTCAAAAGGTTTGCCCACCCCTGCTCTAGTGAGTGCTAGACTGGAGGTCCGGCTGTGGATGTGGGACAGTGTGGGACCCTCACCCTGGCTTACTGATGATGGCCTTCAACGCCTCCGCCAGGTCGTCAGAGGTCATCTGGTGGAAGTCCAGGGTGACGGCAGCTCCGCGGCGGCTAAGCCGGGCCATGTTGTCGGTCTGGTCGGAAAACAGCGGAATTCCAACCACCGGCACGGCATGATGGAGCGCCTCGTACAGGCCGTTGGCACCGCCGTGCGTCACAAACGCTCGCGTCTTTGGGTGACCTGAGCAAAAGGAGCCATCGGATCTTGAAGGACCGTACTGTACTCAACCCTGGTAGGTATGGGTACCAATACCCGATACTGGTATCTGGATTGGTGCATCTAGTCAAAACATCACCCACTGAGTGTGTGTGTGTGTGTGCGTGCGTGTGTGTGTGTGTACCAAGCAGGTCATTCTGAGGGATCCAATCAAAGATTCTGGTGTTTGCAGACAGTTTTTTCGGAGGTTGTCCTTTGTACCTCCAGAGGACCTGTGTTCAAAATGAATAGATTATTATTATTAGTAGTAGTAGTAGTAGTATTAGTAGTAGTAGTATTAATATTTTTATTATCTAAAAAAAATAAATGTCAAAGGAATTCAAGTTGCTTCCTTTCAGCCACGTGGATCTCACTTCACCTTCTGCGGGAGTTGCCCAAAGGCGGTGGCCATGACATCGGCTCTCTCCATGGTGATGTTGGCCACCATGGACCCAAAGGAGACCACCACCACGCCGGCATCGCCTGCACTCTGAACTAACGCCTCCAAGTCCTGCAAGACGTGGCATTGTTGTTTTTTTAAAACCATCGGTGCCGTCCGTCCACCTAGCCACTCACTTTGTGGGAGCAGAGCCGAAAGAAAAAAGCCGTGCCTCTGGAAGCTGTTTGGCTGGCTTGCAGAGGAGACCGCCTACATATTTGAAGTTGGGCGAGAGCGGACGTGGGGACTCCATGTCCCAGAAAGACCTGATGAGCCAGATATCGGCTTTCCCAAAAGTGTCGCAAACTGTGGTCGGACTTCCTGCGTTTGAGAGGAAACAGCACCTGAAATACTTCTAGAAGAGCACCAACATTCTGCCAATCACTTATTGAAATTTACATATATACAGAACATATATACATATACAGAGAGAGAGAGAGCTCAGTCTGACCTTTGACCTCACTGTAGTAGGTAACCAAGTGCGACCTCCAGAGCATCTCCGTCATCACTGACGCAGCCACGTAAGTGGCAGCGCTGACCAGCCGCTCGACAAACGGCATGCGGTCGCTGTATGGCAGCGGCGGCGGTGGGACGAAGGACGGCGGCGCCGGCGTCTGGCCGCAGTGGCGCTCCAATACGCCACCAGTGGTGGAGCGGAGGGAGACGATGGTGGGCAGACCCAGCACATCGGCCACCAGGTCGGCGCACAGTGTCAGCGGGTCAAACAGGACGGCGTGGAAGGATGCTGCCCGCAGGGCGCCCATCAACTGCTCGTTCCTCAGGATGGCGTCGCACTGCTGCAGCGACAGCTCCATACCCCGCTGGAGCCAAGAGCGCCACCAACGGAGGAGCTGCAGGTAGGACGTGTCACGGGACTCGTACAGGCTGAAGTGAATTAATTCCTCAGTCAGGCCGTGCATCTCAGCTCTAGTGTATGGAACCTGGAAACACAACACACACTAATATATATATATGTGTATATACACATATATTGTATTTGCTAATTTTTATTATTATTTATTATTATTATTATTATTATTATTATTATTATTATTATTATTAATAATAATTATTATTTACAAACGATGCTTTATAATGTGCAACATTATAACATTAATACATCCACTGTACAAAATACCGTATTTAACTTTCTGTAAATTGTACCCATATATATATATATATATAGATAGACAGATAGATACAGTATAAGTTATGTTTTATCATGTGACCCTTGACTTAGTAGTGACGCCACTTCCTGCTTTGCTTCGCGGGCTCGAGAGCAGATGTGTATTGCGGATTGTGACGGAAGTGCTGTGCTAATTTATATTGAGTATTCTTACTGTTACATTTTTGTACACTATTTGCACTGGTACTGGAGTTACTTCAATCTCATTTTACGTGTGTATAGTGTCAATAAAAGGCATTGTAATCTATTCTCAAATAGCGTTATCAGGTTATCATTGAAAACTTACAAAGGTTCTTGAAAACCTAAAATCACCAAATAAAAAAATACCAATCAAGCTAGTATTTGAACTTCCTGAAAGCCACTACCACCTTCCCTCTGTGTGTGTTTGCGTATGTGTGTGTGTGGCGCTTCACCTTGAACACCATGAAATTGAACTTGGCGGCATCCTTGCTGTTGTTGTAGTCGACGGACGGCGACTGGTCAGCCACCAGCACGGTCACGGTGTGATTCCTCTCCACCAGCTCCTCCATGATGGTTCGCATGTTCAGCCAATGGCTGTACTCAGCTGGGAAAACCAGGATGTGGCCACCCATGGCCGGACTGTGTCCATGGAGGAGAGAAAGGAGGGCCACAGGAAGGAGATAAGCCACAAACTTCACCATGATCCAGACTGACCGTCTGACCGACTGACCCGACTTCTAACCAGGTTGAAACAAGAAACTCTTGAGTTTCAAAGTCCATGCCGATCAGATGTCAGACACACCTCAGACAATTAAACGACTTTATTTTGAACGAGACAAAAAAAAAAGGGATGCGGGGCTTTTATTTTCCTCGACCTCAACGGAAGTCCGACTGGTGTGGTTTTCGCTGCTCTTGACGCCGGGTTGTGGCGATAGACAGCGGACGGAGGCGTCGATATACCCCCCACTTTGGAAATAGCGGCCCGGCGTCGGCATTCTTCCTGCCAGAACTCCGCGTACGATGAGGAGGAGCAGCGGGGTTTGACCACGGCTGACAGACCCTCAGGGCTCGGAGAAGGTAGGACGGACGAGCCGGTCGAACGTCTCGTTTCATCGCAGCTTGACAGCTCGCAGCCACAGCGGGAGCTGCTAACAGTAGTTAGCCGCGGCTAGCTGGCTAGCTCGTGTAGTTTTGTACTGTTTTGTTCTCGCCGTGAATCGCCGTTTAACGTCGGACCGACCCGCGGTGTTCGCCGACACCAGTGGACGGCACAACAAATTGTTGTTGTTGTTGTTTTTTGTCACGCTATCAAAACCACATCCAGAATGACCCGGATATTTCACGGTATTTTTTTCATATATATTTTTTAAAGCAGTTTAGATTTGATGAAATCTCGCGAGACGGATTGCAGGATGACACACACACACACACACACACACACACACACACACACACACACACACACAATTATTTGCAATGTCAAAATCATTCTGTCGTGTTTCGTACTCATATTGGAAACTATGATCAATTACGATAACGATAATTATTACGATAATTATCGATAACGATTAAAGTGAACGCTTTTGGTTTGTGTAATCTCTCTCTCTCTCTCTCTCTCTCTCTCTCTCTCTCTCACTTCATTTCCATTTCCCTTAGAATTGTGTAAAACCTAAATATCGCAATAAAAATCTAAGAATGGAAACATCTAAACTTCGACGAACCTCTCAAAATATCACTGAAAACTTTTTATGCTCTCATGAGGTGGTTTTTGAGCTCTATCGATATAGAGGTATATCACAAAAGTGTAATGAAAACACTTTTTTCGCATTTAAACGTCAGCGGACGTGGCATATGGGGTCACGTCACTAGTTCACTTAAAGTGAAAATGCCGCATTATGTATGGATGGAGGAAGAGACAGAAGATTTTTTTACTAGTAATAGAGGAGAAAAATATAACCATTCTTGACAGCAAACAAACATAAACAAACAAAAGCAAACGTAATTCTCATAAATCTCGCGGGCAGAGATTTCACGAGAATTATGTCCTGCGAGAATTCTTGTAATTCTCACAGTACGAGATTTTACGAGAATTGCGACTTATGAGCTTCACACCATTCAATGGAAACACCTGCAAATCGCAACTGTGCTTTGTCTCTTTGTCTCTCTCTCTCTCTCTCTCTCTCTCTCTCTCTCACTCTCAGTTTACACCATGCTCACTCGACCGCTAACATTAAGTGATGGCGATGACAGTGGGAAGGCCTTGGTCATGCATCCTGCGTCCCCATTGGTCGATCAGGGTGAGGATGAGGGGAGTCAAACAGGCTAGTGCCAGTTGTTGTTGTTGTGTTGTGTTGTGTTGTGTTGTGTTGTGTTGGTTTTATCAACCCAATATTTGTCTGGGTCGAGGCGTTGACCCCTGTCTCTCCTCCCACAGGAGCGCTCGCTCCTGCTGCACCTTCACGGAGCTCGGCCTCCTCCTCTTCATCACCTGCTCCTACTCCTCTCCGCGTCTCCTCTTCATCGCCTGCTCCCGCTCCTCACCGCGCCACCCCTCCGTTCACCCCCACTCCTCCGTCTCGTCCCTCTCTTCTTTCCTCCTCCGCTGGTTCGTCCACCTCCCCACCTGCTTCTCATGCTCCTCCTCCTACGTCTTCATCTTGCTCCTCTCGTCCTCTGGCCACCCATTCTTCTTCTCCACATGCTGCTGCCCCACCTCCTCCTCCTCCTCTTGCTGCTCCTTCTCTGTCTTCCCCAACCTCATCTTCTCCCTCTCGTGCTCCCTGTCTTCCTCTCGCTCCTGTATGTTTTTTTCCTCCTCTTTCCTACCTGCCTCCACCTTCTGCCTTCCCGACAGCTTCTTCTCAACCTTCTGTTCGTCCCCTCGTCTCTTCTCAACCCAGTTTATGCCATTTAGCAGCAGCCTCCCATCTTCCTCCTGCTTCTTCTTCTTCTTTTTCTTTCTCCTCCGCCGTCACCACCACCTCTGTGCCCTCCTCCCTATCTTTAAGTTTTTCTTCATCCTGTCCACCTGTCCAGCTGCACCTCCTCCAGCTTCCTCCTCCTCCTCCTCAGTCACATCCTCATTTGGTCCATTCTCGACCTCCCTCTTCTTTTGCTCCTTCTCCTGCTTCTTCTTCTGTGCTTCCTCCTCTTTCTTCTGCTCCTTCTCGGCCTCTTCTTCGTCAGCACTCTTTTCCAGCGCCTCCTCCGCCACCTCCTCCTGCACCTCCTTCTCCTTCTCCCTCATCCTCTGCGAATGCAACACCGTCTACCCCTCCCTCCTCCTCCTCCTCCCTCACAACCTCCTCTCTTCCTCCTCCAGCTTTTGCCCCTGCTCCCCCTCCGTGCTGCCCCTGCTCCTCTCTCCTGCCCCGTCTCCTCTCTGCCCATCGGCTGGAGGTCCGGCGGATGCTGCGAGGAGCACTGGCGTCCATCAGTCGCCGTCTGGACTCTCTTGACAGGAGGAGCAGGAGGCACATGAGGAAGATGATGATGAAGAAGAAAAAGAAGAAGAAGAAGGAGAAGGAGAGGAGCATGCAGAGTGGCGGAGAAGAAGGAGCAGCAGCTTGTTCTCCTGGTGAGTTCTGTCTTCTCCATCTGGTGTCCATGGTCACACTGGGTTTTTCTTGCAACATTTCCCAACTGGTGGGGTTGTGACCCAAAAGTGGGTCGCGGAACTACGGTATTTTGATTTGGTTGCGGCTTCGTGGGCAGTATTTCTTTTTTACATCTGTCACTTTAGGATACAAACTCTCTGAGCCAAATGATTAAATGGGCAGGTCGCCCAATAGGGGAGCCTCAGCTCGGTGACGGCCTTATATGACAAGCAGCTTGAGTGCAAAGCCAGCCCGGTTGCAAATGACTGCTCGCATCGCATCCGCTGCATGGAGAGTTGAAGCTCCTCCCCTCTGACTGCCGTTGTGTGGTTCCTAAAGGCAGGACAAAGCCACTTGAACAGCTTTGTACCCTCAGCCATAGTCAGGCTGAATAGGATAACCACGAGGTGAAGACTCCTGTGACGTTGAAGCTTAGAGTGTTGATCTTTTCAATGTGATTTTATGTTTTTTTTGTTAGTTCATGATTGTCCTGTGGCAGGGGTGGGCAAACTTTTTGACTGCTGGGCCACAGTGGGTTCTTCTTTACAGAGGGGGCCGGAGCAGCAGCAGCAGCAGATGGATGGAGTGTTTTGGTGACCCACCTCATAGGAGTAAAAAAATAAAAATGATTGGATGTGTAGAAAACATGTTTTACAGCAGTCAAGAGTTGTGTCGAGTCGAGGATCTGCTGAATCTCTTCAGCTCTCGCCTTCTCTCTTCTGTCTTTGGACCTTCTCAGGTCTCCTCGGTGCCTCGTCTCTGGGCAGCCGCCCCTATTCCCAAACCATTCCAACCTCCAGTTCGTCATCGGACAGCGAGGACTCGCCACCTCCTCCCTCTAGCTCGAGCCAATCAGAACGGAGGAGGAGGAGGAGGCAACTCGGAGAAGGGGAGGACATGGAGGGGGACAAGAAAAGAAGGAGACGCAACCACGGGAGACGAGAGATGGTTGAAGTCCTGGAGAACAGCGAGGAGGTGGAGGAGGAGAAGGAGGACTCGAGGAGGTTCGTGGGACGGATGGCAGTGTCCTTTCGAGGAGGAGGAGGAAGAGGAAGAGGAGTTGGAGGAGCAGAGGACGGGGATGCTGCGATCACGCTGCACAACTTCAACCAGAGGAAACACAGGGAACGCAGGGAGGAGGGACCAACGGACCAATCGGGAAAGAGCTTCGTCGCTGTCAGGCGGAATGGCTTCAGAGCGCCGGCTGCGCTGCACAGGTGGGTCCTTCGCTTTTTCCGCTTTCATTTTTTTTTGTTCTTCATCCGTTCCTAACTTGACGTCACGTGGCTGCACCCAGCAGTCGGCACGATGGCCAATCGGGGGCTCTGGACCTCATCACGGGCGGGTGGCGCTTCTCTGACCGCACGCCTCCCGTCCAGCGGCCGTCCGGTCACGCGGATTTCCACCTGTGGCTTGGCTGCTCTTCCTCCTCCTCCTCCTCCTGCTCCTCGTCCTGCTTCAGACCCGCCCTCATGCTCCGACTCTCAGCCCTCGCCATGGAGACGGTGTCAGAGTCGATAAGGGGCGGAGCCTGTGAGGAACCCCTGCGGCTGTTGAAGGACTGGACGGCCCCGCCCAGCCTGGGCAGTGACCACTGGTTGGTTGGTTTATTCTGAAATTATTAAATGAACATTGTTCTGTAAGTGTGTACTGCTTTATTCGCTCACCGCGTCCCAATGTCTTCCTGTTTCTCTTGCAGTTATATGAGAACGCCGTCGCTGAGGTAAATTTGATTGCTCCCTTCGCTTTTTTTTTTTTTGAAGTCCAAGATTGAATTCCATTGAAATGTTTTCCCAGAATTGAAAATGATTATTATTATTCTAATGGTAATGTCACAGCTCCACATCCTCTGCCCGGCGACAGCTGAAGCAGCGAGTCAATCATACCTCCAAGAGCCTTCATCTTCCAAGGCGAAGGCCATTACCACTGCCTGCGTGTCCAGCCAATGGGCTTTCAACCCTGCTCACCACTGGCCAATCAGCAGTGGGCACAGAGTTTCTGAACGCAAATGGCGAGGTAGGTGTGTGTGTGTGTGTGTGTGTGTGTGTGTGTGTGTGTTTTTCTTTACATTAATATCATTAATTTTGTGATTTTTGTTTGAGTAGTTGTTTTGAAATATTTCATTGAAGTTTCTCCTCTTCTACTCTTCGGTCAGCGTGTGAAACGCGTCTCACAGATACGCATTCGACGGGGGCCACCTCGTGAGACCTCGCTCACACCAATGGGACTGCCAAAAGTCAAAAGGTAATGAATGTGATGTGACAGATGGCAAAAAACCTCAGATAACTAACAAAAAATATGTATTAAATCTGCATTAAAACACATTTGTTTCAGGTTAAAGAAGAAAGAGTTTAGCCTGGAAGAGATTTACACGAACAAGAACTACAAGTCACCCACTTCCAACAGGTGCTTAAACTACAAAACCTTCCCAATAGCTTTTTATTAATTTGTCTGAAAAAGTGAACACAGACTAACTCATGTCTTCAATATCATCTTGCAGGACTCTGGAAACAATCTTTGAGGAGCCGCGTGAGAAGGATGGAGCCCTGCTCACGATTGGCTATCAGAAGAGGCGCAGGCTCCTCCTATTTCCTGACTTCACTCAGCCCCGAAAGAGAAAGAAGCCCCAAGGTAAGTTGGGAGAGAAAACAATCTGTCAGGTGTGTGTGTGTGTGTGTGTGTGTGTGTGTGTGTGTGTGTTTTTTTTTTTTTTTACTACTGTCAATCATCTCTTAGGGGCAGGACTTCCGCTGACTGCTGTGCCGAGGAAGAGGGCAGCGGCCCGTCGTTGTCATGTCGGCCGCACTCTTGACGACGAGTCGGACGTGGACGTCATGCTTGTGGAGAGGCTGAGTGCCCTGGAGGACTTCATGACACAGCAGGGCCTCGAAGTTTGAGTTTAAGTTGCGACGTTGGGACAGAGACTGTTAACACGCCTGCCACTGCTGCGTTACTACTGCGACACCAACCGAGACTTAGTCTGATGTAGCGAGTTTTTAATTTTTATTAAATTAAACACGTTTCTCGCAAACGTGTCGGTTATGTTTTTACAGCATGGACTGTTGAAATGAAATGAAATGTGAACTACTACCACAATATGAGCGCCTTGGTCAAAAGTGGTTTTATCTTTTGTATTCATTGTAGTACGTTGCAGTACTGAGTGAGTACTATGGGACTTATTCAAATGTAATATATGTATATATGTGTGTGCGTGCATTTATATATGTGTATATATGTATATATATTTATATATGTATATATGTATGTATATGTATAAATGTGTATATATGTATGTAAATATGTGTGTATATACACACATATATATATATATATATATATATATATATATATATACACACAATATGTGTATATATATATATATATATATATATATATATATATATATATATATATATACACAATATATATATATATATATATATACATATATAAAATGCAAATAAAGTGGTTATTTTTGGAACAAATAAAGTAAGATTGTGTTAATTGTGCTTTGCTCAGTTATTTTTCTGACTGACCGTCTCTGTTAATTATTAAACTTAGAAATGTCTGTAAGAGAAATGGGAAGTTGAATTAATAAGGGACCAGGAATAAGCAGAGCCAGGAGAACATCCATCCATCCTCAATACCCGTTTCCTCCTGCACTCAGGGTCTTTGGGGGTCTGCTGACGCCTCTCCCAGCTATCATGGGGCGATGGCAGGGTGACACCCTGGACAAGTCGCTAGTTCATCGCACACACACACACACACACACACACACACACACACACAGTGACAGTAAAAAAACAAAGAAAAATAAACAGCAAATGAGTAAAAAGTATGTAGCTATTGTCACGTTTCTTATTATGTATCAGATTTAACGTATTTGTGTACAAAAAGCGGCGATTTTTATTCTATATTTGGACAAAAAGGGAATTTCTTCTTTTTAACTCGCTTTCGCACGTCTGACGTCACTTCCGCAAACACAACATGGCGGCCGCCTTGCGGAGGGTATGCGGCGGCGGAGTGATTTCCAGGTATTCTCAACCTTACAGCGTGAACCTCGCCTTTAAATACGTGTATCTCTCAGTCGGTCGGTGTGAGTCAGCCAAATTTGGACAGCGGCACCTCTCGGTTTAGCTGACACGTGACGACCGTGGCACCTCGTTTGAAGTGACCCCCCCCACCGCAGCGTCAAGGCTGTCTCGAGTCGACACACTTCAAATCCAGACTCCGAGGAGACCTCTGTCCACTACAATCTCTGCTCGCCTTTCTACGGGCAAATGATTTTTTAAACATTTTATGTTTATTTATGTTTTATCTTGACAAACGTCGTGTCCGTGCGCGTACTCGTCGTGTCCGTCTCCCAGTAGAACACCAGGGGGCAGTGACGTGCGGTGGGTGAGGTTCATAACTGGTGAGGCGCTGCAAGTGATGGGAATTCCGGCTCTTGTCAGAGAACCGGTTCTTTTGACTCCCAAGCGTCTCCTTCGTTTTTTTTTTTTTGTTGCATATAGATTTTATGACCAAATTAATTGCTAAAATGAATTACTAATGTTTATGATATCAACGTTATTACATGTGTATTATTTATAGACAACATGAAACACAGTGCTGTAAAAAAGTTAATTACCAAAATAAACACCCACCACCATACATGTACTATGTACAAGTAGTGAAAGGACACATCGATAATAATAATGAGATAAAAACAAAAATTCAAAACACAAGGCAGCGTTCAGCTATTTTTTCTAGTTCATGTGTGTGTTTGTGTGTGTGTTATATTGAGGTATTTATTATTCGGTTTATCCCATTTCTAATGTATATATACATATACGGATATATATATATATATACGTATATATTCATTCATTCATTCATTCATCTTCTATACCCGCTTATTCCTTTTCAGGGTCACGGGGGTCTGCTGGAGCCTATCCCAGCTGTCTTAGGGCGAAGGCGTATATATATATTCAATTTGTACATTTTTTTGGGGTGGTGAAGGGGTTCATTGCTCTTTTTTTAATTAAAATTGAAAATAGTGTATAGCCTTACCTTTATTTGTATACGCAGTTCATGCGCCTATTGTTTTCCAAGAATATCTCCATTGTTTTCAAAAGTTTGCAATGTCAGTCATGCCCCCTGTCAGTGCACCACAGTACTTTCTGTCCGACAACAAAGTTAACAGTTTTTTGTATTATTTAAATTCTCTTGCAGGGTTTCTCAAGCAGTCGGCCACCAGCAGCGGAGCCTGAGCACTGGTGAGTGTCAGCACCTCATTGTATCTGGATGCAGAGGAAAAAAAATCACTCAGCCTGCTGCTAAACACTGAAAAAAAATATAGATGTGTAAATACTGTACATGTATATGTAATAAAAATATATATATATATATATATATATATATATATATATATATATATATATATATATATATATATATATATATATATATATATATATATATATATATATATATATATATAACACAATGCAGGTTAACTGCAGACATTTCTGTACTTCATATGTCAGTGAGTGTGGCTAACCAGCAGATGTCGCTGTTGTTTCCTCCTCCTCCTCCGTCCAGGCCGCAGCTTCCTGCCCCGGCCGCGGCCCCTGCCTATCCTGCTGGTGACCGGTGGCGGCTACTTAGGCTACCACCACTACCGGAGCAGCGGCTCACAAGAGGATGGAAGCCCGCCCCCTCTGGCCACGCCCACTGAGGTAGGCACCATCCCCCTCCTCAGTTTGCCCGCTGCGGCTTTGCACATCAGGCTGTGTTTTGTGGGTCTTTGTGTCGAACTGGAAGAGCAACTCTGGAGGATTTTTCTTGCTGGTTGCCTGCCGTTGTGTCGCCAGTACAGGGCGCCGTCAGCGTGGCTTTCTTCGGCTGATCTTTTGGGCCTTGGGGTTGGTGTCTCCCTCTGAGTGATGGCGGCATTCTTGCGATTGGTTCCCCCGATTGTTGTTTTAAGTTCATTATGTCTTTCCTTGCTTAGATCTTGTGTGGTTTCTTTTCTCACAGACATGTATGGTTGTTCCCCCTATGTTTTGTGTGCGACCCTGTGTGCTGCACCTGGTGGCAGCGGGCCTCTCTCGCTTGTGTGTGTGTGTGTGTGTGTGTGTAGCCGGTATGGCATGGCACTTTGGTTGGCTGTGAGCCCTGCGTTGTGTTTGTGGATGATGGGGAATGAGACAGGGCGGTTAGCAACTTCTCACGGCCAGCTTTCCTCAAGCACACCTTTAAAACAAGGAAACACAGCAACCTACACTACCAGTCAAAAGATTGGACACACCTGTTTCTTCTTTATCTTTATTACTTTCTACACTGCAGATACACACTGAAGATATCAAATATATGACCAAGATATGAGGGGAACGGTGCAAAATTGCAGGAAGTGATGTCATTGAGATGTCAAAGGTCACAAAATGAATGTACGAGCTAACAAAATAAAAGCTCCCTGAATTAAATACAAAAATAGGTGCAAACACATAAAAAATGACAACAAAGTATGAACAGTAAAATTGGATTTGGTGAAATATAAACCTATTACATTTGAACATCTGTTACATGTGCTTGCTGGTTCTGGAGGTTGAGAGAAATCTTGACTTGGATAAATGTTTGCTCACGTTGTCTTGTGTTTGTCTTGCCCTTTCCTGGCTCATTGTCAGCTTCACATCTTTTGCGCGTGATTCTCAGTGAGACACAACTTTGTTCAGACGGCGTCCACATCCTCTTTCTGCACTTCCTTCTCCCTTTTTTGTTGTCTCCTTCCCTTTCTCCCCTTGAAAAAGAAGCCTTTGCTTTTTCATTCCGTTTCTTCCTTTGTATGTACAGTAGGATGAATAAAGAAACTCTTCTGTGGTTTCTTCTAATGTAGCTTTTATTCAACACTTCCGTCAGCTCTCTTACTTCACGTCACTCTGTCAGCGTGTGCATCCCTGAAAAGCATCCCCCCGAACAACATCATAAAACCGGAACAATAGTTGTATTATGCCATCTTTTCTCGTTTACTTTGAGGTGTATTCCTCCTGTATCCAATATTATATTATTTCTAAAATTTTAACATCAACGCGCAAAATCTTTTTTAGTACCCAACAAGGAATATCAAAAATAAAGTATATAAATAAAATACAATACAAAAAAAATCCCTGAAATGCTAATGCATTTCCAATACCCCTAAATATCACAATAATTCTCTCCATGTTCCTCTTTTTTTACTTTCTTTTAATCTAACTTTTATTCAACACTTCTGTCAGCTCTCTAACGTCACATCACGCTGTCTGTGTGTGTGTGTGTGTGTGTGTGTGTGCATTGCTTAAAACCGTGCCCCCGAACAACACCATAAAGGCGGAACAATACTTCCATTGTGACGGTTGCCAAGTTAAGAATGCCTTTATTTATCCCACATTGGGCAAACTTGCCAAGGTCGCCCCGGCCGCTTGATTGGTCACTGTGACCGGCATCTTGTACTCGCCCCTGACATGTCAACTCCCTCCGTCACTGGGTGAAAGGTGACGTGCCTGAGTTCAGGAACATGAGGTTGTCCTCCGCGTGGCAGCTGATGACACATCGGCTGCTCAGGCCCTGGCCACGCCCCCATCTCCTCACCTCATGCCCCCTCCCGACTCTCTCTGCTGTCCTCTGATTGGATTGGATGTGGTCTGGAGATCAGGAGAGAGTAGGAGACGAATCTTTCAGATGCTCAATGATTATGAAATTATTTCTGTCATAATTATTTGACAATGATTAACGCCATTTCATTCGGTAGTGTTAATTGAATTGTTGATGGGGAAAAAACAAATTAGATCTTTTCTTCTTTTTTTTCTTACATACATTCTTACATAAACTGTAAAATCACAAACTTCTTTTTTTTCTTTTAGTTCTTTTTAATTGATATAGTTTTCCTTCTCTTTACACTATATTGTTGCTGTAATTATGCAAATTTCCCCTATGTGAGATTAGTAAAGGCGTTCTACTCTATACTGTCCTGTTCTATTCTATGCATCCATCCATCTATCCATCCATCCGTCTTATACACCCGCTTACTCCTGCACTCAGGGTCGCGCGCGGTGTCACAGATCACTAAGAATCAAACAGAATAAAAATCAAGTGTATGCTTCTTTTGTTACTGCTATTATTTTAATCTCTGCATTCCTCCAAAAACATGGATTGGACCCTCAAAATACCTTCCACAAACAAACATATAAAAAATATTTAAATATAATATGCTGAAGAATACATTTCAATTGGGTTGTACTGACACAGTGACAATATATTCATTTATATTCTGTCCTCAAAGGTATCAGATAAAAGTCAAAAGTTGAGTTTAAATTTGTATTTTGTTTCACAAATCATCAATCAGGAACAATTCATAGCTATGAGTTTACTAGTAGGTATTATTGTCTTAATGTGTCTGATTATATAAATAGACTGAGGGAAGGAGGGAGGGCTGAGAGAGGATTAACAACTCTCTCTCTGCCTCCCTCAACTTGTACGCTCACCCGGCTGCCACTTCTTCTTCTTCCTTCCCAACGCGTGTCTGCGTCCCAGCCGAGCCGAGCAACACGCTAGCATCGGCATGTGTCAGCGGCCGACTCTGTCTGCTGCTCCTGTGGCCAGAGCTCGTTCATGGTGAGGTTCTACTCCAAGGGTGGCGGTGGCGGGGAGCGTCGGGAACGCGACCTGCTGCGGCAGGTGAGGCGGCGGTGTCGTGTGACCGATGCTGGCCAGGATGGAGGAGGAGGTGGAGGTTCTGGAGGAGGTGCTGGAGGAGGAAGAAGTCGGGCGAGGACGAGAACATCAGCCCGATTCAGGTGGGAGAGGAAAGTCAGAGTAGACGGGAAGGAATAAGAGTGAAAGAAAATATGGAGAAGTTTTGTCGACCTCAGTCTAGTCTAGGTGGTGAGCAAACGTTTTGATTGGTGGGACCACAATGCGTTGGAAAATTTGGCAGAGGGAGCAGGAGCAGGAGCAGGAGCAGATGGTGTTTTGGTGACCCACCTCATAGGAGGAAAAATATACCATGGGATATGCAGAAAACATGTGCTTTAATGGCTATTGGAAATGAAGAAAAGCGTTACAACAAAATATTTCTTTGAAGCCCCACGGTGTTTAGCTCTTCATTGAAATGACTCTTAAAACGCTGGAAAAATGGTTGAAATACAGCTATTTTATGACTTACTTACTATTGACATAATTTCTTCACGTTGGGTGGGCCAAATTAAAAAACATTACAGGGCCGCATAGTTTGCCCCTGTCTGGTCTGTTCAGTTTTTCTCAAGATTGGTTAAAAAACCTTGAAATCAAACCAGTGATGTCTGAGCGACACAATGTTGTCAGGAGGAGGGGAGAAAAACAACAGAACAGTTGATGGCAGAAGTGAGTTTGATTTAAGCAAAGAGGAACTAGAGTTTAACAGAAGAGAGAGAGAGAGAGAGAGAGAGAGAGAGAGAGAGAGAGAGAGAGAGAGAGAGAGAGAGAGAGAGAGAGAGGTTACTTAAATCAAAATTGTTCACTTTCATCGTTATCGATAAATATTGTAATAATTATTGTAATAATTATTGATAATTATCGTAATTGATCATATAGTTTCCAGAGAAACTCAGAGAGCGAGAGAGAGGTTACACAAATCAACATCTTTCAATTTAATCATCAATAATTATCGTAATAATTGTTATTGTTATGATCATATAGACTTTAGAGAGAAACTCTCAGAGAGAGACAGAGAGAGAGAGAGAGAGAGAGAGAGAGAGAGAGAGAGAGAGAGAGCGCAGTTCTCAGGCTGGAGATTAGCTCAAGATGTGTTTGTGTCAGTTTGTGTGTGTGTTTGTGTGTGTGTACACGCGTGCAGGTCAGCTATTTTAGCTCTCACCTAGCTTAGCCCCTTTAGCTCCTTTGCTGTTGATCCTGTGCTAACCCGCTAACCCAGTTATCTCCCGACACAAGAACAAACAAAGAGAAAGCCGATAAGTTTGTGCGATGCGATGCCAGCACAGGATGCAGAGGTCCTCTGTTAATTACCGGAGAACCGAACTAATCCCATCAAGTTAGATGTTAGTGCTCACATTTTGAAATTCTCTGCATTTTTTTTTTTTTGTTTGGTTTTACGAAAGTTACGAAAGCCCATTGAGTTTCAAATCGTCACTGTAAGGACTTGAGAAGAAATGAAACCAGGCGATGCAGCGTTTTACTGGTGGCAGAAATTGAAAGTGTTTGAAGGTTCGACGACCCGTGATGCATGTTTGGAAATGAGTCAGTTCACTGGGATTGTGAGCCAACGCGTCAGAGATTGAAAAAAACAACAACCGTGCATTGATTTCTGGCACTCCACTCGTCTTATCTCGCGTTTAGTCTTTAGCCTTTAGCATTAGCATCCCCGCACCGTAGGTTCAGCGAGTTCTCCTCCTCCAGCTGTCCCTCTTGCAAGATTTTTTTTTTTCCCCGAGGAGGAAACGGGGATACCCACGCCCCGATCTCACCCGAAGTCATTTGATTGGTCGTTGCAAAGTCTCTCACTTCTACCTCGAGTGCGCCTCCTTTGGTGGTGATCATCATATTGATCATATGGTTCGCGCTATCCGTGCTCGAGGCACTTCGTCACTCCAAATGATGTACTATAAATTACGACTAGGCCATTCATTTTCCCTTGGTGACCGCTGGTGGCGCATGTAGCGCACTCGATGGGAAATCACCGAGATTACCATAGAAGAAGAAGAGATGTTGCAACGACCAATCAAAACAGTTTAAGGCCTGGCTATCCCTGTTTCCTCCTGGGGAATCTTGCGTCCCTCTCCTCATCCTGCTAACACACACACACACACACACACACACACACACACACACACACACACACACACACACACACACACACACACATTATTTCCTTTATATCACAATTTCCTGTTCTTTTTTATCCCCCAATTTTTTTGTTCCCCCCACGGTTTCCCTGCGGAGCTCACCGTCCTGTCCGTCTCTCTCTCTCTCTCCCTGCCTCTCTTTCTCTCTCTCTCCCTGCCTCTCTTTCTCTCTCTCTCACTCTCTCTCACACCCACATCTTGTCCTCACCGTCAGGCTCCAGGTGCCTCGCTTGGCCCTCCGTCGCCGCCTGAATGCGCTCAGCGGGGGGGTGTCTCGGCCCACGCCGCCATGGCGCCGTCGGCCAATTGCCCTCCTCTGCTACATCCTGTCCGCCAGCGCGCTGAGGCCGCTAGCCAATCGGGTAAGGGCGGCAGCCTTGGGAGGGTGGGGGTGACATGTGTGTGTGTGTGTGTGTGTGTGTGTGTGTGTGTGTGTGTGTGTGTGCGGAATATTTCTGGCGGCTCGTCAGAGGTAAAAATGTTTCAGACGTGTTTCGGGGCTCCAGCAGGTGACGGCGAGATATTAGTGGTTGTTCTGCATCGACGATACTCCTGTCCTCGGGAGTTGGCCAATCAGCTCTCTGCTTTACACCTCCACTCACTCACTCAGACATTTCTGGACCTTGTGTTTGTCCACTGGTGCTCCGTTATGTTGAGACTGCAGAGTCGTTGGAACTGAGGGGACATTTTCTCACTTTCTGTCGTCTCGCTGGTTGTATTTGTTTGTGTAGCTCTTAATATGTTCACGTTAAACTGCCCCTTTAAGAGGGTGACAGAGACCCCGGGAAAGGTGTGCATGTACGCCACACCCCCAGGCTCCTAGATGATGGCCTATTCATTTCAATTGAGTTGCTCACCCGAGCAACGAGTGGGGAGCTGATGTGATGATCTTGGGTGCAGTTTGCACTTGTGACCCCTCGGATGCTGCGTTTCGGGGCGTTTTTGTCATTGGTGGCAAGTTGCTGCAAAAGCGCTGCAATTTACCGCTGTACTCCATTCTTTGTGGATCTGGCCCTTATTTTTTTGTAACTTATTTGGACATGTAAATCATTTTTACATGGATTTGATTTCTTTTGAATTCTTATTTGTGCACTGTATATGCTGATGTAACTGTGCAAATGTCCCCAATGTGGGATTAATAAAGGCATTCTTATTCTTATCATAATAATAGTAATATTAATAATCATAATAACAACCATAATAATAATAATGGTAATCATAATAATAATGATGTGATTTGTGTTTGGTGCTGTAGGTGGCGCTGTACCGCTCCTTCCCCACCCGGCTCTTGTCCCGGGCCTGGGGTCGGCTGAACGGGATGGACCTGCCCACCTGGCTGAGGAAGCCCATCTACTCGCTCTACATCTGGACCTTCGGGGTCAACATGCAGGTCAAGAACCACTTGGCTTTGTTTGTTTTTTGGTCTTTTTTTCTTTTCTTCTCATCCGAAATCCTCATTCTGTCTTTTCTTCTCCTCTCCTCCCACTAGGAGGCAGCAGTGGAGGATTTGCACCACTACCGGAATCTGGGGGAGTTTTTCCGGCGGCGTCTCAAACCAGCAGTCCGACCTCTCTGTGCTTCATCCTGCCTGGTGAGAGCGCTCCTCCTCTTCCTCTTCGACCTCTACCTCCTCCACCTCCCCTTCTTCCCCCTCTTCTTCTCTTAACTCCCGCTCTCTGCTCTCTGTCAGGTCTCTCCGGCTGACGGGAGAATCCTCCACTTTGGCCTAGTGAAGAACTCGGAGGTGGAGCAGGTGAAGGGAGTCACCTACAGCCTGGAGAGCTTCCTGGGCCCTCAGGAGACCCGGGGCAAAGGTAAACGGTCACGACTAGTGACATTAAAAAAAGAGAATATGAAATACGCAAATTTGCATGGATTTATTTCTTCACCCGAATGAGAAACTAAGTAAAATATCAGTCGTCTCCCACTTTCTTCGAACCGCCAGTACCATGTCGTGCATGTTTGTGAATCTTCCCGGATGTGGAAGTGACCCCGTCTCTCTCCTCAGACTCGGAGTGCTCGTCCTTCCGGGAGTTGCTGCTGTCGTCGGCCGAGAACGACCTGTTCCACGTGGTCATCTACCTGGCGCCGGGCGACTACCACTGCTTCCACTCGCCCACCGACTGGAGGGTGGAGCTTCGGCGCCACTTCCCAGGTAGGGTTGTTGGCCCGTTTCCATCAATCAATCAATCAATCAATCAATCAATCAATCAATAAATCAACTTTTATTTGTACAGCACTAAATCATATCCAAAAGGTGTCTCAAAGCGCCACTTCTTCCTCCTCCTCATCCCCCTCTTCCTCTTCTTCTTCTTCTTTTACCTCCTTCTACTTTTACTACTTCAACTTTCTACTTTTTTTTCTCTATTGCACTATATGTTGCTTTAACCATGTAAATTTCCTTCCTTTCCTTTCTGCTCCCCACCTGGTGCTCTCTGGTGCCCATCCCCGCCCCTCTGCCGCCCCTCTAGGCTCGTTAATGTCGGTCAACCCGGGCGTGGCCCGGCTGGTCAAGGAGCTCTTCTGCCTCAACGAGCGCGTGGCGCTCACCGGCAAGTGGCAGCACGGCTTCTTCTCGCTCACGGCCGTGGGGGCCACCAACGTGGGCTCCATCAGGGTCTACTTTGACAAGGTGAGCGAGGCAGCCCACCTCTCCGCTCCGCAGGCCCACTCCCGCCAAAAATAATACAACTTATGATCGAACACCTGGCCTTTGTCTGCCATCAAGTTTGCGCAGGTGTGCTAGAACCTTTTATGTGTGATGCCAAAAACTGCCAGCAGGGGTCATGAACGCGACGACTCGATTTGAATGTTGAACATGTGCTTCTAGTTACTTTAGAAGAGCGTTTCCCAACTGGTGGGTCGCGGCCCAAAAGTGAGACGCAGAACTGTTTGGATTGTGTCGCCACTTTGTGGGAAGTTTTTTTTTTCTTTTTAAATATATATTTATCGAGAAAATGTTTGTGCATTTATTTTGCAGGATTTCAGTTCTTTGCACACAATTCAATTCAGTCAATTCAGTTATTTATTCACCAGACGTGATAGAAGGTGGACTGGCGTTTTTATTTTTGTGCAATAAATTTGAGTGCAGTGGAATACTTTTGGGTCGCGACTTCATGATAAGGGAATAAAAATAATTTTGACCTTCCCTCATCTCCTGCAGGAGCTCCAGACCAACTCTCCTCGCTACAAGAAAGGCTCCTTCTTCGACCACAGCTACGCTGGGGCCGCGGCGGCGGGCGAGCAGCCATTGGACACGATGGCCGACGGGGGCGTGGCCCTGGAGAGGGGGATGGCGGTCGGGGAGTTTAACCTGGGCTCCACCATCGTGCTCCTGTTTGAGGCGCCCAAGGACTTCAGCTTCAAGCTGCAGCCGGGACAGCGAATCAGAGTGGGAGAGGGACTCGGCAGCCTCTGATTGGCCCAGCCAGAGACTGGGATAAGGGAGTGGGAGTGGGAGTGGGAGTGGTAGTGGGAGGAGCCTCACTGCACAGATATTCATCCAGGTACTCGACGAGTAGTTTTTGCAGTGAAAAGGATCATGGGGAAGGCAAGCTGGAAGAGGACTCGGACTCCCAGAATGCCATGTGCCTTCTTCAGGGAAAATGCCAAATCTCTTATTGTGTTGGTTGTTTTTTTTTTATTTTTATTTATCATTGTCTCTGTGTCGCCGCCCACCCAGGAGCTAAAGCACCCACTCGACTCACAGAGCCAGAACATGAGACTAACTTCCTTTTTATTTCCAACATCTCGCCCATTCCAGTTGATACGTTTGACAAAGAAAAATCGTCCTCCGTCCTGTGAACATTGAGCTGATCATAGAGCTTTATTGTTCAAATCGTGTCTTGGAGCAACTAACTGGACAGATGAGGCCCACTGCCACCGGGTGCTGTGTATGGAGTAGCTGTGTTTTTCCACCGCTCTTGTAAATTATGTAACTACTACTAAATATTCTTCTTCTCATCAGTTTTGGCGTAATTATGCAGACAGAATGAATTAAACCTCCGTACCATCACCTACCTCGTTTTCACATCTTTCCGTGCTTGACAATGTCCTGTCTGGTAATCAGGGTACTTAGCCCGCTGTTTACAGCCTCCCGCTGAAACTGATGGCTCTGTTGGACCTTTCGCGTTAGGTGAAGCTCTGCGTGTAAAGGGCCATTCTGCATTATGAGACTTCAAACACAGTCTGTAACGGTGCTGCCCTGTAATAATAATAATGGGCACTTCCTGCATATTTTCTTCCCAGGTAAGATTCTTTATTTCATTTTATTTGTGTTTAGATGAAGCAAGACCCACACATTATATATATTGGATAACATCAGAACATTTCTCTCTCTCTCTCTCTCTCTCTCTCTCTCTCTCTCTCTTTTCTTTAAAAATGTACTTCCTTAAAGGTCCCGTGTGGAAAATTTGGCTGAATTTAGGATATATACATATTGGTATTGGTACAGGCTTAACATACTGCCCAAAAATACACTAATAAATGCGCATACTCGCAGTACAATAAAAGTAATTTGGTTAGATTAAACCCATTGGAATATTGGAAACTTTGAAGAAAGGAAATTCATTCTAAAAATCTACTGGATGTATGAAAACGCAGTTGAAGTTGTACCTCACGGCTAGTATGTTGCTTTCACTGATATAAAAACCATAAATCAAGCCAAATTTTACACGCTGGACCTTCCAACCCAATCATCGGTTGCTGCTGCCAGTATAGGCTGGTATTTGCTAGCCCCGCCCTGGGCAGCAGAACCAGCAGCACAGCCAATAAGAGGGCAGGGGGCAGCAGTTGGCGTAGCGATGGAAGCGCGGCTCCGCCAGGCCGCCGTGTGACCAGCCGTCGTCAGTGGCCTCCTCCTTCCCCAGCCACAGCTTCCCGTCCCTGGCCTCGCCGCCTGCCGCTGGCGCCCGCTGCCTGCGGCTGGAGCTCCAGGAGGTCAAGGAGCAGCTGGAGGGACAGGTCTGCTGAGCTTTCACACCCAGGAAGGAGGCCAGGTCCAGATCCAGACCTGCTGCTCCTCCCCTGGGCCGGGGAGTGTTCTGCCGGCACTGCGGGCACGGGATCCACACCTGAGGGAGGGGAAGGGGGGTGTCGGATGGTGGCTAAAGTATCCACATTCTGTACTTGAGTAAAAGTACAGCTACGTGTGTAAAGAAATACTCTGGTAAAAGTAGTGATTCAACTGAAATGCTTAAAATGCATTTTAAGTAAATAGTATTTTGTGATGAATGAAACAAAACATTTCTTTTTATCAATTTCCAAAAATGAAAAAGTTGTGAGAGAGTAATCTGGACTGACTGAACTGACTGTCTTGCATGAGCATCTGGATCCTTTTTTTTTTTTTAACAGCTTTGGTACTCTCAATACTAGCAATGCTGTATAATCTGTGATAGTTATGACCAATGACCCATTTTTTGGAGAGGCAAGGGTGGCGAGGAGAGGTTGTGTGTCAACTTCGGCTTCACCGCGTTAAAAATGCCACAACCGGAATGAAAGAAAAATGCAGCTTAAAAAACAAACAAAACAAAAGAGCCATTTCAGCCAATTTCAGCTCGCATGGGTCGGCAACGTGGGACGGACGGAGTACAAATACTTTACTACTGTAGTAAAGTGGATTTTTTTGAAGGTATCACTACTTAACTTGAATATTTCTTAAAATGACGACTTTTTATTTTTGCTCCCTACATTACTTTATTCTTCTTACAATGGAAAGAATGTACATTTGTGTTTAAAAGATGCAAATTCTGTTCAGAGTAAGTCACTTAATCATCTAATTCACTAGTGATCTAATTCACAAATTATTTATTATAGTTAGTTGTGTAGCTACAGTTACATTTGAACTGCTGTCGTGCAGTGCCATATCTGAACCTAATATTCTTTGTGCAAGACTCTTGGATTTTTATTGCAGCGTGGCTCTCCGGTGAAGGGTTAGGGTTAGTTCTGGGAACTGGAGGTGAAATGTGAACATGAACACTGGCCGCTCACCTGCTCGTTGATGACCGTGTCCAGTCTCTTCAGACAGGCCTGGCAGAAGGCGTGGCCACAGTGCAGGCGGCGGGGCAACCTGCTCGCCAGGTCGTAGCTGCCGAAGCACACAATGCACAGCAGGTCCCGCCTCCGCAGCGACCCCATGGGGTCGATGGCAGAGGAGGGGGGAAGCGGAGGAGGCGGGGGGCTGGGGAAGGGCTGATGGGCCTCCTCTTCCTCTTCCTCTTCCTCTTCCTCTTCCTCTTCCTCAGCTCTGCCATCCGACATTTTTCTCCGCCCTGACAGAGCGCGAGAAGTCACGTTTAGGTCGCTTCTACCTTTGAGCATCCCCACCGGGACGGCGTCAATGTTACTGGCCTACTTAGTCGCTAACTAAATGAAAACACGTCATAACACTGTCATGATGTCAAAACACAAAAAGGAATTGCGATTTTTAAGACATTGGTCAACGATGTTTTAATCAGCGCAGCAATAGTACCGCTCTGCGAGTTTAAACAAGTGACAAAACCAACTAGTCGTTGGAAATAAATGCAAGCAGATTGTTTGCGTTTGTTTTTCAGAATATGCAACAGAAAAACGATTGAACAATAACGCACCAAGTTATTTTACATTATAAATTCCAGATGATTCGGCAATTTAACTTCTTCTCCTCCTTCCGCTATTGGATTAGTTAAGTCTGTGCGGCTCTCACGAGTGCTTGTTCAATCACAGTTCAGAGTAAGGCCAGCTAACTGGCCTTGGCCTCGCAGACTCGAGATCTGATTGGCTATCGCTACTGACTGCGGTCCGGTCACTTGCAGCGCACAGGAGCCTGCAGTGTTGATTGTGAAGGCCTCGGGCAGATTTCACAGAACAAGACAAGTTGGCTGAAATATGATTGTATAAGAACTCTACCGTATCACTTAACAATGGAAGCAGCACAACCAAGTGGATAACATGACATGAAGAACAAACAATGGAGAATAACTTTATTCCTATCATATCCACATCATATTTATGGGGAGGAGGCGGGGAGTAACTTTTCTGAGTATGTTGAAGCGAGCGCGGGGCTACCGGCACCACGGACGTGTTGCCGCCTCATGATGACAGGGGGGACGCACCAGGACAAAGAAGGCACGCTCACTCACACTCACAGCTGCAGATCATTTGGCAAAGTGAGCGTTGCACGCGTGTCAGAACCTGGAGAAACAATTTAACCAGCCGCTCGAGTAGGAGGTCACCTGGCTCTTCCTGTTCCTCACGTCACATCTCCTCTTCCTGCTTCCTCTTCTCTTCTCTTCTCTTCTCTTCTCTTCTCTTCGATGGCTGTTTTTATTTCCCCAGCTCACTGTCTTCTCTTGTTTTAATGCTGCGTTTTTCCTTTTTTAATCCAGGTTTTTCACTTTTCCCGATACTTCTGTCTTCTTTAACCCCCTCAATTCGCCTTAACTCCGCTTGCTCCTCAGTTTCTTCCTTTCAATCTTTTGTTCACCTCTTCTCAACTCCTCTTCGCTCTTTTCTTTGTCAGAATCAATTTCTCCCTGTCTTACATTCTGCTATGTTTCCTTCGCTGACTTCTCTGTTCTCCTCGGGCATCTCCTCTGTTTTTTTTTTTTACTCTCTTCCCTAGCCGTCGTCCTTCTCTGTCTACAAAGTCTCTCGCTCTGCTCCAGAGGGAGAGAGAGAGAGAGAGAGGGAGAGAGAGAGAGAGAGTATCACCTACATCAATTATTCAGTCTCTCTCACCCAGCAGCAGAAACTGTGACTGGCAGGAAAATTCAAGGAAACAAAACCCGCAGCAATCAAATTGTGAATAATTGCGGGGGGAAAAACTTCAGTGGAAATGTTAAATGAATCAGAAACAAAAAGTAAAAGAAAAAAACAATCTAATTGATCCAGGTAATTTATTTTTCTTATAATTAAGTAAAGATACAAATCAATAACCTTCAGATGACCTATAAACCTAAACCTGCCTGAAAAAAGACCTGAAAAAATAGAACCTAATAACAAAGGTGATACATGTATCATAACCAGGTGCTGTTGATTATATAATCCAGAGGCCTCAGTAATTATTGTCGGCTGTGTGTGTAACCTGATCTGTCAATAGAAAGTGGATCTGCTCTCAGATGTCTGTGGGCCGGTTTCTACTGGTTGCTGGTGTCAGGTTGCTGGGTAACAGGAACCCTAACAAACACTGATATGGAAAAACAATATTTCACAAGCTTGATAGTTGCGGAGTTTAAAGTGAAATTAAATTGTAGATGTCGTCTGAACAACTGACTAGCTGGATGAACCATGACTGACAAACCTGAGTGGTCACGAAAACACCTCAAAGTCCCACAGTGGTGAGGCCTAACACCCTGATCGCCCCCTTGTGGCAGCCTTCTGTGCGGGTCACAAGAACTCCCACCAGAGAAGTCATCAACTAAATTGAAGTCTAACAAAATATGCCATAAAAGTGGACTGTGTCAACCATTTGTGCATTAGTTACAGAAACATGAAATATATAAAATATATATTATAAAAATACATTTTTTGTATTTTTAAAAACTGATCCATATTTGGACTTTGCTTGATTTCTTCACCTAGATTGTTCCATACTTTCACACGGTAATAGATATGCAGAAACTCTTCAAGGTTGTTTGTATGTTTACTGCTTTGAAGTTCTACTCCCCTCTAAAATGATAACCTCCCTCCTGTTTCCTAAATATATTTTAGATATTTTCTGGTAATTGTCACGCCTTTCTGTTTACCGTGCCTTTACCAAATAACATAAAACGTAGTCTTTTTTACATTTATTGACAATTCATTCCAGTCAAACCATAATTTTAGTTTTCATTTTGTCATTTATATTCATTTCCATATGTTTGTTTTCTCCTAAACCAAAAACAAAGTAGAGTCAGCGAAAGTGACCAATTTCAAACATTTGAATATTTTACATGTACCATTGATACATAGACTAAATAGTTTGTGGCCCAATACTGACCCCTAGCGCACACCACAAGCAATGTGCAAACATCCAGAGCAGTGACTTTCCAACTTTACAAACTGCCACGATGATTCCACTTGATTCCACCCCGTCTATAAATTTCAGAAAATTCTGATGTAGAATTCCCAAATAAAGGTTGCCAACGATTGACATCAATTTTTGAATGACATCGATTTGGAAATGCTACATCAGAGTTTTCTGAAACTGCGTGAGTCTCCGGTATTGTGCACAACCACCCTGTAGTAGAATGAAGTGATAACTGGGCATTTCACCCATGTACTAATCAGAAATATTTAAAATGAATGAATGAAAAAAATCTACACTTTTGGATGACCAATTATTTTGAGACACGACATCAGAATTTTTTTTTGAAAGAGAGTAAAGGGTCTCCTAGGGTGGCGGACTACCAGCCTGAAGTGGAATCATGGAGTGATAATGATACACAAATCACACAAATTTACACCAAAAGACCTTTATTGTTTTTAAATTGTTACCAACAACGTTTATTCAAAGTTCTGAAATTATTTTCAGAAAAAACATTATTACCTTCCATGAACAGTTTGCTTACAGCTTACAGGATGAAGGCTGTAAAATACATACACTTCTCTCTGTCTCTGTCTGAAATTTCACTTGTTCCCGTCAACCCCAGCAGATGGCATAGCATGCTGCACACGGCTGAAAAAAACCTCCCTCAGATGAAGAAATGACTTTTTTCAGAAGGTGTGGTCAATGGCAACTCTTTGTTGGCGACGGACAAGGCGAGGCACAATCGGAATCCATGGCAGGGACAAGTCAGCAACCTCGTTGAGCTGAAGAATCAAATGGTGAGTTTTCAACAGAAAAGAATTCTGATGCAAAGTTTTATTTCTTTTACTTTGCTTGAGAAAAGTCTTTTGTGTTCTGAGTTGATTTACTGACGCATGGAAATCAGAAGTTGGCAGATGATTTATTCATTCATTCTGACATTTAAAAAAAAAAAAAAAAAACTACTGCAGCATTGTCCAGTCATATTTTTTTTCTGCACGTTAAAAATCGTCCATACACGTCGAAAACAGCCAATCAGGATGTCCCTTTGCTCTGTAAAAAGAAAAATCTTGCTGCCTGGTGTCTCGTCGTAATCCTTCCATACAACATGACATTCAGCATTGTGTGACGAGTGCTTTAGTGGTTTGACGGCTGATCTTGCTCCACTGGTTTTAGCTAAGAAGCTAACCAGTTATCTGAGATGTTGACACTAAAAACACCTTCAATGTAATGGCATGCAGGTGGAATGTCAGCACATTGCACCTCCAGCTGCTCAGCCAACAGAATGGAGGTGAACCGTCATGGTTTCCCAGCCTCAAATACATCCAAAACACGGCTGTGGATGATGATTTATTCTGAAGTCGTAGCAAAATGCACTATAATTATAGAATTAATTATGTAATTGAAAAAGATCACTCCAGCATTGTGTTAGGGTTAATTAATTAAATGTATCAAACGCTTCATTTTGTCCATGTGAATCAGTGGCAACACAATCACTTCAAAGTACCCTCCTTGTATCAAGAACTAAGACAAGCAACTACAAATCTAAAAATGTGGATCTGAACTAGAGTTCTACAGATCAGCCTTAAATACTAATGATCGTCCTCACTCCGTCCTAATCTCACCTCTTTTTCTTAGGGGTGCGAAAACATCAAGACGTCTCTCCTTGGCTCACAGAAGACCCACATCTTCTTCATCATCCTCTGTTTTTCACTGCTGCTTCTTGTGTACAAATGGCGGATGTAAGGCAGTTCCAGTTATTCCAGTTGAATTCTCAGCAGAAGAGAATCCCGAACCGGACCATACTGCTGTGGCACTGGCCTTTTGGAGATTCCTCTAGCCTGGAAGGGACGTGTGCTGGGACCTGTTCAATGTTCCTGGCTGCCAAGTGGTGGATCAGCACTCCTACTTCTCCTCAGCTGATGTGGTGGTGTTCCACAACAGAGAGCTGATAAATGGTCAGGTGAAGCTTCCCCTCCACCTTCCTCATCCACAGGGCCAGAGGTGGGCCTGGCTGACTATGGAGAGCCCACCTCACAATGGGAACCTCAAGCCATTTGCCAACATCTTCAACATGACCGTTACTTACAGGAGGGACTCAGATGTCTATACACCTTATGGTGAAGTGCAACCAAGAAAGGATGAAGGACAGCCAGTGGAGGGCGTCCCGCCCAACAAGACCTTCTTTGCCTGCTGGGTGGTCAGCAACTTCCAGAATCATCACAAAAGGAGCCAGGTGTACAATGAGCTCAAACAGTTCATCCCTATACAGGTGTATGGCCAGTGGGTGGGAAAGCCGCTCTCCAATGAAAACCTGATACCTACCCTCCAACACTGCCGCTTCTACTTGTCCTTCGAAAACTCACAGTACAAAGATTACATCACAGAGAAGCTGTGGCACAATGCCTATGGGTCCGGGGCCATACCAGTGGTCTTTGGAGCACCTTTGGATGACTACAAAGCTGTGGCCCCGCCTCATTCTTTTATCCACGTGGACGAGTTTGCAACAGTGAAAAATCTGTCAGAGTATCTGATGCAGGTCGCCAAGGATGACAAACGCTACAAGGAATATTTCACCTGGAAACAGAAGTGGGAAGTGAAGAGATTCGTGGACTGGAGGTACAACCTGTGCAAGATCTGCACAGTGTTGGACAGTTTACCTGCACACAAAGTTTACTCTGACCTGGAGGCCTGGGACAAATCTGCGAGCACCTGATCTTCACGCTTTCTGATGGTCCAAGGCCTTGCTGCTCCGCCTCCTCTCTGATGTTTCAGATTGGGAGGTTCTTGGCCAACCAGATGCTTTCTCCTGCTTTTATCTGGTGTTTTTGCCTCCAGGCTGCTGTGGTGTTTAATTTGTTTACCATTTTATCAGATTCTTGTGTTCTGAGACCAACTCCCCTGTGATTGTTGGGCTTTATTGTTTCTTGTTTGGTTGATCCCAGGTATTCAGGTATTCATCTGCAGTTTACTCACTAGTTTATTTGATGCTTTGATATTTCAGGGATGCAACAGGACAAATTTCCTTGTATGCTTTTTCTGGATTATCATTTAAATAAACTTCTGATCTCTTAACTCACTTTTAAGTGCTTCTATGGGTCCTGGTGATCTGTTTAGGATCTTCGTGTTATTTGTCAGCATTAATCTGTGTTTAGTTTAAGTGGGGTACTGTACACTTATAAAAGGTGGAAGATCATTCCTTATGTCATTCAGAAGCAGTCCACTTGGAATTCTATTATCGATTGCATTGGTGAAGATGTTATGTTAGTGTTGTACTGGTTGTTGATATTCTGATTGATTTTAAAGTGGAAGGTATTGATCTTACACTGTGCAATGTATCAATGACGTTTTTTTACTGGGGCCATTTGATTTTAACTGATGTATGTTGATGTCCCAACAAACATAAAGCATTATTTAATTATTCATTTGAAAATATATGTCAATAATGGTATCATTAAACATTTTAACATTTCAATACCCCATCTTGGTGAAACAAAACAAGGAAACTAGGCACTGCCAGCATTTGTGTGATATGAATGCACTGAATATGAATGCTGCTGTTGAAAAAAAATACACCACAAGGTTTATTCAAAGTTCTGAAATTCTTTTCTGAAAAAACATTACCTTCCATGAACAGTTTCAGACTTACAGGATGAAGGCTGTAAAATACATACACTTCTCTCTGTCATTGTGATCAGCAATTATCAGAATGTGTACACACTACACAGAACAAGCAGAAATCCAATATCTGCTGGCTTGACTCTTGCCGTCAAACTGGTGGATGGCTTGACCGCAGTCCTGGCTTCATAGGAAATTTCACTTGTTCCCGTCAACCCCAGCAGATGGCATAGCATGCTGCACACGGCTGAAAAAACCTCCCTCAGAGGAGGAAGTTACTTTTATCAGAAGGTGTGGTCAATGGCAACTCTTTATTGGCGACGGACGTGGCAAGGCACAATCGGAATCCATGGCAGTGACAAGTCAGCAACCTCGTTGAGCTGAAGAATCAAATGGTGAGTTTTCAACAGAAAAGAATTCTGATGCAAAGTTTTATTTCTTTTACTTTGCTTGAGAAAAGTCTTTTGTGTTCTGAGTTGATTTACTGACGCATGGAAATCAGAAGTTGGCAGATGATTTATTCATTCATTCTGACATTAAAAAAAAAAAAAAACTACTGCAGCATTGTCCAGTCATATTTTTTTTCTGCACGTTAAAAATCGTCCATACACGTCGAAAACAGCCAATCAGGATGTCCCTTTGCTCTGTAAAAAGAAAAATCTTGCTGCCTGGTGTCTCGTCGTAATCCTTCCATACAACATGACATTCAGCATTGTGTGACGAGTGCTTTAGTGGTTGGACGGCTGATCTTGCTCCACTGGTTTTAGCTAAGAAGCTAACCAGTTATCTGAGATGTTGACACTAAAAACACCTTCAATGTAATGGCATGCAGGTGGAATGTCAGCACATTGCACCTCCAGCTGCTCAGCCAACAGAATGGAGGTGAACCGTCATGGTTTCCCAGCCTCAAATACATCCAAAACACGGCTGTGGATGATGATTTATTCTGAAGTCGTAGCAAAATGCACTATAATTATAGAATTAATTATGTAATTGAAAAAGATCACTCCAGCATTGTGTTAGGGTTAATTAATTAAATGTATCAAACGCTTCATTTTGTCCATGTGAATCAGTGGCAACACAATCACTTCAAAGTACCCTCCTTGTATCAAGAACTAAGACAAGCAACTACAAATCTAAAAATGTGGATCTGAACTAGAGTTCTACAGATCAGCCTTAAATACTAATGATCGTCCTCACTCCGTCCTAATCTCACCTCTTTTTCTTAGGGGTGCGAAAACATCAAGACGTCTCTCCTTGGCTCACAGAAGACCCACATCTTCTTCATCATCCTCTGTTTTTCACTGCTGCTTCTTGTGTACAAATGGCCGGATGTAAGGCAGTTCCAGTTATTCCAGTTGAATTCTCAGCAGAAGAGAATCCCGAACCGGACCATACTGCTGTGGCACTGGCCTTTTGGAGATTCCTCTAGCCTGGAAGGGGACGTGTGCTGGGACCTGTTCAATGTTCCTGGCTGCCAAGTGGTGGATCAGCACTCCTACTTCTCCTCAGCTGATGTGGTGGTGTTCCACAACAGAGAGCTGATAAATGGTCAGGTGAAGCTTCCCCTCCACCTTCCTCATCCACAGGGCCAGAGGTGGGCCTGGCTGACTATGGAGAGCCCACCTCACAATGGGAACCTCAAGCCATTTGCCAACATCTTCAACATGACCGTTACTTACAGGAGGGACTCAGATGTCTATACACCTTATGGTGAAGTGCAACCAAGAAAGGATGAAGGACAGCCAGTGGAGGGCGTCCCGCCCAACAAGACCTTCTTTGCCTGCTGGGTGGTCAGCAACTTCCAGAACCATCACAAGAGGAACCAGGTGTACAATGAGCTCAAACAGTTCATCCTTATACAGGTGTATGGCCAGTGGGTGGGAAAGCCGCTCTCCAATGAAAACCTGATACCTACCCTCCAACACTGCCGCTTCTACTTGTCCTTCGAAAACTCACAGTACAAAGATTACATCACAGAGAAGCTGTGGCACAATGCCTATGGGTCCGGGGCCATACCAGTGGTCTTTGGAGCACCTTTGGATGACTACAAAGCTGTGGCCCCGCCTCATTCTTTTATCCACGTGGACGAGTTTGCAACAGTGAAAAATCTGTCAGAGTATCTGATGCAGGTCGCCAAGGATGACAAACGCTACAAGGAATATTTCACCTGGAAACAGAAGTGGGAAGTGAAGAGATTCGTGGACTGGAGGTACAACCTGTGCAAGATCTGCACAGTGTTGGACAGTTTACCTGCACACAAAGTTTACTCTGACCTGGAGGCCTGGGACAAATCTGCGAGCACCTGATCTTCACGCTTACTGATGGTCCAAGGCCTTGCTGCTCCGCCTCCTCTCTGATGTTTCAGATTGGGAGGTTCTTGGCCAACCAGATGCTTTCTCCTGCTTTTATCTGGTGTTTTTGCCTCCAGGCTGCTGTGGTGTTTAATTTGTTTACCATTTTATCAGATTCTTGTGTTCTGAGACCAACTCCCCTGTGATTGTTGGGCTTTATTGTTTCTTGTTTGGTTGATCCCAGGTATTCAGGTATTCATCTGCAGTTTACTTACTAGTTTATTTGATGCTTTGATATTTCAGGGATGCAACAGGACAAATTTCAATACTCAATCTTGGTGTCCTATTGATGCGACTTTTTATCCTCTTTGTTTTCTCCATATATATTTCTATGGTAGTACATTTAAAGGTCCCATAGTATGCAAAATGCACTTTAGTGCGGTTTTCTATCAATAATATGCATCCCGGCAAGTCTCGATCCCCCTGGTATGAAAAAGTCCGTCCTTGACCGTCTTTAGTTTTTCCTACTTTCAAACATTTTTGCTTCAGACGGGCAGATCGTACTTCCGTGACATGGTGATGTCACCAAGACACGGAAGTGCACTCGACCCCGCCCTCTCAGGTTAGTGGCACCGCCTCTGGGAAAGGTTTGTCACAACCCCCGGAAAGTCCAGAAGCTGCGCCATTTTCTTCTGCTCGCAAACGCTCCGGTGAGAACAATGGCGAAACTACGATCAGGAAGAAGGGGTTGCTCTGGTTCTGGCTGCACAAATGAGCATCCCAGTCTTTTTCTAACTCCGTCGTCCGAGTCTTTGGGAAGACGGTGGATTATTTTTATTTTTTAAGGACGTGTACCGACAGCAGTTCCAAAACTGTTGTATGTGTGTGCTAACCATCTCACGAAGGACTGTTTGAAAGGCAGTTCAAAGCTGGATTTGCACTTCGTTTAAACACAAAGAATGGATCGGTCCCAACGGTTCGTGACACCACTACAAACGTGGAAGATGTAAGTTTTTAACATTTTATTTTGATGTACTGTTGAGCCTTCGTTCCTTTCCTAGCCTTTCAATGTGTTTTTAGCATTGCAGCTAACGTAAGTCAACGTTACTGTTGTAAACTAACGCTACAACATAGTCTCTGCAGTAACGTTAACGTTACGTTTAAACGCAAATGTAATGTAAAATAAACGAGGACGTTAGTAGAAAGCTGTGTGAAAATGTGTTCTAAGAAATAACCTCCGTTTTCGGCCTGGTGATTATCAAACTCAATTCGATTTCAGTAACTACATGGTAGGTTAGCCGCAGCAGTTGAAGCTAACCTGAGAGGTGTGTGTGTCTGCAAAATCAGGGTGACAGCCTACTTTTAGACACCAAAAGGCTTTTCATAAATAAGCGTAGTTTTGGGCTTCTAAAAGAATGGCTTTGATTTGTCTCAAAGCTCCCTTCCCCCCTCACATACCTGTAACGTCAGCCTTGTTTTGACTCGTCGTTGATACTCAGCCTACGTCCAGCTTTTCCTCATTCAAATGTTAATTGCAAGCGAAACACCAGCTCACATACATAGTGGGGGTGATAACATGTTCTAATCCCCATGTGACTACAAGACATTGGACAAGATACTTAGTGCAGTGGTTACATAACTTTTATTTATATAACAATTTATTTTTGTTGTTTTGCCTGCTATAACATATGGCTAATACTCCCCTTTCTTTGCTCCCTCTACTCTCTTGCAATTCTAATACTAAAGTATAATTAACATTGTCAATAATATCTGTTTCAGACATGTTCCCCTGGCTCTACTCCCACCAGAAGCTGTCGTCGTTGGCTCCAAGTTCACTTTTTATGTGTAGTTGTAAATAGTTTTCTTGTATGTTGTTTCCTCAGTTGATGTGATGGTCTAAGGATACTGTGTTGCAAATATCACATTTATAACTTATCTGTAAATAATTCAATGGCAATAAATGTTTGAGTGTGTATACTGAAATGACTCCTGTCAATTATTAGGTTACATACACATTGCTTGCTTTTGAAAAAAAACACACAGATATCCTGTTTGTCACACTTTATTACAGTTACATTTTTATACCTACTTAAGCAAAGAAGTAATCCATAAAATCTTTGATTTTAATTTTAAATGCACCTATTCAGGCATACTGGCTCCAATCCTGGATGGTCCACCATGCATTTGAGGTCCCCCTCAACCTCCTGCAGGCATCTGCAAACCTACAAGATAGTACAAAGTATAAATGCCATTGTGTCTCAAAGATGTATGCAATAAACCATAATCAAGACAAACTAGATTTCATTTTTGATATCTTGACTCTTACCTGTGGTATCTCCAAGCAGCATACATTTTCCTTCTCCGTGGGCATGGAGTTACAGTTTCCACAGGAGCACCTGTCAAAAGAAAAAAGTTATAATTTCACCTGAATGAAAGTTGCCAACACAAGCAGAGTTGGATAAGACTTGTGACATTTGTCTTACGTTGAGATGGAGAACAGTGGCATTTTAAGCAACATGGCACTGCCTCTAATTTTGACTATGATATATTGTGGATACAGACATATTTAAGCTTAAGTTAAACAAAAAAAAAAAGGTACATTAAAAATACCTAGGAAAAAAAAGGCTGTTCGTTTCTACGTTAAGACAGCTCTGCTGAAAACGTTGCAAGACTTTATATATATAGTTTTTGCCTAGTTACATAGTTTGATAGTTAAGTATCCTTTTAGTTTTAGCATTATGCTGGTAGCAGTCTGAGTATTTGCTGGGGTTATTAACAGCTCCGTGACGACAACTTTCTTTTTTTTTTATAGGTAGACTTGAAGAATATACGGAGGAGAGATGAGTATAACGTTACTGCACTGTTTAGAAAAATACTCTTTCACCAGAAGAGCTCGAAGTAATGACGAGAACGGGGCGACGAAGCCGTTAGCATGAGCTAACGTGTAAGTAACAGTGTAACATCGCACAAAGTGAAAACTTTAAAATAGAAAGACGCACAGTATTTGTATCTTACCACTCTGAAATGTCCTACTGCAGTCGTTGAGTCCGTATTTCTGCCGAAGCCTCTCCCTCTGGGTCAGACTCTGGCTCAAACTGGTACGGTTGCACCACACTGCTTCTGCTAGCCATGACCGAGTCGCTTCGCATTCACAACATTAGCGCATGGCTACCGGAGCCGAAGCCACAGCCCGTTCGAGAGAGAAGGGCGTGGCCAGGTGCAGCTCATTAACATAAAGGTGACAGGCCCTAAAACGGGCTGTTCTGAACAGAGCGGTTTTTTGCTGATTTAGGGACAGCAAAAATATTAGATCCAAAGTCAATTTTGACTAATGCAGGTCACAGACAGGTCTTTTACACATTTGAGAACTATTTTAAGAAGTGGAAAAGTGGCATAATATGGGACCTTTAAGACAGCCACGTACTGCGCAACGCTCTCTCCCTCTTCCTGATTCCTCTTGTGGAAACGGAATCTCTCGGCGATTATAATAGGCTCCGGTGAGAAGTGGTCATGAAGAATTTTCACGAGGTCCGCGTACTGCTTACTTCCGGGTTTATCTGGAGCCAGTAAACTACGGAGTAGTTTATAGGTTGGAGCTCCGATTACACTTAAAAAAACACGGCAACCTTCTTCTCTGCTGGGACATCATTTGCTTGGGCAAAATGTTCAAACCCCTCGACGTAGGATGACCATTGCTCCGCGGACTCGTCAAAGGCGTCAATACGTCCGATGATCGCCGCCATTCTCGTAGCCTCTCTCCCGCCGATAACAGCTTGGTCCCCAATAGCAGCTTCCGCGACGTGGTTCTCCGCCGACTCAAACATTAGGTTCTTTAGACTCGTAGCCAGTTTGTAATGTCTTCATATTACTTAAGTTAGTATCAATATACTAAATCACATTAAGTGAAAAGACAGCCGACCAACATAGATGTAGTTACGTACTCAATTGCTTTATTCTTGCTCTGTTCAGCAGGTGTACCTGAACCCTGCACGTAGTTGTGCGTTTACCGCGCCCCCCCCGGTGGTGTGGCTGACTAATTACACCAATACATTACACAAGGGTCTACTAGAAACTGTTCAACATTTGTGCTGGTTGGTGGATCTAGTATCTACTCGTGATATAGTAGTGCTTTGAGTGCAGGTTTATAGACTTGCCATTGTAAAGCAAGGACCACCTGAATCAATAGCAGCGACAAGTCGGCAACCTGGTTGAGCTAAAGAATCAAATGGTAAGTTTTAACAGCAGTGATGTGTTGCGGTGGTTAGATTTCTGACACAGATTTCTTTAACTTTGCTTGAGAAAAGTCTTCAGTGTTCTGGGTTGATTTATTGAATAATATTAATTTAATAAGCTGTGTATACAGAAAATCCGGATCAGATAATCCGATGTTTGACGAAAAAACATTGGAATTATATAGCAATATAAATAATATAAAATCTGTATCGATTTGTGGAGATTTTAATAAGTCACTTCCAGGATTTCACGGGCCTTTCTTGTGATTGTTGCGGCCAAAATTGCCTGATTTTGCGGGAGCTTTTCCAAAAGAATTGCAATGAAAGTTGCGGCATTTTTGAAAAGAATATTTTTGTGATTACATTGTTCGAGAAAGTGAAGTTTTGCGGGGGGTTTTTTTTTAAGTAAAATTGAGTCATGAGTAAAATATTAAGTTATTACTGAATGAAAAAGGCCCTGCGATGAACTGGCGACTTGTCCAGGGTGTCACTCTGCCTTCGCCCTAAGACAGCTGGGATAGGCTCCAGCAGACCCCCGTGACCCTGAACAGGAATAAGCGGGTATAGAAGATGAATGAATGAAACAGACAATCATTAAAAGAACAAAAGAATAACTCTAAATAGCATTACATTCATTCATTCATTCATCTTCTATACCCGCTTATTCCTATTCAGGGTCACAGGGGTCTGCTGGAGCCGATCCCAGCTGTCTTAGGGCGAAGGCAGGGTACAAACATGCTGAAAATCTGGCTTCGCTTATGCAAATGGGATCCGTTGGTTTAAAAGGAACGTGTACAGAATCTCACTTCATGAAGTTGCCAATAACGTTTTGTAAGTTAGTCAGTCAGTCTAACACGTGTAAACACACAGATATATCTACTGATACACAGGGTATAATGTCAATTAGTTTAGTCTTGCTCATGATAGAACAAAATTCTTTTATTTAAATTTTTTTGTAGTCTGTTGCCAATTTTCCTGAGGCTGCAGCCCACTGCTCCAACTGTCCAAACTAAAGTGTGAAGGAATGGATGGGTCAAAAATGCAGAGAAGGCATTTCCCCATGAAAGATTGATAAAGGAATAATAATAATAATAATAATAATAATAATAATAATAATAATAATAATAATAATAATAACAATCATAATAATAATAATAATAATAATAATAATAATAACAATAACAATAATAATAATAATAATAATAATAATAATAATAATAATAAGAGAAAGCACATGAGTGCCACTATACAATAATCTATACCTATGTTAAGACTAGCCATGTACATTTAAAATAACTTACCCTAAATCTTTCATCACTTGCAATCGACATGGAAGCAACAGCCTGTGTCAGTTGTGCAGTTGTGTTGTCTGACGTCCAGCCGGCATTTCTGCCGTTCTCGTCTTATGTTTTGCGGTGGCAAAATGTTTGTCAATTGACGATTTTCGCTTATGTTCTATAACAATGTTGTATGACGTGCAAAATAACTTCCCTCCGCTTGTGTGCAGCACGCTAGGGTACTGCGTTTTACGGTCTAATAATATAGATTGACACCTTTTCGGTCAATGTATATTATTAGAATTATTGTATTGTTTTGTTAATGTTTAAAGCATGTGCAATATTGAAAACGACCGAAATAAACTCACTCATTCACTCCCAATGCAGGTAATCCTCTCTCTCAGTCCTGATCTCACCTTTATTTTTCAGGGGTGTGAAAGTAGAAAGACGTCTCTCCTTGGCTCACAGAAGACCCACATCTTCTTAATCATCCTCTGTTTTTCACTGCTACTCCTCATGTACAAATGGCCGGATGTAAGGCAGTTCCAGTTATTCCAGTTGAATTCTCAGCAGAAGAGAATCCTGAACCGGACCATACTGCTGTGGCACTGGCCTTTTGGAGATTCCTCTAGCCTGGAAGGGGACGTGTGCTGGGACCTGTTCAATGTTCCTGGCTGCCAAGTGGTGGATCAGCACTCCTACTTCTCCTCAGCTGATGTGGTGGTGTTCCACAACAGAGAGCTGATAAATGGTCAGGTGAAGCGTCCCCTCCACCTTCCTCATCCACAGGGCCAGAGGTGGGCCTGGCTGACTATGGAGAGCCCATCTCACAATGGGAACCTCAAGCCATTTGCCAACATCTTCAACATGACCGTTACTTACAGGAGGGACTCAGATGTCTATACACCTTATGGTGAAGTGCAACCAAGAAAGGATGAAGGACAGCCAGTGGAGGGCGTCCCGCCCAACAAGACCTTCTTTGCCTGCTGGGTGGTCAGCAACTACCAGAACCATCACAAAAGGAGCCAGGTGTACAATGAGCTCAAACAGTTCATCCCTATACAGGTGTATGGCCAGTGGGTGGGAAAGCCGCTCTCCAATGAAAACCTGATACCTACCCTCCAACACTGCCGCTTCTACTTGTCCTTCGAAAACTCACAGTACAAAGATTACATCACAGAGAAGCTGTGGCACAATGCCTATGGGTCCGGGGCCATACCAGTGGTCTTTGGAGCACCTTTGGATGACTACAAAGCTGTGGCCCCGCCTCATTCTTTATCCACGTGGACGAGTTTGCAACAGTGAAAAATCTGTCAGAGTATCTGATGCAGGTCGCCAAGGATGACAAACGCTACAAGGAATATTTCACCTGGAAACAGAAGTGGGAAGTGAAGAGATTCGTGGACTGGAGGTACAACCTGTGCAAGATCTGCACAGTGTTGGACAGTTTACCTGCACACAAAGTTTACTCTGACCTGGAGGCCTGGGACAAATCTGCGAGCACCTGATCTTCACGCTTACTGATGGTCCAAGGCCTTGCTGCTCCGCCTCCTCTCTGATGTTTCAGATTGGGAGGTTCTTGGCCAACCAGATGCTTTCTCCTGCTTTTATCTGGTGTTTTTGCCTCCAGGCTGCTGTGGTGTTTAATTTGTTTACCATTTTATCAGATTCTTGTGTTCTGAGACCAACTCCCCTGTGATTGTTGGGCTTTATTGTTTCTTGTTTGGTTGATCCCAGGTATTCAGGTATTCATCTGCAGTTTACTTACTAGTTTATTTGATGCTTTGATATTTCAGGGATGCAACAGGACAAATTTCCTTGTATGCTTTTTCTGGATTATCATTTAAATAAACTTCTGATCTCTTAACTCACTTTTAAGTGCTTCTATGGGTCCTGGTGATCTGTTTAGGATCTTCGTGTTATTTGTCAGCATTAATCTGTGTTTAGTTTAAGTGGGGTACTGTACACTTATAAAAGGTGGAAGATCATTCCTTATGTCATTCAGAAGCAGTCTACTTGGAATTCTATTATCGATTGCATTGGTGAAGATGTTATGTTAGTGTTGTACTGGTTGTTGATATTCTGATTGATTTTAAAGTGGAAGGTATTGATCTTACACTGTGCAATGTATCAATGAAGTTTTTTTACTGGGGCCATTTGATTTTAACTGATGTATGTTGATGTCCCAACAAACATAAAGCATTATTTAATTATTCATTTGAAAATATATGTCAATAATGGTATCATTAAACATTTTAACATTTCAATACCCCATCTTGGTGAAACAAAACAAGGAAACTAGGCACTGCCAGCATTTGTGTGATATGAATGCACTGAATATGAATGCTGCTGTTGAAAAAAATACACCACAAGGTTTATTCAAAGTTCTGAAATTCTTTTCTGAAAAACATTACCTTCCATGAACAGTTTCAGACTTACAGGATGAAGGCTGTAAAATACATACACTTCTCTCTGTCATTGTGATCAGCAATTATCAGAATGTGTACACACTACACAGAACAAGCAGAAATCCAATATCTGCTGGCTTGACTCTTGCCGTCAAACTGGTGGATGGCTTGACCATGATCCTGGCTTCATAGGAAATTTCACTTGTTCCCGTCAACCCCAGCAGATGGCATAGCATGCTGCACACGGCTGAAAAAACCTCCCTCAGAGGAGGAAGTTACTTTTATCAGAAGGTGTGGTCAATGGCAACTCTTTATTGGTGACGGACGTGGCAAGGCACAATCGGAATCCATGGCAGTGACAAGTCAGCTACCTCGTTGAGCTGAAGAATCAAATGGTGAGTTTTCAACAGAAAAGAATTCTGATGCAAAGTTTTATTTCTTTTACTTTGCTTGAGAAAAGTCTTTTGTGTTCTGAGTTGATTTACTGACGCATGGAAATCAGAAGTTGGCAGATGATTTATTCATTCATTCTGACATTAAAAAAAAAAAAAAAACTACTGCAGCATTGTCCAGTCATATTTTTTTCTGCACGTTAAAATCGTCCATACACGTCGAAAACAGCCAATCAGGATGTCCCTTTGCTCTGTAAAAGAAAATCTTGCTGCCTGGTGTCTCGTCGTAATCCTTCCATACAACATGACATTCAGCATTGTGTGACGAGTGCTTTAGTGGTTTGACGGCTGATCTTGCTCCACTGGTTTTAGCTAAGAAGCTAACCAGTTATCTGAGATGTTGACACTAAAAACACCTTCAATGTAATGGCATGCAGGTGGAATGTCAGCACATTGCACCTCCAGCTGCTCAGCCAACAGAATGGAGGTGAACCGTCATGGTTTCCCAGCCTCAAATACATCCAAAACACGGCTGTGGATGATGATTTATTCTGAAGTCGTAGCAAAATGCACTATAATTATAGAATTAATTATGTAATTGAAAAGATCACTCCAGCATTGTGTTAGGGTTAATTAATTAAATGTATCAAACGCTTCATTTTGTCCATGTGAATCAGTGGCAACACAATCACTTCAAAGTACCCTCCTTGTATCAAGAACTAAGACAAGCAACTACAAATCTAAAAATGTGGATCTGAACTAGAGTTCTACAGATCAGCCTTAAATACTCATGATCGTCCTCACTCCGTCCTAATCTCACCTCTTTTTCTTAGGGGTGCGAAAACATCAAGACGTCTCTCCTTGGCTCACAGAAGACCCACATCTTCTTCATCATCCTCTGTTTTTCACTGCTGCTTCTTGTGTACAAATGGCCGGATGTAAGGCAGTTCCAGTTATTCCAGTTGAATTCTCAGCAGAAGAGAATCCCGAACCGGACCATACTGCTGTGGCACTGGCCTTTTGGAGATTCCTCTAGCCTGGAAGGGGACGTGTGCTGGGACCTGTTCAATGTTCCTGGCTGCCAAGTGGTGGATCAGCACTCCTACTTCTCCTCAGCTGATGTGGTGGTGTTCCACAACAGAGAGCTGATAAATGGTCAGGTGAAGCTTCCCCTCCACCTTCCTCATCCACAGGGCCAGAGGTGGGCCTGGCTGACTATGGAGAGCCCACCTCACAATGGGAACCTCAAGCCATTTGCCAACATCTTCAACATGACCGTTACTTACAGGAGGGACTCAGATGTCTATACACCTTATGGTGAAGTGCAACCAAGAAAGGATGAAGGACAGCCAGTGGAGGGCGTCCCGCCCAACAAGACCTTCTTTGCCTGCTGGGTGGTCAGCAACTTCCAGAATCATCACACAAGGAACCAGGTGTACAATGAGCTCAAACAGTTCATCCCTATACAGGTGTATGGCCAGTGGGTGGGAAAGCCGCTCTCCAATGAAAACCTGATACCTACCCTCCAACACTGCCGCTTCTACTTGTCCTTGAAAACTCACAGTACAAAGATTACATCACAGAGAAGCTGTGGCACAATGCCTATGGGTCCGGGGCCATACCAGTGGTCTTTGGAGCACCTTTGGATGACTACAAAGCTGTGGCCCCGCCTCATTCTTTTATCCACGTGGACGAGTTTGCAACAGTGAAAATCTGTCAGAGTATCTGATGCAGGTCGCCAAGGATGACAAACGCTACAAGGAATATTTCACCTGGAAACAGAAGTGGGAAGTGAAGAGATTCGTGGACTGGAGGTACAACCTGTGCAAGATCTGCACAGTGTTGGACAGTTTACCTGCACACAAAGTTTACTCTGACCTGGAGGCCTGGGACAAATCTGCGAGCACCTGATCTTCACGCTTACTGATGGTCCAAGGCCTTGCTGCTCTGCCTCCTCTCTGATGTTTCAGATTGGGAGGTTCTTGGCCAACCAGATGCTTTCTCCTGCTTTTATCTGGTGTTTTTGCCTCCAGGCTGCTGTGGTGTTTAATTTGTTTACCATTTTATCAGATTCTTGTGTTCTGAGACCAACTCCCCTGTGATTGTTGGGCTTTATTGTTTCTTGTTTGGTTGATCCCAGGTATTCAGGTATTCATCTGCAGTTTACTTACTAGTTTATTTGATGCTTTGATATTTCAGGGATGCAACAGGACAAATTTCAATACTCAATCTTGGTGTCCTATTGATGCGACTTTTTATCCTCTTTGTTTTCTCCATATATATTTCTATGGTAGTACATTTAAAGGTCCCATAGTATGCAAAATGCACTTTAGTGCGGTTTTCTATCAATAATATGCATCCCCGGCAAGTCTACGATCCCCCCTGGTATGAAAAAAGTCCGTCCTTGACCGTCTTTAGTTTTTCCTACTTTCAAACATTTTTGCTTCAGACGGGCAGATCGTACTTCCGTGACATGGTGATGTCACCAAGACACGGAAGTGCACTCGACCCCGCCCTCTCAGGTTAGTGGCACCGCCTCTGGGAAAGGTTTGTCACAACCCCCGGAAAGTCCAGAAGCTGCGCCATTTTCTTCTGCTCGCAAACGCTCCGGTGAGAACAATGGCGAAACTACGATCAGGAAGAAGGGGTTGCTCTGGTTCTGGCTGCACAAATGAGCATCCCAGTCTTTTTCTAACTCCGTCGTCCGAGTCTTTGGGAAGACGGTGGATTATTAATGTAATGTAAAATAAACGAGGACGTTAGTAGAAAGCTGTGTGAAAATGTGTTCTAAGAAATAACCTCCGTTTTCGGCCTGGTGATTATCAAACTCAATTCGATTTCAGTAACTACATGGTAGGTTAGCCGCAGCAGTTGAAGCTAACCTGAGAGGTGTGTGTGTCTGCAAAATCAGGGTGACAGCCTACTTTTAGACACCAAAAGGCTTTTCATAAATAAGCGTAGTTTTTGGGCTTCTAAAAGATTGGCTTTGATTTGTCTCAAAGCTCCCTTCCCCCCCTCACATACCTGTAACGTCAGCCTTGTTTTGACTCGTCGTTGATACTCAGCCTACGTCCAGCTTTTCCTCATTCAAATGTTAATTGCAAGCGAAACACCAGCTCACATACATAGTGGGGGGTGATAACATGTTCTAATCCCCATGTGACTACAAGACATTGGACAAGATACTTAGTGCAGTGGTTACATAACTTTTATTTATATAACAATTTATTTTTGTTGTTTTGCCTGCTATAACATATGGCTAATACTCCCCTTTCTTTGCTCCCCTCTACTCTCTTGCAATTCTAATACTAAAGTATAATTAACATTGTCAATAATATCTGTTTCAGACATGTTCCCCCTGGCTCTACTCCCACCAGAAGCTGTCGTCGTTGGCTCCAAGTTCACTTTTTTATGTGTAGTTGTAAATAGTTTTCTTGTATGTTGTTTCCTCAGTTGATGTGATGGTCTAAGGATACTGTGTTGCAAATATCACATTTATAACTTATCTGTAAATAATTCAATGGCAATAAATGTTTGAGTGTGTATACTGAAATGACTCCTGTCAATTATTAGGTTACATACACATTGCTTGCTTTTGAAAAAAAACACACAGATATCCTGTTTGTCACACTTTATTACAGTTACATTTTATACCTACTTAAGCAAAAAGTAATCCATAAAATCTTTGATTTTAATTTTAAATGAACCTATTCAGGCATACTGGCTCCAATCCTGGATGGTCCACCATGCATTTGAGGTCCCCCTCAACCTCCTGCAGGCATCTGCAAACCTACAAGATGGTACAAAGTATAAATGCCATTGTGTCTCAAAGATGTATGCAATAAACCATAATCAAGACAAACTAGATTTCATTTTTGATATCTTGACTCTTACCTGTGGTATCTCCAAGCAGCATACATTTTCCTTCTCCGTGGGCATGGTGTTACAGTTTCCACAGGAGCACCTGTCAAAAGAAAAAAGTTATAATTTCACCTGAATGAAAGTTGCCCACACAAGCAGAGTTGGATAAGACTTGTGACATTTGTCTTACGTTGAGATGGAGAACAGTGGCATTTTAAGCAACATGGCACTGCCTCTAATTTTGACTATGATATATTGTGGATACAGACATATTTAAGCTTAAGTTAAACAAAAAAAAAAAGGTACATTAAAATACCTAGGAAAAAAAAAAAGGCTGTTCGTTTCTACGTTAAGACAGCTCTGCTGAAAACGTTGCAAGACTTTATATATATAGTTTTGCCTAGTTACATAGTTTGATAGTTAAGTATCCTTTTAGTTTTAGCATTATGCTGGTAGCAGTCTGAGTATTTGCTGGGGTTATTAACAGCTCCGTGACGACAACTTCTTTTTTTTTTTTTTATAGGTAGACTTGAAGAATATACGGAGGAGAGATGAGTATAACGTTACTGCACTGTTTAGAAAAATACTCTTTCACCAGAAGAGCTCAAAGTAATGACGAGAGCAGGCGACGAAGCCGTTAGCATGAGCTAACGTGTAAGTAACAGTGTAACATCGCACAAAGTGAAAACTTTAAAATAGAAAGACGCACAGTATTTGTATCTTACCACTCTGAAATGTCCTACTGCAGTCGTTGAGTCCGTATTTCTGCCTAAACCTCTCCCTCTGGGTCAGACTCTGGCTCAAACTGGTACGGTTGCACCACACTGCTTCTGCTAGCCATGACCGAGTCGCTTCGCATTCACAACATTAGCGCATGGCTACCGGGCCGAAGCCACAGCCCGTTCGAGAGAGAAGGGCGTGGCCAGGTGCAGCTCATTAACATAAAGGTGACAGGCCCTAAAACAGGCTGTTCTGAACAGAGCGGTTTTTTGCTGATTTAGGGACAGCAAAAATATTAGATCCAAAGTCAATTTTGACTAATGCAGGTCACAGACAGGTCTTTTACACATTTGAGATCTATTTTAAGAAGTGGAAAAGTGGCATAATATGGGACCTTTAATCAACATTTTTTTCAGCATACTGATTCATAATTTAGTTCACTATTCACGAATAGGACCCTTCCTCCTTTTTTGTTTACTCTAATCGTTATAAACAGCTCAGAGCTCAAAGGTTTAATTTAGGGTTCCTTGTTGTTGTTTCTCAGTTTTTGTTTCCAAGTTCGCAATTACGCTTAAAAAAAAAGAAAAGGGAACTGTCTCAACCAGGGGCCTGTTGCATGAAAGTAGGATTCCGCCATCCAGGTTAATTAGCGAAGCCAGATTGAACCAATCCAAAACATGAGCGTCCAACCTTAATCAGTTGCACAAAGGCCCATCCAGGATGAGCAGACAGGGATTCATCAAGCCAGGTGAAACCTATGCTGGACAAGTGCACACACGTGGCTTCCTTCAATAGAACCTGTTATCAAGATCCATCTAACATTGGATCTCCATCTAACTCGTATAATTCTCATCTACAACTGCATGAAACAACACAAGGAAACTAGGCACTGCCAGCATTTGTGTGATATGAATGCACTGAATATGAATGCTGCTGTTGAAAAAAAATACACCATCAAAAATGTACTAGCGATTAGCTCTACACACGGGACTGGTCCATTTTGTCGAAATGTCATTGCACCAACTCAGAACTGTAGTCAGTCTTTTGTGTGGCCCCCACGTGCTTGTATGCATACCTAACAGTCTGAGGTGCAACCTTGCGGGACCAGAAAGACAGAAACATCATCTTCCAGGCGCTCTCAGATCAGGCCATGGGCGTGGCTATGGTTGCCACCTTTGAGGAAGAAAAATATGAGCCCACGCACTAGTGCTATGTTTAATCTTCTGTCAGTGTTTCAATACAGGGTTAGAAAACATTTAGTCATACTTGAATCTTGGAATGCTTTATCAACAATGACAATATAAACTAAATAAATTGAGGACTCAAATGCAACAGTTAAAGTGCAGAACTGTTCTTCCTGTTGGGACTCTCTTTGTGGATGTTGGAGATATTTCAACTTAAGCAAGGAAAAAAAGAACAAAGAATATTATAATTTTACTCATTTAATTCACTCAACACTCCTTCGAGGGATTGTTGTACAGTTTGTATTGTTTGTTTGTTGCTTTTAGTTTCCTAATTTTGCATCAATAAATTACATCTATCTATCTATCCATCTATCTATCTATCTTCCAAATGTATTACTTGTTACACCTTGCAGCACTGAGCACCGGTCTTTACTTGATGCAGCCATCTCTATGGGGAATGGGAGAGGTTTATTGGATTTTATTTATTTAGAGCATTATTTATTCATTTAAAGCATTTTTGAATCTGGACGGGTAGTGAAGACTGTGACAGGGAGAATCCTGTCTGAGCCATGTCTGAGTGTAGGGTGAATTTGTCACATGAAGCAAGATGTGAGTTATTATCGAGCAAAGTAAACAAGTCATTCTGGTTAGGTCGGTTTTATTCAACATGCGCCAACTACCATGAACAAGGAAGGGATTGAAAAAGATATGACAGAGTGATGTAATTATTTTCTGAACACCAGCCTTACTGCCATCAAACAGCAATTTGAGTTGTATGAGTTCATATCTAATCAAATCAGCAAATAATCAATCAAACATGGAACAAAACCCATTTGCTGTAATGATTAAAAATGCTTATTAGGATAAAAAACGTAAGAAAAAAAAATCATCCATCAAAGAAAAGGTTTCCGACATATATTTCCACACATTTCCTACATACAAGTTCCCCTTTTAACTTGTGATTCCCTTGGCTCAATACATAAACCCAGAACACTTAAGATGTCGTAATTCTTAATGACAAACTTCTGTTCGGTCTTCATCAGCAACCTGGAAGCAAAAACACCAGATAAAAGTTTGCCATCCTGGAAAACATCAAAGGATGGAGGATTCTGAGCAGGAAGGCATTGGACCTTAGGGAAGCGAGAAGTTCAGGTGCTTGCAGCATTGTTCCAGGCCTCCAGGTCGGTGTAAACTCTGTGTGCAGGTAAACTGTCAAACACCGTGCAGATGTTGCACAGGATGTTCCTACAGTCCGGGTAGATCTTCACTTCCACTTCTGTTTCCAGGCAAAATATTCCTTGTAGCGTTTGTCATCCTTGGCGACCTGCATCAGATACTCTGACAGATCTTTCACTGTCGCAAACTCGTCCACGTGGATGAAAGAATGAGGTGGAGCCGCAGCTTTGTAGTCATCCAAAGATGCTCCAAAGACCACTGGTATGGCCCCGGACTCATAGGCATTGTGCCACAGCTTCTCTGTGATGTAATCTTTGTGCTGCGAGTTCTCGAAGGACAAGTAGAAGCGGCAGTGTTGGAGGGTAGGTATCAGGTTTTCATTGGAGAGCGGCTTTCCCACCCACCGGCCGTACACCTGTATAGGGATGAACTGTTTGAGCTCATTGTACACCTGGTTCCTCTTGTGATGGTTCTGGTAGTTGCTGACCACCCAGCAGGCAAAGAAGGTCTTGTTGGGCGGGACGCCCTCCACTGGCTGTCCTTCATCCTTTCTCAGTAGCAGTTCGCCGTAAGGTGCATAGACATCTGAGTCCCTCCTGTGAGTAACGGTCATGTTGAAGATGTTGACAAACGGCTTGAGGTTCCCATTGTGAGATGGGCTCTCCATAGTCAGCCAGGCCCACCTCTGGCCCTGTGGACGACGAAGGTGGAGGGGAAGTTTTTCCTGACCATTTGTCAGCTCTCTATTGTGGAACACCACCACATCAGCTGAGGAGAAGTAGGAGCGCTGATCCACCACTTTGCAGCCAGGAACATTGAACAGGTCCAAGCACACGTTCCCGTCTAGGCTAAAGGAGGCACCAAAGGGCGGTGCCACAGCAATACGGTCCGGTTTGGGCTTCTCTTCTCATCCTCTCTGTTCTTCTTTTGAGAACTCTGGCCCCAATACATTTTGTACAAGAGGAGCATGAGTGTAAAGCTGAGGATGATGTAGAGGACGCGGAGCTTCTGCAAGCGAAGGATGGCGATCTTTATGCCCCTCCACCCCTGAAAAAAAGATGTGAGATCAGGACTGAGTGAGGAGGATTATGGTGATTTAAGGCTGATCTGTAGAACCTCCCTTCAGATGTACAGTTTTAGATTTGTAGTTGTTCGTCTTAGTCCTTGATGCAAGGTTGTGAATCTGAAGTGATTGTGTGGCCACTGATTGAGGTGCACAAAATGAATTGTATTAGAGATTTAATATTTAGAGACAAGTCTTTTTAGGAATGTAGTTCCAGAACATTCCCCATTAAAGCAACTCCACTAAAGCACTGAAGCCACACAATGTTGTATGTACAGAGATAAGAGATGGAGAGGTCATGCTGTATGACAGGATTATCGGGACAGACAGGGAAGCAGGATGTTTCTCCTGGTTGGCTGTATTCGACGTGCATGAACAATGTTTTAACTTGCAGCAAAAAGAAAAATATGAATGCACGACACTGTAGTAGCGAAGCATTAAAAAATGTCAGAATGATTGAAAAAATCATCCATCAAGAAAAGGCTTTCTCTATATTTTATCTCTTAACTTGTGATTTTCACTTGTCAATAAATAAAAGACATATACTTTTCTCAAGCAAAGGAAAAGAAATCAGCATCAGACATCTAACAACCACAAGACATCACTGCTGTGAAAACTCACCATTTGACTCTTCAGCTCAACCTGGTCACCAACTCGTCGCTGCAACTGATTCAGATGGTTCTTGCTTTACAATGGCCAATATAGACCTGCCCTCACAGCACAACTACACCACATGAATAGACACACGTTCCACAAATGCTGAACAGGATTCAACAGACCTCCTCTTTCCTTTGTGTTGTTAGACATCAATGTGTTGTGCCAGCACAACAACAGGATGATCAGGTTTGGGCTGTTGGAGTCACATTGTTTCAATACAGGGTTAGAAAACATTTATTCATACTTGAATCTTGGAATGCTTTATCAACAATGACAATATAAACTAAATAAATTGAGGACTCAAATGCAACAGTTAAAGTGCAGAACTGTTCTTCCTGTTGGGACTCTCTTTGTGGATGTTGGAGATATTTCAACTTAAGCAAGGAAAAAAAGAACAAAGAATATTATAATTTTACTCATTTAATTCACTCAACACTCCTTCGAGGGATTGTTGTACAGTTTGTATTGTTTGTTTGTTGCTTTTAGTTTCCTAATTTTGCATCAATAAATTACATCTATCTATCTTTCCATCTATCTATCTATCTTCCAAATGTATTACTTGTTACACCTTGCAGCACTGAGCACCGGTCTTTACTTGATGCAGCCATCTCTATGGGGAATGGGAGAGGTTTATTGGATTTTATTTATTTAGAGCATTATTTATTCATTTAAAGCATTTTTGAATCTGGACGGGTAGTGAAGACTGTGACAGGGAGAATCCTGTCTGAGCCATGTCTGAGTGTAGGGTGAACTTGTCACATGAAGCAAGATGTGAGTTATTATCGAGCAAAGTAAACGAGTCATTCTGGTTAGGTCGGTTTTATTCAACAACAGGATGATCAGGTTTGGGCTGTTGGAGTCACATGGATTCAGTATGTACAGAGGTAAGATACAAAATGAAATTACGGCAGTAAGGTCCAGTGTTGCCATAAATAAAATACAAGATTGAAAAAATGGAAGTGAAAAAAAAATTTATCAAATAGATTTTGAATGTGTTTTTTTCAATTTGTGTGATTTTTTTAAAATCTCTTTTTCTTTTAATTGTTAATTGTTTAATTGTGAGTTTTAATTATGTTAAGTGTTTTATTGAAGGTTTTTGTTGGTGTTATTGTTGTTGTTGTTGTTGTTTTACCTTTTGCGTGGAGTTTTATTTCAAATTACCCCTATAACGCCCCACAAGTTGCCGCTGGAATAGGGGGGAAGCAGGAAGCAGCGTGGGATCACAGAGAAGCTGTGGCACAATGCCTATGGGTCCGGGGCCATACCAGTGGTCTTTGGAGCACCTTTGGATGACTACAAAGCTGCAGCTCCACCTCATTCTTTCATCCACGTGGACGAGTTTGCGACAGTGAAAGATCTGTCAGAGTATCTGATGCAGGTCACCAAGGATGACAAACGCTACAAGGAATATTTCACCTGGAAACAGAAGTGGGAAGTGAAGAGATTCGTGGACTGGAGGTACAACCTGTGCAAGATCTGCACAGTGTTGGACAGTTTACCTGCACACAAAGTTTACTCTGACCTGGAGGCCTGGGACAAATCTGCGAGCACCTGATCTTCACGCTTACTGATGGTCCAAGGCCTTGCTGCTCCGCCTCCTCTCTGATGTTTCAGATTGGGAGGTTCTTGGCCAACCAGATGCTTTCTCCTGCTTTTATCTGGTGTTTTTGCCTCCAGGCTGCTGTGGTGTTTAATTTGTTTACCATTTTATCAGATTCTTGTGTTCTGAGACCAACTCCCTGTGATTGTTGGGCTTTATTGTTTCTTGTTTGGTTGATCCCAGGTATTCAGGTATTCATCTGCAGTTTACTCACTAGTTTATTTGATGCTTTGATATTTCAGGGATGCAACAGGACAAATTTCAATACTCAATCTTGGTGTCCTATTGATGCGACTTTTTATCCTCTTTGTTTTCTCCATATATATTTCTATGGTAGTACATTTAAAGGTCCCATAGTATGCAAAATGCACTTTAGTGCGGTTTTCTATCAATAATATGCATCCCCGGCAAGTCTACGATCCCCCCTGGTATGAAAAAGTCCGTCCTTGACCGTCTTTAGTTTTTCCTACTTTCAAACATTTTTGCTTCAGACGGGCAGATCGTACTTCCGTGACATGGTGATGTCACCAAGACACGGAAGTGCACTCGACCCCGCCCTCTCAGGTTAGTGGCACCGCCTCTGGGAAAGGTTTGTCACAACCCCGGAAAGTCCAGAAGCTGCGCCATTTTCTTCTGCTCGCAAACGCTCCGGTGAGAACAATGGCGAAACCACGATCAGGAAGAAGGGGTTGCTCTGGTTCTGGCTGCACAAATGAGCATCCCAGTCTTTTTCTAACTCCGTCGTCCGAGTCTTTGGGAAGACGGTGGATTATTTTTATTTTTTAAGGACGTGTACCGACAGCAGTTCCAAAACTGTTGTATGTGTGTGCTAACCATCTCACGAAGGACTGTTTGAAAGGCAGTTCAAAGCTGGATTTGCACGCCGTTTTAAACACAAAGAATGGATCGGTCCCAACGGTTCGTGACACCACTACAAACGTGGAAGATGTAAGTTTTAACATTTTATTTTGATGTACTGTTGAGCCTTCGTTCCTTTCCTAGCCTTTCAATGTGTTTTTAGCATTGCAGCTAACGTAAGTCAACGTTACTGTTGTAAACTAACGCTACAACATAGTCTCTGCAGTAACGTTAACGTTACGTTTAAACGCAAATGTAATGTAAAATAAACGAGGACGTTAGTAGAAAGCTGTGTGAAAATGTGTTCTAAGAAATAACCTCCGTTTTCGGCCTGGTGATTATCAAACTCAATTCGATTTCAGTAACTACATGGTAGGTTAGCCGCAGCAGTTGAAGCTAACCTGAGAGGTGTGTGTGTCTGCAAAATCAGGGTGACAGCCTACTTTTAGACACCAAAAGGCTTTTCATAAATAAGCGTAGTTTTTGGGCTTCTAAAAGAATGGCTTTGATTCGTCTCAAAGCTCCCTTCCCCCCCTCACATACCTGTAACGTCAGCCTTGTTTTGACTCGTCGTTGATACTCAGCCTACGTCCAGCTTTTCCTCATTCAAATGTTAATTGCAAGCGAAACACCAGCTCACATACATAGTGGGGGGTGATAACATGTTCTAATCCCCATGTGACTACAAGACATTGGACAAGATACTTAGTGCAGTGGTTACATAACTTTTATTTATATAACAATTTATTTTTGTTGTTTTGCCTGCTATAACATATGGCTAATACTCCCCTTTCTTTGCTCCCCTCTACTCTCTTGCAATTCTAATACTAAAGTATAATTAACATTGTCAATAATATCTGTTTCAGACATGTTCCCCCTGGCTCTACTCCCACCAGAAGCTGTCGTCGTTGGCTCCAAGTTCACTTTTTATGTGTAGTTGTAAATAGTTTTCTTGTATGTTGTTTCCTCAGTTGATGTGATGGTCTAAGGATACTGTGTTGCAAATATCACATTTATAACTTATCTGTAAATAATTCAATGGCAATAAATGTTTGAGTGTGTATACTGAAATGACTCCTGTCAATTATTAGGTTACATACACATTGCTTGCTTTTGAAAAAAACACACAGATATCCTGTTTGTCACACTTTATTACAGTTACATTTTATACCTACTTAAGCAAAGAAGTAATCCATAAAATCTTTGATTTTAATTTTAAATGCACCTATTCAGGCATACTGGCTCCAATCCTGGATGGTCCACCATGCATTTGAGGTCCCCCTCAACCTCCTGCAGGCATCTGCAAACCTACAAGATGGTACAAAGTATAAATGCCATTGTGTCTCAAAGATGTATGCAATAAACCATAATCAAGACAAACTAGATTTCATTTTTGATATATTGACTCTTACCTGTGGTATCTCCAAGCAGCATACAGTTTCCTTCTCCGTGGGCATGGAGTTACAGTTTCCACAGGAGCACCTGTCAAAAGAAAAAAGTTATAATTTCACCTGAATGAAAGTTGCCAACACAAGCAGAGTTGGATAAGACTTGTGACATTTGTCTTACGTTGAGATGGAGAACAATGGCATTTTAAGCAACATGGCACTGCCTCTAATTTTGACTATGATATATTGTGGATAAAGACATATTTAAGCTTAAGTTAAACAAAAAAAAAAAGGTACATTAAAAATACCTAGGAAAAAAAAGGCAGTTCGTTTCTATGTTAAGACAGCTCTGCTGAAAACGTTGCAAGACTTTATATATATAGTTTTTGCCTAGCTACATAGTTTGATAGTTAAGTATCCTTTTAGTTTTAGCATTATGCTGGTAGCAGTCTGAGTATTTGCTGGGGTTATTAACAGCTCCGTGACGACAACTTTCTTTTTTTTTTATAGGTAGACTTGAAGAATATACGGAGGAGAGATGAGTATAACGTTACTGCACTGTTTAGAAAAATACTCTTTCACCAGAAGAGCTCAAAGTAATGACGAGAACGGGGCGACGAAGCCGTTAGCATGAGCTAACGTGTAAGTAACAGTGTAACATCGCACAAAGTGAAAACTTTAAAATAGAAAGACGCACAGTATTTGTATCTTACCACTCTGAAATGTCCTACTGCAGTCGTTGAGTCCGTATTTCTGCCTAAACCTCTCCCTCTGGGTCAGACTCTGGCTCAAACTGGTACGGTTGCACCACACTGCTTCTGCTAGCCATGACCGAGTCGCTTCGCATTCACAACATTAGCGCATGGCTACCGGAGCCGAAGCCACAGCCCGTTCGAGAGAGAAGGGCGTGGCCAGGTGCAGCTCATTAACATAAAGGTGACAGGCCCTAAAACAGGCTGTTCTGAACAGAGCGGTTTTTTGCTGATTTAGGGACAGCAAAAATATTAGATCCAAAGTCAATTTTGACTAATGCAGGTCACAGACAGGTCTTTTACACATTTGAGATCTATTTTAAGAAGTGGAAAAGTGGCATAATATGGGACCTTTAATCAACATTTTTTTCAGCATACTGATTCATAATTTAGTTCACTATTCACGAATAGGACCCTTCCTCCTTTTTGTTTACTCTAATCGTTATAAACAGCTCAGAGCTCAAAGGTTTAATTTAGGGTTCCTTGTTGTTGTTTCTCAGTTTTTGTTTCCAAGTTCGCAATTACGCTTAAAAAAAAAGAAAAGGGAACTGTCTCAACCAGGGGCCTGTTGCATGAAAGTAGGATTCCGCCATCCAGGTTAATTAGCGAAGCCAGATTGAACCAATCCAAAACATGAGCGTCCAACCTTAATCAGTTGCACAAAGGCCCATCCAGGATGAGCAGACAGGGATTCATCAAGCCAGGTGAAACCTATGCTGGACAAGTGCACACACGTGGCTTCCTTCAATAGAACCTGTTATCAAGATCCATCTAACATTGGATCTCCATCTAACTCGTATAATTCTCATCTACAACTGCATGAAACAACACAAGGAAACTAGGCACTGCCAGCATTTGTGTGATATGAATGCACTGAATATGAATGCTGCTGTTGAAAAAAAATACACCATCAAAAATGTACTAGCGATTAGCTCTACACACGGGACTGGTCCATTTTGTCGAAATGTCATTGCACCAACTCAGAACTGTAGTCAGTCTTTTGTGTGGCCCCCACGTGCTTGTATGCATACCTAACAGTCTGAGGTGCAACCTTGCGGGACCAGAAAGACAGAAACATCATCTTCCAGACGCTCTCAGATCAGGCCATGGGCGTGGCTATGGTTGCCACCTTTGAGGAAGAAAAATATGAGCCCACGCACTAGTGCTATGTTTAATCTTCTGTCAGTGTTTCAATACAGGGTTAGAAAACATTTAGTCATACTTGAATCTTGGAATGCTTTATCAACAATGACAATATAAACTAAATAAATTGAGGACTCAAATGCAACAGTTAAAGTGCAGAACTGTTCTTCCTGTTGGGACTCTCTTTGTGGATGTTGGAGATATTTCAACTTAAGCAAGGAAAAAAAGAACAAAGAATATTATAATTTTACTCATTTAATTCACTCAACACTCCTTCGAGGGATTGTTGTACAGTTTGTATTGTTTGTTTGTTGCTTTTAGTTTCCTAATTTTGCATCAATAAATTACATCTATCTATCTATCCATCTATCTATCTATTTTCCAAATGTATTACTTGTTACACCTTGCAGCACTGAGCACCGGTCTTTACTTGATGCAGCCATCTCTATGGGGAATGGGAGAGGTTTATTGGATTTTATTTATTTAGAGCATTATTTATTCATTTAAAGCATTTTTGAATCTGGACGGGTAGTGAAGACTGTGACAGGGAGAATCCTGTCTGAGCCATGTCTGAGTGTAGGGTGAACTTGTCACATGAAGCAAGATGTGAGTTATTATCGAGCAAAGTAAACAAGTCATTCTGGTTAGGTCGGTTTTATTCAACATGCTCCAACTACCATGAACAAGGAAGGGATTGAAAAAGATATGACAGAGTGATGTAATTATTTTCTGAACACCAGCCTTACTGCCATCAAACAGCAATTTGAGTTGTATGAGTTCATATCTAATCAAATCAGCAAATAATCAATCAAACATGGAACAAAACCCATTTGCTGTAATGATTAAAAATGCTTATTAGGATAAAAAACGTAAGAAAAAAAAATCATCCATCAAAGAAAAGGTTTCCGACATATATTTCCACACATTTCCTACATACAAGTTCCCTTTTAACTTGTGATTCCTTGGCTCAATACATAAACCCAGAACACTTAAGATGTCGTAATTCTTAATGACAAACTTCTGTTCGGTCTTCATCAGCAACCTGGAAGCAAAAACACCAGATAAAAGTTTGCCATCCTGGAAAACATCAAAGGATGGAGGATTCTGAGCAGGAAGGCATTGGACCTTAGGGAAGCGAGAAGTTCAGGTGCTTGCAGCATTGTTCCAGGCCTCCAGGTCGGTGTAAACTCTGTGTGCAGGTAAACTGTCAAACACCGTGCAGATGTTGCACAGGATGTTCCTACAGTCCGGGTAGATCTTCACTTCCCACTTCTGTTTCCAGGCAAAATATTCCTTGTAGCGTTTGTCATCCTTGGCGACCTGCATCAGATACTCTGACAGATCTTTCACTGTCGCAAACTCGTCCACGTGGATGAAAGAATGAGGTGGAGCCGCAGCTTTGTAGTCATCCAAAGATGCTCCAAAGACCACTGGTATGGCCCCGGACCCATAGGCATTGTGCCACAGCTTCTCTGTGATGTAATCTTTGTGCTGCGAGTTCTCGAAGGACAAGTAGAAGCGGCAGTGTTGGAGGGTAGGTATCAGGTTTTCATTGGAGAGCGGCTGTCCCACCCACCGGCCGTACACCTGTATAGGGATGAACTGTTTGAGCTCATTGTACACCTGGTTTCTCTTGTGATGGTTCTGGAAGTTGCTGACCACCCAGCAGGCAAAGAAGGTCTTGTTGGGCGGGACGCCCTCCACTGGCTGTCCTTCATCCTTTTTCAGTAGCAGTTCGCCGTAAGGTGCATAGACATCTGAGTCCCTCCTGTGAGTAACGGTCATGTTGAAGATGTTGACAAATGGCTTGAGGTTCCCATTGTGAGGTGGGCTCTCCATAGTCAGCCAGGCCCACCTCTGGCCCTGTGGACGACGAAGGTGGAGGGGAAGTTTTTCCTGACCATTTGTCAGCTCTCTATTGTGGAACACCACCACATCAGCTGAGGAGAAGTAGGAGCGCTGATCCACCACTTTGCAGCCAGGAACATTGAACAGGTCCAAGCACACGTTCCCGTCCAGGCTAAAGGAGGCACCAAAGGGCCGGTGCCACAGCAGTACGGTCCGGTTCGGGCTTCTCTTCTCATCCTCTCTGTTCTTCTTTTGAGAACTCTGGCCCCAATACATTTTGTACAAGAGGAGCATGAGTGTAAAGCTGAGGATGATGTAGAGGACGCGGAGCTTCTGCAAGCGCAGGATGGCGATCTTTATGCCCCTCCACCCCTGAAAAAAAGATGTGAGATCAGGACTGAGTGAGGAGGATTATGGTGATTTAAGGCTGATATGTAGAACCTCCCTTCAGATGTACAGTTTTAGATTTGTAGTTGTTCGTCTTAGTCCTTGATGCAAGGTTGTGAATCTGAAGTGATTGTGTGGCCACTGATTGAGGTGCACAAAATGAATTGTATTAGAGATTTAATATTTAGAGACAAGTCTTTTTAGGAATGTAGTTCCAGAACATTCCCCATTAAAGCAACTCCACTAAAGCACTGAAGCCACACAATGTTGTATGTACAGAGATAAGAGATGGGGAGATCATGCTGTATGACAGGATTATCGGGACAGACAGGGAAGCAGGATGTTTCTCCTGGTTGGCTGTATTCGACGTGCATGAACAATGTTTAACTTGCAGCAAAAAAGAAAAAATATGAATGCACGACACTGTAGTAGCGAAGCATTAAAAAAATGTCAGAATGATTGAAAAAAATCATCCATCAAGAAAAGGCTTTCTCTATATTTTATCTCTTAACTTGTGATTTTCACTTGTCAATAAATAAAAGACATATACTTTTCTCAAGCAAAGGAAAAGAAATCAGCATCAGACATCTAACAACCACAAGACATCACTGCTGTGAAAACTCACCATTTGACTCTTCAGCTCAACCTGGTCACCAACTCGTCGCTGCAACTGATTCAGATGGTTCTTGCTTTACAATGGCCAATATAGACCTGCCCTCACAGCACAACTACACCACATGAATAGACACACGTTCCACAAATGCTGAACAGGATTCAACAGACCTCCTCTTTCCTTTGTGTTGTTAGACGTCAATGTGTTGTGCCAGCACTACAACAGGATGATCAGGTTTGGGCTGTTGGAGTCACATGGATTCAGTATGTACAGAGCTAAGATACAAAATGAAATTACGGCAGTAAGGTCCAGTGTTGCCATAAATAAAATACAAGATTGAAAAAATGGAAGAGAAAAAAAAATTTATCAAATAGATTTTGAATGTGTTTTTTTCAATTTGTGTGATTTTTTTAAAATCTCTTTTTCCTTTAATTGTTAATTGTTTAATTGTGAGTTTTAATTATGTTAAGTGTTTTATTGAAGGTTTTTGTTGGTGTTGTTGTTGTTGTTGTTGTTGTTTTACCTTTTGCGTGGAGTTTTATTTCAAATTACCCCTATAACGCCCCACAAGTTGCCGGTGGAATAGGGGGGAAGCAGGAAGCAGCGTGGGATCACAGAGGGGTGTGGTCGCGATGCACCCCTTCTTGGAGCTAAGTACCCTCTATTCACGTTTTATCCTTCCATTCCCCCATTCATAGCAGTCTATATTTCGTGAGTGGAGACTGACGAGGATTTTATTTAGACTTTGTGCCCGGACAGGACCTGCCTCGTCGCATACCGCGTCCGGGAGGACGGCCGCCGACAGGGTGGGCACTGGACAGAGGCGGACTGGTCGGGGCGGGGCTCTATTTTTTTTTAATAGTTAATTTTAATCATTGTCATAAATAACCACATTGTACAATCTCTTCTGGTCTTTAGTTTAACTGTCTTTTCGCTTCAAACCCTGCCACATTGTGTTCACCAACGTTGATGGTACTAGATAATTGTCCGAGCACCTGATGCTTCCTAATAGTCAAAGCCTTGCTCCTCTCTTCCTCCTCTCTGATTATTTAGTTTGAGAAGGTTCTTGTTCAACCAGGCGCCTTATCTCTGGGCCTCTTGTACAAAAAAGTGTGAATTTCATCCTGAAACCTGACGTACGTTCAAATCCAGAAAACTACATTCCTCAAAAAAAAAAAAAAAAAGATCAGGGTTTTCGAAACTTTGCAAACTCACAAGTCCACCTGCGATTCTTTTGTACATCCCAATCATCATGGAACTGAGCGTACACGAGTGCGTGACCCACTCCTCCCTTATTAAAAATATTATTGGCTTCCATTGAGTAATTTTACACATCGCCAACATTGATCAGACTGTAATTGCCACAGTGTGCAGGCGAAAATGATGTCAATCAACATTACGCACGTCTTTTGATGTACATAGGGCTACTTAATATACAAAGGAATTTGGATGTTTGTGGGTTGAACTTTGCTTGGTTAATTAATCTGGATGGCGGAATCCTACTTTCGTGCAACAGTCCCTGGTACGCCTCAAACCAGACAAACCTATTTTTTTTGTTTGAGTGCTTCTTTGATAGTGCATGATTGTTTCCAACAAACAAAGCAACATGTGATTCCAAACAAATAGATGACTTGATTGAATGTGTGCATTTTTTTTTTATTTTTCCCAGTTTGCACAGAAGTTTGCAGAAGTTCAGAAACAACAACCCCCCCCCTCACAAAGAATCTGTTTTAAACATGTTCCAGAGACGCATTTAAACGCATTAGAGTGTAAAAGTGACTTTAGCCAACATTTCAATAATTTAATAAACGTAAAAACTTTTTGGTTCAACGACATGGATTGAAGCAACTTTGATTGCATTCAAATTTGGTGTGGAGCCTTGGAAGTCAGCTGAACACCAAGTCCTGACTAAAGGACTGTTCCGTTGGTTCGCTGCCACTTCTACATTTTTTGGTCGTTTCTGTTGACATTTCATGTCACAAGTTCAAAAGTATAAAACGATACACAGTCAAACCCCAAACTTTTAGTATTAGGTGTTATTCAACATTTCACGGCATAAAATAAAAATGTGCTGAGGACACACCTCAGTTATGAAGGCCAGTCTTGCTCATCTTACCATACAAGGCTGACCGCTGAAATTGGCAGTTGCTCAAAGACAGACAGAAAGGAGGATGAAAAAAAAAAAAAAAAAAAAGCCACCGGCAACAACAATCAAGCAACAAAAAAAACATTATATACAGCATTACGACGACTGTGCAAAAACATAGATGGAAAAAAAAAACTCATGTCCGACAAACATGCAGCAGCTCTCGTCAGATAAATTGCACACAGATTTAAAAATAAAATAGAGAGAAAGAGGAAGACAGAAAACTCTCCAGAAGGAATTCCGACAATCTGAACGGGAAACCTCACAAAGCTACCACCAGAGCGTCTGACTGTCTGTCGCCACACTTCAGCCAAACAGACTGCGACCACAGAGCCTCGTGTCAGCAGCAGGGCAGTGGGAGGGCGCCCCCCTCAGGTCGGCCAGCGTCAAACAGGCGGCGTGACGCAGTGGAATCAGGTGGAGGAAACGTGGCAGATCAGGTGGGAAGTGTCTCAGCGGGTGGTGGTGGTGGGAAGGTGGGTGGGTTTTGGGAGTCGGGTGGTGGAGGGGGCATGGGGTGTGTGGCAAACCTGAGGATACCTATCCGGTCAGGTGACCAACCAGTCCAGGGTGCATGGGCTGCTTCAGGACATCTGGCCGATGGAGCTGGGGCATGTACAGGGCCGGGGGAGGGGCTGGGGGGTAGCCCTGGCTGGGGAGGGGGGAGGGCGCCATGCCCAGCGGTGAGGGGCTCTGCTCGTAGTACTGGCCGTCGCACTCCTCGTCCAGCGGCAGCGCCAGCCGCTTCCCCTTCTGGCGCCGGTTGCAGAACCAAACACGGACCACCTGAAGACACCAAGAGCAACGTTTTTCTTTGTCCTTCTCTCTTCTCTTCATAGAAACAACAACAACAACAACAGGTCACACTTACGTCTCGCTCCAGACCCAGGTCGTCCGAGATGTGCGTGATCTCCTGCGTGTTGGGTTTGGGACACTTCATGAAGTAGGACTCCAGGGCGGAGCGCACCGCCCCCTCCAGGCTGGTCCTCCGCTTCCGCTTCCTGCTGTCCACAAAGACGCGCTCCACCTTGTACATCTGCACACAAACCGGAGAGTTATAGAAGACCAGACGGGGGAGGACACACACACACACGGCAGAGATTACAGTTACAGCGATCAGTCCTCTGTGATGTCACAAAGGCGGGAGGAAGTTCTGGCTCCCTGAGACTGCAGCCCCTCCCCACCGTGACCCAACCCCACCACTCTTTTATTTAAAAGGCGTGGAATGTTCCGAAAATGTGTCCGTTTTTTAAGCTGGATGCTGTAAACAAAGTCCTGTACCCAAGCAACGACTGTAGCCTGCGTGGGACGTTCACTGTTCGCAAGCACTCTGTTAGGAGCTGGGGGGACGGGATAGAGGTGGGAGGGGGGGGTAAGCGCTCAGCAGGGGGGCTGCCGAGGCCTGAAAAGGCCCCAACGACCCTCTGAGGCCCCAACGACGGTCTGTTGTGGTGTAAACGCGCCGGCAGATGTGGCAGAACTCACATCCTGGGGATTTTCCGACGTCTCGGCCTCGTTCAGCCACCTCTGCAGCAGAGGCTTCAGCTTGCACATGTTCTTGAAGCTCAGCTGCAGCGCCTCGAAGCGGCAAATGGTCGTCTGGCTGAACATCTTACCTGCATGGGAAAAATAATAATAAAAACCACAAACACACGTTGAATTCATGGCCACCAGCAGGTGCGTAGAAGGTCAGCTGATTAGTGGCCGTCACCCCAGGATGCACAAGCATAATTTTCTTCTTCTTCTTACTCACCATAGAGGTTCCCCAGGGCGAGGCCAACGTCTGCCTGGGTGAAGCCCAGAGTGATGCGCTTGTGTTTGAGCTCCTTGGCAAACTGCTCCAGCTCCTCGGTGGACAGGGTCTCCTGGGCGGCAGAACGAGATGGTCAACAACAACAACAAACAACAACAAAATGGGTATGCACACGCACACACCCCCTATGTCACATGACTTCCTGTGTGTACCATTGTGTTCAGGTGACTGGCTTACAAGCCTCCCACACACGCACTCATGTGTTCAGGTGACCAGTTTACAAGTCTCTGTCTCACACGCGCACGCGCTTCTCACCTCTTCCGAGTCGCTGCAGCCGCCGCTGGAGGAGCCGCTGCTCCTGGTGGAGGAGGCCTGGTTCTGGGCCGCGGCTCCGCCGGTCGCCGCCACCACCACCGCCGCCTGGGTCGCGTTCCCGCCGCAGAAGGCGCTGCTCGGCAGCCCGCTGCTGGGTGGGCTCGGGGACAGCGACGGGGAGGAGGCGGAGGGTTCCGGGTTACTGCCACCCGGGGGCGTCATGTGGGAGATGCCGGGCCAGAAGGTTGGGTTCCAGGCTGCGGGGTAGAAGACTCCGTGCGGCATGGCGGAGGAGGCCGGGTGGTACTGCTGCTGCTGTTGTTGTTGTTGTTGCTGCTGTTGCTGCTGTGCCTTGACCTCCGTGGTATAGTCATCACCGACCTCCTTCTCAGTCTTGATCTCGGGCAGCTTGATCTGCTCCCGGGTCTCGCCGATTGGGGGCTCAGGTTGACGGGCTGCGTGGCCGCCGTCGCGCCCGGCACCTGGCCGGTGTACTCCGGCGCGGCGAAGGGATACCAGTGCCTTGGCTGCCCAAAGTCTCCAGCCTGCGGCTCGGATCCTCTGTAGTCCCCGGCGCCCACGGGCGGGAAGGGGAATAAGGTCTGGGAGGGGCCCGCGGTGAAGCTCCCGTACGCGGGTTTGCTGGAGAAGAGGCCCGGCTCCGGCAGGACGCCGTGGGGGAACTGGAAGGCCGCGGCTGCCAGGACCTCAGGGCCCAGACTCTGCGCGCACAGGTTGCTCCGGCTGAAGTCGTACGGCCTGTTCTGGCACTCTGGACTCTGCGATCTCTCGGACATGTTTTGGCAGCGGTGAGCGGCTCCTTCCCAGGACTTTTGCTCAACTCGGCAGGCTCAGCCGCACAGGTTGCGCATCCGCTTCGCAGCTTCTTCTTTTTTCTTTTTTTTTTCCGCCGCACAGATGCGAGTGAGTGTCCACGCAAAGATGTGAGTGCAACACAACCTCCGGGGCGCCTCCGGATTTAGTCCATCAAAGTCCAGTGTTGATCTGCAGTCCTCGGACCCGCGGCCTCTGCTAATCACTGCCGGTGGTCGCCTCCTCTCTGCGCTCATTGGCTGACACCTACAATTGTCCGCAGCTGATAGTGAATTTGTGAATGACCTTGGCGACTAGTGGGCGTGGTCTCGCTAAAACTCTGACTCCCCCACCCTCCTACACCCCCTATTTTTATTTTTATTTTTTATTTTTTTTTTTTTATTTTTTTAACTGTTGAAGATACACAAACTTTGGAGTATTTTACACTGTAAAACTTGCTGAAGAGTATATTTACATGTAAATGCGGCAAATACATATGGTGACAGCAGCTCAGCTCATACATGAATCAGAAAGGCCGGTGTGTTTAAATCATTGCCCTCTGCGTTTGGCTTTGACATTAAAATCTCCGGTCATTGAAGCGTAATGGCGCTCTCTGAATTACCGACCTTTTACGTGAGGAAAATGATTTAAAGGCACCAGCTCAGAACAAACACTCCTAATGGATGGTGTTTGGTTTGAAGCAGAGGTGCCTCTTTGCAACCATTTATTGACTTGGCTAAGAAAATTCGATTAAAATCAACCGAACTGAACGCGTGCGGACCTGTTTACGCACTTTTCAAGCGTTTTGCTCCTCGCCAATTAGCGTAAAATAAATCCAATCCTTGATAAATGATGAAGAGTTTCGTTTTAGTTTTCTCCCCGCCTTTCTTCTCATCCCGAAACTCTTACGATCAAACACGGAGAAAAGAAAAAAAAAAAAAAAAAGGAAAAAAAAGTGAGCAGGCAGCTTTTCGGGACCTTCGCCCCTCCGGCCGCTGCGGCAGGAAGACGCACCGCGGGGAGGGCCGGAGGGGGATGCACGCGGCCCCCCGCGGCTCTCAGATCCCGAGTTGCGATGGTCGAACCATTAGCTCCTTTTCAGACAGAAACAATACGTCTCGGGGCCTTTGATTGCAAACCCGGCTAGCGCCCCCGCCCCCCTCCTCACCAGCCCCGCCTCACCCTCACACCCGCCCGGCTGCGGTTTCACTGGAAGGAGGGGTCGTCCCGCTGTAATCTCTATCATCTCACATTGTTTTTCATTTAAACCTTTTACCCGCCCAATAATTTAGTAAATTAATAAAAACATCGTTTCTTTTCCAATCACATCCTTTCTGCGCTAAAAGTCCCCCTACCCGCTCCCAGCAGACACAGTGAGGTTCCTCTCTGCTGTGGATTTTTGTCTTTTCTTTTCTTTTCCTTTCTTTTCTTTTCTTTTCTTTTTTTGAAGACATCACACCCTGGCGGTGGGGGGTTTGTCCCCGGCCATGGACTTGCAGGACGATTGTCATGCAAAAAGATGGACAGCAAGAGAAGAAGAAGCAAGAGTTTTCTAGGGCAGGCAGAGAGAACACACACACACACACACACACACACACACACACACACACACACACACACATGCAGAAGCCTCAGATCTTCTTCGTCAGCCAGGGAAAGTTGCAAATAAGAGACAACCTGTTGAGCCGGTGTGTGTGTGTGTGTGTGTGAGTGCACGCGCGTGTGCATGTCTTCAATTCCATATCAGTTTGAGTGTGTGCAGCCTAAATGGTCCAACCAGTGTTCTTCAAATAACAGCTCAGCCCTCAGATGTTTTTTTTTTGTTTGTTTGTTTTAAGAAGGTCGAATGTGACGGTTTAAGGTCGCAGCCAGGATCTGAAGAGCTTCTTATTGATATCTTTTTATTTAACCTTTTAATTTTATTAAGCAAAGTTGTTTGCTTTTTTTTAAATGGTTCAGAATAGTTGGCAAGCTACCTTGCTGAAAGGAGATGTTGCTGTTCGATTTAGAAGCAAATTTGAATTTTTAAAAAAACATACTGGTCATTTTTTTCTGCTTTGCTGTTATTTTTCTTTGATATATGATGTCTTGGTCTCGTCTTTGTCTCGATACTCTCCAGTCTTGGTCATGTCTTGGTCTCGGTTGGTGCTGTCTTGACTGCAACACTACGCATCACGCATCAGACCCTCCACCCCCATCCGCCCCCCACCCTCACCCCTCGCCACCAGGTGAGACCCCTCTCGAGGCAACACATGCAGAATAACGGCGCGTCCGGTCCGGCCCTTGCCTCATATATGGAATGCTGCCATCTTGGCCCTTAAGGGATCAGTGAAGTTATTTTGTGTTTTGTTTTTTTTTTTATTAATCCATGGAGAGGAAGTGTTTATTGAGCGTCCCGTGTGTGTGTGTGTGTGTGTGGGTGGGGGGGCTGTTGGGGGTGGGGACGGGTTGGTTGATGGGTTGATGTCCACTCCCCCGCCACCCCCCAACAAACCAGCCTGATGGCCTCCTGATTTTCCTCCCTGAACTGCCACTTCGACTGTCTGGCAGCACAAAGGGGGCCTCTTAACGGCCTCAGAGCCGGACCCTCCCTTCCCATTGCCGTCCGCCCGTCCGCCCGCCCGTCCGTCCGCCCTGTTTTGGCTAAGACAAAAAGGGACTCGCCCAGAAACCCAGACAGAGAACCGGCAGAGCCGCTCACAGTCACGGAGACGCGTCTCCTCTCTCTGAAGGCAGTGAGCCCTCATTTTCAGCTCACTTGCAATAGCAAAAAAAAATGATGAAGAACTCAGCACAACAATCACGGCACAACAGTAGAGAAGAATATTAAAAAAACGATTTTAGGCAGATTTCTTTTCTTCATGTTTTTATTTCCGGTCTGCACATGTAAAAATGTCTACAAAAGGTGACAACTCTCACTCTTCAGACGCACATGTTGCAGTGTGAAGTCGACAGGGGGTTCGTCCGGGGGACGGGCAGCAGAAAGGGACAGAATTCGGCACAACCAATGAAACACTCCACTTCATTTCTTTTTCAATTTACTTAACTTATACGCATATATATATATATATTATCTATAAGAGGAAAAAAGAAAGTGCCACAGGTTGAGAGCAAGGTGTGTGTGTGTGTGTGTGTGTCAGCAACGGGGTCTTTGAGGAAGCACGGTGTGGATATTCCAGGTTTGATTCTCCACTCAATGCTCGACATTCGCCTGCGGCTTCCATCCTGCCAGCGTGAATCCACGCAGCTGATTTTCCAGCTTAGTTTGTGAACAAATGATTTTTTTTTTTCCAAAACTCTGAAAAGTGAACAGGTCTAGACGCTCACCCATCTGCCATTGACAACATGGATCAAGGACCAATTTGTGACCCTTGTTGATTTTGTTTTGTTTTTATTCTTAATGAAAAATTTGAGATTTAAAGTTGCTGACAACAAAATAATTGTGTCATAATTATCACCTTTTTCTCATGCAGGTGCAAGTGTGAGACGAGGCCATTTCCTCCATTGGATGTGTGTGTGTTTATATGAGTGTGCGTGTGCAGTGTATGTGGTCGTGCACGCAAACGTTGAGCATTCACTTGTGATTCCCCTGTAGATGCAGAGTGGAGTCGTCAAACAGCGGGTTTTTCACTTCCATCTCGCCGGTCTGACGAGCGAAAGAGGAGAAATGCAGTCAGAGATGAGGAGCTTGAGGTAGGTGTGTGTGTGTGTGTGTGTGTGTGTGTGTGTGTGTGTGTGTGTGTGTGTTTGTATGCCCACCGGAGCCAGCCCGGGACACTCGTACACTGTGAAGTCTCCGCCCACCTCCTCTTCGTCCGACGTGGCCTCAGAGTCGAGGGCCTTCTGCTCAGGTTTGTGGCTGCAGAAGCAAGAAGACGGCGAAGAGTTTCAGTTGAAGCAGGAAGGAAGGAAGCAGCCAGCCAGCCAACTGACCACATGCCAACCAGCTGACAGACTGTGGCCGACGTGTTTTGCAGCAACAACCTACTTCCCCACTGAGAGCATCTGCTGCTTGCGGTGCTGGTAGTGGTACATCTGGGCACTCTGGGCCAGAGTCTTGTCTCCAGCCTGAGGGGCGGGACAAAGAAGCGGCTGTCAATCACACTATCAGGCAGGAGGAGGAGGACAACGGAGGGGTAGAGGGCGAGAAAGAGGAGTAAGAGGAGGAGGAGAAGAACAAGGAGCCAGAGGAGGAAGAGAAGGTGGAGGAAGAGAAGTAGAAAAAGGAGGAGGGGGAAGAGAAGGAATAGGATCAGGAGCAGCAGACGGAGGAGGAGTATGCGGAGGTGGAGGAGGAGCAGGTGGAGGTGGAGGGGAAGATGGGCCGTGCTCCTCACCGAGGTTCCGTTGACTGCGGCGCCCGGCGGGCCCGCACCTCCATAGGCTGGGTAGTCCACCTTCTGAGCGAGGTGCGACTCCTTCTGCAACCTGCGGGGGGTGACACGAGTCCAGAGAGAGAGAGAGAGAGAGAGAGAGAGAGAGAGAGAGAGAGAGAGAGAGAGAGAGAGAGAGAGAGAGTGTGAACCCCAGGCTGGCTGGGGGACGTGATGTGGTGGGACCAGCGTGTGTCGTCGTTGGGACTCACTTGACGTAACAGATGGACGCCATGATCACCGCCACGCTGCCGACCACCACGCACACCGAGATGACGACTGCAAGGGGGCAGGGGGGGGTCGTGGAGGAGGAGGAGGAGGGAGGTGGAGGAGGAGACACAGTATAAGAACGAGCCTGAACGAGATCCGGAGGAGTGACGTTGCCCGTCGGCGTCACACTCACCGATGATGACGTGGTCGTTCTTGGGCGTCCGCACAGACAGGGGCCCCGAACGACCTCCGACCTCGGCGGTGGCCCCTGGCTGGCTGCTGCTGCTGGTGGTGGCGGCGGTGGTGGTGTCGTCTCCACCCGAGCGCCTCTCGGAGGCGTCTGCCCTGCTTCCGCGAGCGTCTGTGACGGGGAGGGAGTTGAAGACGAGAGGGTCAGGGTCAAAGGTCGTCATCGGTGGTAAGGGTGGTCGGGAGAACACAGCTACGCAGACAGGAAGTGCCTCACCAGGACTCGCCGCCGCCGCCGGTTTGATGGCGGTCACCGTTTGCTTGGCGATGACGAGCAAACGTTCGATCTCGTCGTCCAGGTCAGCAAACAACTGCGTGTCTGAGGAGAAGACAGACTGTCAACGCTCTTCCTTCGCTGAGGCAACGAAGCTGGCGTTAGCTCCTCAGGTGGCAGCATATTGCTGCCACACTCAAGAAAAAAAAGGGTCAGTGATCATTTACGTGAAAAATTAAAAACAACCACGCAAAAATGGGAAACTTTCGTGATTTTGTGAATCTAACGTGTATTTATGTGACAAATTATGTGAAAAATGGAACAATTTTCCTTGTTTTCACATGAAACCATGACATTATTTTGTGATAAATTACGTTAAAAATTACGTAAAAGCACACTTTTATATCATGATGTGACAATTTTATTTATTTTATTTCGTGAAAGTTTCATGCGATTTTATGTGACTATTTACGTGAAAGATCATGACCTGACAATTTTCCACGTTTTCACATGAAACTATCACGGTATTTCAAGTGTTTCTCTCAATTACGTAGAAATGTGAAACATTCTCGTCATGATGTGAATGTTTCACGTCTTTCAACTTCACCGTTTTCACATGAAACTATCACAATATTTCTTGAAAGTTTCATGTGTTTTTATGGGATCATTTACATGAAAAATTGAAAACTATCACGAAAAAATGTGAAACTTTCACGTCATGACATGATACTGAGTGTTCTTTGTTCAGTATGGCAGCAATACGCATCGATCGCACAAGGCCCAAAAGTCTTTTCGTTTTTTCTTGTAGGCAGCAAAGCATTGTGGGAGACAGAGAGGGATGTTTTAATGTAGGAGCTTAGATTCTGGGATGAGATGTGCTTATAGTGCAAAAACAAAAAACAACAACAAAAACTAAACAGCAGCAGTACCGTCACGGCCTTATCCCACAGTGTGTGTGTGTGTGTGTGAGAGAGAGAGAGAGAGAGAGAGAGAGAGAGAGAGAGAGAGAGTTGTTTATTTGTCGACTGATAAAAATAAATAGAAGGGAGACAATAAGGAACCTGTAAACAGCCTTAAATGCTGCATTCCTGCAGCGCCGCAACATCTCCATGGCCGACTGCTAGAGAGTGTGTGTGTGTGTGTGTGTGTGTGTGTGCGCGCGCACGTGTGTGTGTGTGTGAGCAGCCAGGAGAGGAAGCACCGCGGGGGGGAGTTGTTGTCGGTTGCAGAGGGGGGGTGTGGGAGGCGTCGGCTCAGCCGCGCTCACAATAGATGTGATGGCTCTCTGCTGACGGAGCTCATCAAAGCGGCTGTTTCCCTCCGTGAAGTTGCACACCAGGGAGCCAAACCAAAGTCCAATCAAAAGATGTTTCTGCTGATTGAGGATGGCCAGGAGAGAAAATTGTAAAACAAAATATATTTATATATATATATTTTTCCCTTTTTAGCAGCGGCTGTCGTCCATCCTGACTGACAGCCGATTGCAGGAAAAGTGTTTTCTTCCTCTGCGTGGCTGCCACCTGCTGAGAGCGAGCAGAGGGGTTCTGGCTGCAGCTTATGGACGACTTTCACCGTCTGCTTTTTGTTTTTCAACCTCCCGCCTCCCAGCCAGGTCACAGCTGCTGTGAGGCCGGGAGTTTCGAACCACGGCTCATCGGGAGCGTAAGGCGGCTGGGAAAAGTTGATTTAGAAAAAAGGTGCAAAGTAATGATTTTTTTTTTTTTTTAAATCAAAGAATTTTGAATTTGCCCGGGCCTGGGACCTTTCTGTGTGGAGTTTGCATGTTCTCCCCGTGTCTGCGTGGGTTCTCTCCGGGTTCTCCGGCTTCCTCCCACAGTCCAAAAACATGCATGTGAGGTCAATTGAACACTGTAAATTGTCCGTAGGTGTGCATGTGAGTGTGAATGGTTGTTTGTTTCTATGTGGCCCTGCGATGAACTGGCGTCTTGTCCAGGGTGTACCCTGCCTTCGCCCTAAGACAGCTGGGATAGGCTCCAGCAGACCCCCGTGACCCTGAGTTGGAATAAGCGGGTATAGAAGATGAATGAATGAATGAATGAATTTTTAATTTTTTTTTAAAGAAATATCACCAAATATTTAAATTACTGAACACTCTTTTAGCTACTTTCCTTTCACAAATCAGAATGTTCTTTTTATGTGTGGGAGCTGTTTTGTCGAAGATTACATAAAGATTTTGCAGAAATTGTGGTTTCATTCATAAACTTATTTCCACAGGCTGTGGACCCAGTGTCCAGCGGCCCGCAACCAGTAAACCCAACATTTCTCTTGAACATTTTCCCACTCTCTCTCTCTCTCTCTCTCTCTCTCTCTCACACACACACACACACACACACACACACACTTTTTCCTTGAGTGAGAGAGTTTTGTCGCCAGCTTGATAATGACCCATAACCTCCTGAGAAATACCCAGGGGGCAATGGGGCACAACAAACAAACAATAAACACATCAACACACACACACACACACACACACACACATCCTTTCCCTGCTTACTATTAAAGGACATTTTTCTCAACATTATAACATATTTGTTGCGCTAGATTGATTATAAATGTTGTGTGTTTCCTATGTCCTATGATGTTCTTACAGCAGCTCACACGTCATATAAACACTAATAAAGAATACAAAATGGAAACACAAAGCACGTCATTTACAAGACTGTGGACATCAGGGTTCTTTTTTTAAGAAGTCAGCTTCTGTTTGGTTGTACATTTATTAGAATCAACCCGCAAATGGAATATGAAGCAAAGCAACAGTAAGTCAGCGTATTTCAATTGAATTCCCTCATCATAAATAATAATACGTGAGGTTCCGGCTGTTAATTTACTGAGATGGAGACGAAACCCTCCTGCTCCTCTGAGAGCAGCCCGGGTTTAGGCGTCTGTCGCCCCCTAGTGGAGGATGTGACAGCTTCTCATCCTCGTCTTTTCTCGAGCTGGTGAGGTGAGACGTTATTCTGCAGCAGGCCACCAGGTGGAGTTCGACACTTATATTTTGGGCTCAGCCGACGTCCTCGAGTCAAACGGATTTGATTTGATTCATTTGATTTGATTCGAGTCATTTTGTGAGATGACTCAGGAGGTCAATGTTACAGATTCATTTTGCGTTGTTTAGAGTGACTACATGGATTGAAAAATGTTTTTGTTTTTGTAGTTGTAGTTGTTATTTGGGTCGAAGTCCTGATCCACAACACAGATCACACAATCACAGTCCATACCAGGTGGTGGCAGTAATGCACCAGAACGCTGTTCCATCACTAAAACCCAAGAAGAAGAAGAAGAAGAAGAAGAAGAAGAAGTCTTTCGTCAACACACACACGCACACACACACACACACACACACACATAAAAGAGTTGAAGAAGCGGATGGGTGAGTTTCTTCTGAATGTTGGAGTTTGGGAAGGATGAGTTTCGGGGATGTTTCATCGGTAGACCTTCAGACAAACCGATAAACTCAATAATAAAGATCACAGTAACCTTCCTGTTGTATAAACTGCAGAAACAGTAAATCTGTCCCAACCCAAGTGACTTACATGTCCGACTGTGTATATGTCACTTTTTGGCCCTAAGGTCAAAGGAGAAAACGCCTGCAGGAAGTTTTTATTATTTATTTGTTTATTCATTTATTTATTATCCAGGTGTATTTCTGGCCGGCAGTTTCACAGTTTGGCGTGTAAAATGTTGTGTAAAACAGCCTGCTGCTGCTTCTCCTCCGTGATCCCAACACTTCAACTCCAGCAGGTAAAAGTTCACACATGGCTAAAAATGGGTTAATTTGCACCTTTGTCAGAGTTACGAGATGCAACAGAGGAAAAAGTCCAGGAGGAGTCGCATAGAGAGAGGGACAGGGAAATAGAGAGACATTTAATCAAGTTTTGTACCTTGCTGTGGGTGTGTCTTCTTGGTCACGCAGAGTCCCTTCTCATTCTCCACCAATCCCGAGAGGCAGGGCCCGCAGTGGGAGGAGCCAGTCTTACAGAACTTCCGCCCCAGGCTCGCGCAAGCTAGGTGCGAGCACCGACCATGAGCTGGCCGACGAGAGAGAGAGGAGAGAGAGAGAATCAATGGTAAGGCTGTGACAAACGCATGATGCTCCGCGTGTCTCCCTCTAGTGGCCACTTAAGGATTGAGGTAAAAATCTGTCAATCAAATGAGTGTAGGGAGTGGAAAACTGATTTTTACATTTTATTTGTTTATTTTTAACTGAAGATGAAAGGCAATGTGTAACATTTAGCTTGATTTATGATTTTTTTATACTGGTTAAAGCTTAACATACTGCGCTTAAATGCATTAATAAAAGTGTACACTTGCAGTACAATAAAATTAATTTGCTTTTCCTCCCTTTAGAACAGTATCTATAAGAATATACATAACGCAGTAATGGTCTTGCTCCTAGTTAGCCGCCATCTTCAGGAAGCTCACCTGACAGCGGCTCTTGATATCAAATTTTTACACGCTGGATCTTTAAAAGTCAGATTGACAAAGCAAAATTGTTACAATGACGCACAACCCAAAAAAAAACCCTGCATATTTAGCCCTCTGTTTACAACCAGTAAAGTTGTTATTGGTGAGAATGTGTCAATGTTATGTAGATAACTTGTAAATAATCCAACTGTCCATCCAACTCTATACATTTTTCATTTTTTAAATTTTACTTCTTTATTTCTTTTTAATTAATGAAATTTTCCTTCTCAGTGCACTATATCTGCAGGTGTCACTCGGGTGCGGCCTCCCTCACTGGACGGGAATGTTTGCACAGGGATAAAGGGTGCCGTTCCCAAGGAGCGTCTGTTTGCCTGTTTGTCGCTCCGAGTCGGGTCACACCATAGCAAAGCAGCTGAGCGCCCGCTGATCTGACCGCATGCGGACCAGGTTAGATAATCACCTGACCTGCTTATCAGCGCCGCGGCAACAGAGCCCCCCCGCTAACGGGCACAGCCGAGGCCCATTCATTTCAATGTAATTGCTCTCGCAGCGCAAACACAGAAAAAGCTTTTGACTTGTGCATTTTGTGTCCCAAAGAGCGTGTAGCACCTCACACCATGCCACTGTAACCCCCATGATGCATCAGGATTCATCAGCCAAACAGAACGAGCCAAGACCCTGTAGCAATGAACAACGCCGTGACGTCATGCTGGGATTCTAAAAACTCTTTTCTGGCCTTTTTAATTTTTTGAAAAACTAAAAGTCCATGACTGAAAAATCTGCAGTAGACAGATTTGCTATGAACCGCGTTTCAGGTCAAAGGTCATCCTGTCAGCCGTTTTACAGGCTTGTATTTTGTATCGCGAATGAGAAAAATGCTTTTTGGTCCGCTCGAGGTACTTGGTTGCAGTACCTTGAATAGCCACCGGGGGAAAAAAACAAATCGTCTTGCTGCCATATTAGCCAACCTGGTGTCAAGTTCTTGTACTACATCCATGGGAGCAGCGTTCCGAATGATTCTGGGGAGGAATTGTATTTTAAGAGTGTTTTAGGGAGAAGAAGAAGAAGCTCGTTAAGAAAGAGAGGAGGAAGAAGGACGCACACACACACACACACAGTCTCCCGCAGGAAACCCTCACTCACTGTGCAAGCAGAACAAACTGGTTTGTCTGGTCAACCAGTTTGTTCGGCGCTGAAACTCAAATCAGCTGCGTGTCTGTGTTTGTCCAAGCTCACAGCTGCAGCCAAAGGAGAGAAAGATGAGCGCAGTGTGAGAATGTTGGCATCCCCGTGTGTGTGCGTGCATGTGTATGTGAGTGTGTGTTGGAGTGAGGAAACAAAAAGGAAGTTGGAAATGGAATGTGCGCGGCTCACTGTGTGCTTCCTGACTCCCCGATAGCAGACAGGAAGTGAGTCCCGGCGCTCACAATCTAGTGGAAAGATCGGCTCTGCTGCCGTTGTTTTGCCACATCGACTCACTTTAACTTGCCTGTGTATGTGTGTGTGTGTGTGTGTGTGTGTGTGTTAGCCGGTCTTCCTTTTTCACGTAGCCACGCCCGTTTACCCAGCATGCCTCACTCTTTTAATGACGAGAGCAAACACAGGCCATCAGCTGCTGCAGGGTTGCTGTTTTTTTCTTTAAGTGCTCGGCTTTTATTGGCGTCAGCTGCCCAGGACGAGGTCATGTGACTCTGTGTTGTGCATTAGTTCCCGTGACGACGTCAGATTGTCCCTGTGACGCTGCAGACGGCTCCCCCCCCTCCCCTCCCCTCTCCTCTGTCATTCTGTTGGGCACTAATTTGTATGTCAGCGACGTCACAAAGGGACAATTTGACCCGCCCTCGGCTCAGCGAACAACCATCTGTTGGCTCGGCCCCCTGAAACCTCCTCGTTCGTCAATGTCCCAGCAGGAGACAGGCTGCGGGCTAAAGGTGCTGTTTTCGCAGATTTGTCACACGAGGATGCGAGCAAGATCTGAAAACCTTAAGAAGCCTGAGTTATGTGTGTATAACCTGTACACATATATTTACATATATATAGATGTATATACACAGACGCACATATACTGTATGTATGTATGTATACATACTTATACACACAAACATATATGTGTATATATACATATATATATACATACATAGTCAGCTAAAATAAAGTATAAACACATCAGGATAAGGAAAAACTTGATAAACAGTTCATTTGTACTTCTATACATATTGATACTTCTTTGGGAGTTTGATCAAATTACAATAAGACTGCGTACTGTCGTATCTTCTATTTCCCCACAGGTGGCGTCACCCTCAAAAATGCAAGTGTTTAGGTTTAACCAACGTTACCCCAGCAGTAGTTCTGCCATACACATCAATCAGTCTGGAAGTCACCAGTGGCCACCACCACTTTGAGCACCTCTAGTCATTGCAGAGGCCAAAGGTCGCCTGGATTCATTTGGTGATGCATGAATAGATATGTACTAAAATCATTCCAAATTGGGAAACTACAAATACATTTGCCATTGAAATAGTTTTTTCTTTTCCTGATGTGTATATATTATTTATTTTGGCTCTGACTCTATACACACACACACACACACACACACACACACATATATATGTATTTTTTGAACGGTCGTCGAGCACTCTCTCATTTCTCGGCTTGGTTTCTCTGATTCGAAAGGAGGAAAAAAAAGGATTGAAGTTTTGTTTGCCCTTTAAAGGTTGAGCAGGTTTAGTTCTCAGCCACCAGCGTCAGAGTGGAAAGTATCAGTCGACTCAGGTTGCCACACTCCCGCGCGCACACACACACACACACACACACACACACACACACACACATTTCTACGCCAGAGCAGGAAGTCCACAGGTGTCAGAATGAGGAAGAAGTTGCTGAAAGGAGTCACAGGTTATTGTTCGTTTTCTTGATGGAATTCACGATTGTTCCTCCTGCCCACATCGACGTTCCACCTCCTGTCTGCGGCTTGCCGCCGTCCGTCCGTCCGTCCTTCCGTTAGCCCTAGACTTGGGCCAAACCTAAATATCGCAATAAAAAAACTCTCATGGAAACACCTAAACTTGGAAAAACCTCTCAAATATGGCTGAAAGGTTTTTTGGTCTCATGAGGTGGTTTTCAGACGTATCGATATCGAGGTATATCGCAAAAGTGTCATGGAAAAACTTTTTTTTGCATTTACACGTCAGCAAACGTGACGTATGGGGTCACGTGACCAGTTCACCTTCAATGACAGTGGCGCATTATGTTTGGACAGAGGAGGAGACGGAATATTTTTACAAGTAATCATAGAGAAAAATATAACAACCATTGTTGACAGTAAACAAACGTAAGTCGCTTGACACCATTCAATGGAAACATCTGAAAAAATTGCAATTGTACTGAAATTTTAGAAATGTCGCTTTTATTTTGCGAACAACTGTCACGGAAACGCAGCGAGTGCCTGTCCTGCCAGGACGCTGAGCCTGGCCTGCAGCCAGCTGCTCACTTCTGGGCATAATGTGAATGTAGAACAGTTTGTATTTTGTGGTTTTATTTCCTGTTTCTTCCTGCCACTTCAGACAGGCCTGCCATGCGGCCAACGCAATTATTGTGAGGGTTTATTAAATTATCTAACTCTATTACCTAACAAGTGAATTCCTCTAACCGCGTTAGAAATGCGGCTGAATCTGTTTTTTGTTTCTTTGCATCAGCAAGTCGTCCAGCACAGCTTTGTCTCAGCTCCTCTTCTTCCTCTTTTTGTTTTTCTCCTTCATCTTTTATTTATTCATTTACTTATTTACTGCTTTTGTTGAGCTGTGTTGTTCAGCGTTGTTTTTGGAATGTGATTGTGAATGAGAGCAGCAATTAAATGTTGATTTTGAAAAATCAACAAAAAATCTTCTCCTTCGCCTTCTTCTCCTCCTCCTCATCCTCCTCCTTCTGCTCCTTCTTCTTCGTCTTCTTCTCCATCACTGTACACCCGGACTTGTAAGATTCATCCCTGTGGCTCTGTTTTGTTTTGTGCATCTTCGTCCTTCTCCGGTTTCTACAATTGTGAAAAGTGTCATTTCATCGGCGGTTTGATGACATAATCACGATTGAGGGATAATCTGAGTGCAGAGAGAGAGAGTGCAGTGTCCAGTCGATGCCGGCTGGCTCGGTCGGTCGATGTGTGGAACGGTGAATCTCATGCGCTTGGCGTTATTCCAGTTGAAGGAAAGGGTGAACGGAAACGGAGTGAATAAGCAGGATTTTGATGGATGGTGGGATGGAGGCAGAGGGCGGCGCTGAGGCTAAACGTCGTATTTCATCTTAATCCAGACTCTGCGGCTCGGCCTAATACCTGGAAGCGATCCATCAGGTGATCGATGGTGGGGATGCAGGGAGGAGGAGGAGGAGAAGGAGAAGATGAAGAGAAGAGGTAAAAGAGGGGGAGAAAGAGAAGAGGAGGAGAAGAAGCAGAGAAGGATGAGTAGAAGAAGAGGAGGAGGGGGGAAGGAGGAAAACAGGATGAGGAAAGAGGTGGAGGAGAAGAGGGAGAGGAGGAAAGGAGGTGAGAAGAAGAGAAGAGGAGGAGGAAAAGAAGGGGAGAGTGGGAGGAGTAAGAGGAGAATAGGCAGAGAAGGAGGAGAAGAAGAGGTGGAGAAGTATGAAGAGAAGGAGAAGACGATGAGGAAAGATGTGGGGAAGGTGAAGACGAGGAGATGAGGCAGAGGATGAGAAGAGGAGGAAATGAGGGGGAGAGGTGGAGGAGGAGAAGAGAAGAAGAAGAGAAGAAGTGCAGGAGAAAAAGAGGAAAAGAAGAGGGGGAGGAGGAGGAAAGAAGTGGAGAAGGAGAAAGAGAAGAGGGGGAGATGAGGCAGAGAATGAGGAGAAGAAGTGGAGGAGGAGGAGAGGAGAAGGAGCCTTCAGCAGCAGCGAGACCCAATCAACCGCTAAAGATGATCCATGCGTGTTTTCCTGCCCGCTGGCCGACTCCAGTGTGATGGTGGCCGCCGCCTAATTGAGCCGTGACTCCTTGTTGCCTCTCGGCGGTGACCGAGTGAAGACCACACACTCGGCCGGCCAGCCAGCCAGCCAGCCAGCCAGCCAGCCAGCCAGCCAGCCAGCCAGCCAGCCAGCCAGCCAGCCAGTGCTCTCACAAGGCTGCAACAGCGCTCTGTTTTTTTCTCTGCGATTTCCTGGAAGCTCTGCTCACCAGCAGGGAGAGAGCGACCGAGCGAGAGAGCGAGCGATGGACGTAGTTCTGTTTTTCAGCGAGAGCATCGCCAGAGACGGAGAGTTTCTCAGTTTCACGTCCAGAGTGACAAAAAACCATCGCAGCTTTTCAACGTGTTTCATTCACACACAAATCACTCATGATGAGGTGTTCCTCAACACTCTGACTCCGTTTATAGGCAGGTGACTTTGCTGCAGGGCGAAAAGGGTGTGTGTTTGTGTGTGTGTATGTGTGTGTGTATTACAGCTGGTTAAAGCTTAACCCTGCGAGAGGAAACAGCCAGACTCTGCTGCTGCTGCTGCTGCTGCCGCTGCTGCTGCTACTTGAGCTTCTGCTGCTGCTGCTGCTGCTGCTGCTGCTGCTTCTTCTGCTGCTGCCGCTGCTGCTCCTCAGGCGGAAGCTCTCAGGTGTATTTACACATGCTGATGATGTGGCTGTGTTTGCACACTGAGCTGCCGTCTCACACACACACACACACACACACACACACACACACACACACACACACACACACCTGCACCTTCCATCGACAACACCCTCCTCCCCCTCACACATACACATTCTTCGGAACCCTGAAAGTGGTGGTTTCCACCGCAACGCTGGCATTTGTTGTCGACGAGTGAAACAGGTGCCGTGGGTCGTAGCATCACCTGATCGTACGGCCTGCTGACCTCACCGAACCCAAACCCACCCGGCCCCACCCTTGAACCTGCAGCATGGAGGAGGTCACACCAACAAAGGCTGGATCTGCTTGATTAAGGCCCGCAGAGCCTTTTGTTTATTTATTTATTCATTTATCATTGTAAAGCTCAGAGTGTTTCTCCGGTAAATTCCATGAAAAACTAAACGAAAACCCAGAGCTTATGGAAGATCAGGTCAAGTGACAACAAGTCGGCTGGGCAACAGTATGGACACTTTAACAAGCGCCACATCCGTCAACATGTGTGTGTATGTCATGTTGCAAAAGCGGGATGAGAGAGAGAGAGAGAGAGAGAGAGAGGCTAAAGATTACACGTCAGAGTCCAGCTGTTGACTCTCCCACAGGGTAAAAGCCTGAGCTGCAGATTACCCACCACCCCCACCTGCTCAGCACATCCATGAGCAGTTATTACACGCACGCACACACACAAACAAGCAGGAACTAACTGATAAAAAACTGATTTATCTCATTTTAGATCATCGCACATTGTTCTTGCCCATCATGTGGAAGTAGTATTTTCTTTTTTTCCCCCCCTTTTTTTTTTTCTTTCTTTCTTTCTTTCTTTCTTTCTTTCTTTCAGTATTCCACACTGAAGCAGACACTTAGCAGGTTAGCAGGTGTATCTTCTGCTAGGTTTCTTGCTGGGTTCAGGCTGTTTGCGTGCAGAGGGGAACAGGGCAGCATCACCTCTGCCACCTCTGTCAAAAAAAACTGGAATTCTATGAGCTCAGTTGGGTCTTTTCCCTTCCTTGTTGAACCTGTCTGAACCAGGACAACCCTGAACTGACAAGCAACTATTATTATTATTATTATTATTATTATTATTATTATTATACATTAAAAACAGCCATCAAGTTGCCACGATGCCTCTTAATTTAATTACAATGTTCATCTCAGATTATAATCTCCTAATAAAAACAAAAAACCTTTTCTGGGTGTTGACAGTCCAGTGTCCAGTGTGTGTGTTTGTGTGTGTGTGTGCAGTTGACCTACCTGGGCTTGGGAGGCCGGTGCTGCCGGGGACGCAGCAGAGCATCAGGACGGCGGCAGCGGGCAGCAGCAGCGGCGCAGCCCGGAGCAGGCGCGCGGTCCTCGGGCTGGGCAGCAGCAGCATCCTGGGGGGTCTTCTCCTGGAGACGGACGGCGCTGTTGTTGTTGCTCTCCAGTTCTTGTCAGTCCCCCATCGCTTCGACGCTCGGTCGTGTTTTGTACTCGTCCTGCTAAAAGTGTATTATCTTTGTTGTTGTTTTTTGTTGTGTTTGTTTTAAAGCGACGTCTTCGGCACAGCACCGAGGCGGCTCCGTCCTCGCTGAGCGCTCGCCGCTTAATCCGCGGCGGGGCTAAAGATAGCAGAGCCCCGGGCGGAGAGAGAGGGAGGGAGGGAGGAAGGAGGAGGAGCAGCGGCTCGCAAATCCCTCGGAGTAACAAGTGTCGTCCGTTGCATTCCAAACTTTTCCTCAGTCTCCTACCTTAAAGGTCCAGTGGGTCAAATTGGGCTTTGATTTATGATTTTTATGTTGGTAAAAGCTTAACTTAACTTAACCTGCAATAAATACGTTAGTAAAAGTGTATACCCGCAGCACAACAAAAGTAATTTGTTTTTCCTACCCTTAGAACGGTTCTCGTATATATTTATAAGAATATCCCCACTAGGGGGCGCACTACACAAACGCAAATGTTGCGTAGGCCTAGAAAGGCCCGTGTCATGGACAAGTCACCAGGTCACCGCAGGGCCACATGGAAAGACTGGTGGTCACACTTTTTACTCTTTTGCGAATTGCTCAACATTTCAACATATTTCAGTAGTCACTCCTCCATTAAATTGAAGCTTATGGTCTTGTCTTGAAATGGCCATCCCTGTTTTTTAGGCTACAAACACCAAATATGTTTTAAAAAGAAAACCTTGTTTATTATAAGCAACAACAAAAAAAATCTAAGCCGCTTGGGAGCCAAAAGAACCGGCTCTTTTTAGTGAGCCGAGCCAAAAGAACCGGTTCTCTTTAAAGTGACGTAATTCCCATCGCTACTCCCTGCTTCAGGATGAGCCTCGAGGACTCCAGGTCCAGGGGGGGGGGAAAAAAAAAAGAAAAACTACAAGTCCCAGGTGTTGTGACGCCCCCTGCTCTCAGCCAATCACAGGCTCTACCCGTTGTGCGGTTTGTTTTTTCGGAGTAAGTCCCTCCCCTCCCGCCTTGTTTTGGGACCGTCAGTTCCCCACGTGTGCAGCAGCAGCAGAGAGAGGTGATCGTCCCGGCCGCAGCTCGCTCGGCGCCCCTCACTCACTCGGTCCCGACACGGCAGCACCTTCTTCCAGCCAGGCGGGCGCAGACAACAGACAACATGTCAGCGGGGAGCCAGAGTAGCAGGAGCCGCGACATCCCGGCCGTCCGCCGGGTCGCCGTGCACGACTCGGCCCACATGCCCCAGGAGTACTCCACCACTCCCGGAGGGACGATGTTCAGCACCACGCCAGGAGGTAACAAGTGTGACGTCACACTCCCAGTCGCAATCTTTGGACCTGTTGCCTGAAGTTGGTTATTTGGGTACTTTCAACCGACTTTTGCAACAGTATGAGACTCTCTCTCTCTCTCTCTCTCTCTCTCCCCCCGCCCCCCTTTCTCTCTTTTTCTGTATCTCTGTGCGTTCCAACATCTGCATGGAGACTTGCAAACACGCTGAAATGCATTTAATCTTGCACATCTTTGGCCGTTGACTGGCAGTTTTTCCACCACATTGCTGGCAATAATAGGGAGGCATTTCCTCTTAGTAATCTTTCTCTTTTTGAGGATCTTCAATTGAAGCAGGTGTGAAGCAGGCAGTTTGAGCATGCTGCAGGTGACCCCTGGCTCGCTTGCTGGCTCTGCGGGTCCGTCAATGTTTCCCCTGTCAATGTTTGACAGACAGACATTACAAGGTGCCTACTGTTTAGGGTTAAAGAGCGAAATGAAGACTTGGCCTGACCGACAACATCCTGCCGTGGCAAATGTCTGTGCTGTTAATTTACAGCACAGTGACTCAAACAAGAGGTCGCCCTACGACTTTTTAATAAGCTTCTATTAAATTCAAAAAAAGACATTGGGACAGGAACTACATCTAAGCGACTATCCACACAAATTTCCTATTCAATGACAGTATGAACGTGCGCCTGCTGAGCTCTTTGGAGCTATGTGAGACCCCATTCATAGTCCAAAGGGTTTTAATCAGGGTGGCATCAATCACGTTCTCTTATCTTTGAAATGATATGACCTAATGCTGGATGATCATGTTTTGTTTGTGTTCTCCCAGCATATTAGTGACACCCCATTGTACAGTTGCGATTTGAAGGTGTTTCCATTGAACTGTGTGAAGCGTATAAGCCATAATTCTCGTAAGATCTCGTCCCGCGAGCAAGGATGGAGGTACAAAAATCTTTGCGATGAATCGATGCGACAAATTGATGATTTATTATTATTATTATTATTATTATTATTAGTAGTAGTAGTAGTAGTAGTAGTAATATCATTATTATTATTTACTCACTTGTTCATTTTCAATCTGGCTAAGCTTCTTTCTCTTGACCTATAATCCACTGCTCGGTCTCAACCCTGAGAAATCTCACACATGGCAATGCGACCGGTTTTTTGCCGCCGCGGCGTGTGAATGGTGACACTCAGCACACGTGTGGTTAGTACTGATATCGTGTTCCGTCCACACGGTGGGACAGACTGATCAGCTGATAAAAATGAACTGGGACGACCTCCGCCGGTGTCACAGAGGCCAAAAAAAAGAGGTCACGCGTCACAAGAAGAGATGAGCGTTGTGCATTTTTGCTTCAGTTTTTTTTCCTTCTCATGTTGAACAACATCCTGTTTTAAAAAAAAAGGTTTGCCAGTTTTCATTGTTACTTGTTAAAGAAGTAAAATATTTTATTTTCGTCATTACTTTCATTTCATTCATTGTACTTTGTGTGTCTGCTTTTTTTTTCTCCTCCGACCTACAGGCACCAGGATCATCTACGACAGAAAGTTCCTGTTGCAGTGTCGGACGTCCCCTCTGACTCACACGCCCCCCAAGATGCCCGACATCCCGGGAGTCACCCGGGCACTCAAGCCCGACTCCTCCCGGGACGCCATCAAGCCCAAGCAAACGCTCTGCAACAACAGCGAGCGGAAGCTCCGCGCGGACGAGAGCGCAGGTACAGCATTTCTCGAGTCACCTGAACCCCAAGCAGATCCGTCCCAGTGTTTCTACTCAGTGGCTCTGTCTCCCTCTGTTCCCAGATGATGCCCAGTTTGAAATGGACATGTGAGGACGACGACAAGAATGATCAACGGTTATGTTATTGTTTTATTTTGTTTGTTTACAGTGGGAAAATAGGAAGGGGAGCTGTGTGGGAGGGGGTGCATGGTTAATGGTTAATGACTTTTAAATGTTTAAGACAAATTCTAAGTGGTGTATAAGTTGTTTCTGTTCTCCAGCAGATTTCTCACTTTGCACAATATGCCACATACTTGTAAATGTATGTAAAGTCAGCCTTATAAAAAATATTAAATTGTTAATATTTTACTTATTCTTTACTTTGACTTTTTATTTTGAAAGGGTTATTAGTGCGCAGGTTTGTCAGCTTGCTGATTGGCCACAGGGGGGCGTCAGAGCAAGACGGGCGATGAAGTAACTGCGGAGCAGCACGACTTGGATGAAGGAGGTTTCCTGGGCTCAAAGTGAATCTAAGTGACGACACTGACAATTGTCAAATCTACTATCAGGCTCTTTGTTTTCCCTCCCAAAACTTTACACAAGCGACAACGTGATACGCTTCATTGTTCTTTCCGTCATAATCCTGTATTTTATTATGTATAAGCTGTCAGAGGAAGAATTTGAATCTCTCTACTGATGAGAGGCGCATGTTTTAGTTCCCACTTTACTAAAAAAAAAATATCATAAAGAAATTGAATTTCCCATGTTTGTATTCATCTTTCTAGTCAGATTATTGCATACATTTATGTTGAAGTATGCATCAAAGCGATAAAAAATTGCAGGAAAATTTTCAGTTTCAATTCACCTTATCTGTAATGAAAATGCACCGAAACGCCGTGTTTAACATTAAAAAATAATTTATTGTAAATCTTGCATATACATCATATTCAGCCAGGTCAATGTGACCCAAACGTCTCCATTCAGTTCCCACTCATCCAACAGCTTCCTCAGCCGTCTTTTAAGAACTCATCCAGTGCTTCAGTCAGTGGCCACGCTGTGTGACACTCCAAGAAACGGGGTCACTCGGCCTCCTGCAAATCAAGTTTTGTCTTTGCGTCCGCGATGGCGTCCGCGATATTCAGCCAGTCCGGTTTAGCTTTGTGTGCGTCGGTCGTGGAGCTGGTCTCTCTGGTACCGGCAGCGAGCGCTTGGCTCTCAGTGGCAGCCGCACTCCTTCACCACCATGTTCTCGTGATGCCTCATGACCATCTGGCCGTTCTCAAAGTAGAGCATGGAGAGCGGAGCCAGGCGGGTGGGGACGCAGGACAGGCATGGCACTGAGTCTGGATGATGCAGCTTCAGCAGGCTCTGTAGGGGGGGGGCAGAGAGGAAACAGCAGTGTTAGAACCAGTGGGCGGAGACAGAAAATGTTTTCTTTGGGGTGTCCAGGGTGAGATGACGTAGCCAATAAATTGATACCTGAAATGTCTGCATGACTGTTTTTGTTCTTCTGAAGAAAAACACGTTAAATAACTCTAAATATGCTTTTTAGGAAAGGTGGCTATTTTGAAGAACTTAAATATAAAACGTGTTTGAGTTATTTTACACTTTTATTGTTTCCTGCATAATTCCATGTGTGTTCATACGGAGTTTTGATGCCTTCAGTGAGAAACTGGAATGTCAATAGTCATGAGAATGAAAGAAAATTCATTCAATTCATAGGGTGTGTTGACTGATAGTGTGTATATATATATATATATATATATATATATATATATATATATATAAATAAATTTTCTTTATTTTTAAAAAAATCTTACCTGCATGTAGGCGTGGTTGGTCGGCGTGAAGGTCTCGTCCACTGGCGTGGGGCAGTTGCCCTCACAGCGATAGGCGTTGTAGCGTTTGGGGTAGACGATCCATTCGCTCCAGCCGAGCTTCTCGAAGTCCACCCACATGTCCACCTTCCTGCAGGGGGCGCCCTTCTCCACCTCCTGCTCCTGCGTGTGGCCGCTGGCCGGAGCGTCCTTGTCCACCCTCTGCCTCCTGGGTTGACTGCGGCTGCTGCTGCTGCTGCGGCGGTGGCGGCGGAGTTGGCGGTGGTGGTGGTGGTGCCTCCTGACCCGGCCAGCTCTGCTCCTGGTTCCGGGTCCAGAGTCCAGACTGACGTACTTGGAGTGCTCGGCCGTGTGGATGAGCGTGGGCGTCTGCTGGCTGCCGGCGGTCTGCCTGGAGAAGACCATCATCAGGACCCGGTTGGCGGTCAGGTGGTGGTGCACCTCCTCCTCCTCCTCCTCCTCTGCCGCCGCTTCCACCACCTCCTTCACCTCCTCTAAGTCCTCCAGGCCCTGCTCCTCCTGCAACCAGCGACGCAGCATCTGCGTGGCGTTGAGCACCTCCCAGGAGGACGAGGAGAGGCCGGCGCTGGGACCAGCCCTGAGACGGCCCAGGAGCAGCCTCCTCTCTGGGCACCGCTGGCCCCGGCACTGGCCCCCGTGGGAGTGGTAGACGTCCACCCAGGCTCCAGGGGATTGTGAGAAGGCGGGCAGGCGGACGCGAAGCTCCGCCAGGTGGACGTGGTCGCTGGCGGACATGGAGGACAGGTCAAAGTCGATGGACCACCTCTCGCCCCTCTGCTGGCAGCCTGGAAAGTGATGAGAGGAGACAAAAGAGGTTTAGGATTTATTTTTTTCCAGTGGGGGAGGAGGTGGTGGGGGAGGGGGAGTGGGCTTGCAGCTTATGGCCTCAGTGGGGGTCCAGCATTCAGCCAGGGTTTGATTAAGATGAATGATTAAAGGGTTGAGGGTGGTTGCTGTTGTTGCTGGTGTTGTTTTCATTCACGCAGAAGAATAATGAGCTTGAACGTTAATCATCACTGACTAGTTTTTTTGTTTTTTTACATTAGCATTTCAACTGTGTGTGCTATGTGCAGTCACGTGACAGCAGAAGTAAAAAATGAGAAATGATAATGCATCAGTATCCTGAGTAGGAACAGAGAGACACACGCAGAAGTAGGAAGTGGTAAATATAGTGTGTAAGGTCCCTATACTCACTCTTGGCCACAAGGCTGATGACAGCGTCGGAGTCGTGCAGCGCCGGGTTGCTTTCCTCCACGGTGTGACTCACTCTGGCAGCCGCGGTTCGGTCCCGGTCCAGGTCTCGATCCCGATCCCGATCCTCGGTCAGCATGGTCCGGTACAGCTGCATCATGAGGAGCGGCGGCCTGGTCTGGTGCTGCCTCTGGTCCGAGCCTCTGGGTTCGGAGTCACTTCCACGGAGCAGCGTATTGGGCCGCATCCCAGGTTGGACCTGCGAGCCCAGCAGCGACTCCATCAGGAGAGGAAGAAGAAGAAGAAGATGAAGAACAAGTCGAGCCGAGCGTTCCATCCTGGCCAGTCTTGCAGGTGTGCTGCTCACGAGTAATGCGGCCGGGACGCCGCCAGCGGGTTTTATACCCGGCTGGCACCGCCCGCCTCTCCTCCATGACGGCCTTTGAAGTCAACTGTCACTCCGCGGCTGATGAAGGGCGTGCGTGTGATCCAAAGGCAGCGCTCCACTGTGTATCGAAACCCAGCGCGCCTCTTTATTGTGGCGCAAGTGTGAACGGGCGCAAACGGCGGCGGCTCTGATTGTCCCTTGTGGTGCATATGAGCGGTGCCTTTGATAGCGGCACATGACAGCAATATTAGTTAAGGAGATTATGGGGTTGGCAGCACAACTGCGCACTGATTAATTGTGGGGGTGGGGGTGGAGGGGCTGTGGGAGTTAATCAGAACAAACAACAGTGTTCATCCAGCCAGTTAGGAACCTGTTAGGGCACGGGCAAATAACACTGGGGTGAAGTGCAGGTCAGATTGTCCACCTCATATCGTAGCTACAATTGAGAACACGTTCTATAATTCAGGCATTTTAAAACAAGTCTGCGTGCCAGATGGTCAATACATACGTGTGTGTGTGTGTGTGTGTGCACTTTTAGTTTTCTCCACAAATGTAAAGTGCGTTATGTATAAAATCTATTATTATTATTATATAAAAGTTTTAAATAAAAAGGTAATGACTATCAATGGGTAGGGAAATGTCAATGCATTTTTAAAAAGTCGTTCCTTTGTGAACGTTTACAGTAAATTAAGACACGATAATCAAATCCAAACATGAGTAGCAGTAAAAATAACGTATATAACGGTAACAAACTTTTCTTTTATTTTTAATTCGTGATGACGTTTAATGATCCTTTTTGATCTGCGGACCGATGTTTGAATGTTTGGAAGGGTCCACAAATTCCGAGATGAAAAGCATCGCGCACCGTCGTTGTGTGAAATGCTCGTTAAAAAGCCGTTCATGTCCATCCAGAGGTCAGAGTGCACACTTTGACCTCAAAGGAAGACGGGGAGAACAGAAGCGTGAAGAAGCTTTGATTTCTGTTTGATGATTTCAAAGAAGGCAGCGAACAAACAGAGCAGTTAGTGGCCATTTATGGTGCTCTTTTTCTTTTCCAACGATTCATTATTGTCACATTGCAGAAATAACTAGAGAGAAATTTAAATGCCTTTAAAGTGTAACGGGGTGGCGCCTGTCACGTGCTGCGTGTGTTAGAGATTTATTTATGTTAAAATATACGATATAAATCTATCACATTTTTTTTTATTTTTATGGTGATATACGTGGTAAAAAAAAAAAAAAAAAAAAAATACGGCTGGTGACTGTCATTATCCCTGGCGCAATAAATAGAATTTACACACACACACACTATACAAACTGATTCGATTGAATGCTGCAGATTCTCATTTTCTGAAGATTACAAAAATTGAAGAAAAAACAAACAAAGAAAGTAACTGAACATCATTCGTGTCACGCGTGAGAAAATTTCCAAAGTTACTGGCGGTCAACGGCGGCGGAAGACTCGTGGCCACGCACACACGCGCACCTGCGTGCGTTTATTTAAGCGTTTCCTGTCAGGTGACGCCGTTTGGACTCGCCGTGAGCGGAGCGAGCCGAAATGGACGTAGCGCCCTTCCTTTCTTTCGTGACTCTGCTGGCGAGTCTGAGACTTTCTCGAGGTAAAACAAACACAAAAAAAACTAAACTTGATAAACAGATAAACCATCATACACGTTTTCTCTCACGTATTTTTGTACTTACTTTTGTACCCCTCACCCCGTGCCCAAAGTGTAAAAGCGGTCACTTTCTCTGTTGGTTAACACTAATGAGCCAAAATGGCGCCTTCCTCCGCCACGGCTGGTGTTAGATTTTTTGTTTTGTTTTGGGGTTTTCTTTAAGCGTAGTTAGCGTCACGTTGCTAACTCGTTGGTTACTTTCAGTGACACTTCTGACTTCAGCCACGTTTGTTGCGAAGGAAAGAGTCAACGGCACGTCACGAGGGCCAGCGTGTTTTTTGTTTTTGTTTTTGCAAGTTTAGTTAATAAATCTTTTCACATTGGCCCCGTTTTATTTAACTTTTTTTTTTTTTTTTTTTTTACAGTCCGTTAAAGCATAGTTCCAAGCAAATTAGGGTCAAAATCATTGCCTGAACTTCTCATATCTTGCCATTTTATTTTCAGTTCTTTGAGTTCTCTTTGACTCTCAGACACTGTGTCGGGATTTCCCCAGTGATTCTTTGAAGTTTAACCTGAGCGTCCATATCAGACGCTCTTGATAAATGGGATTTCCTAGAGATATTTGACAGTTTTCCATCTGCCTTCATCCCGTTTTCCTCGTCCTGTGTCTTCTCAGGCCAGTCTCCGGTTTGCCGCCAAAACCAGTGGCAGTGTGACGATGGTGACTGTATCCCTGATGTGTGGAAGTGTGATGGAGATGGAGACTGCCTGGATGGGTCAGATGAAATGGATTGTACAGGTCGGAAGTTCCTCCCCATAAAAGAAAAACCCTTCTGCCGCTACTGTTTATTTTATTAGTTATGTTGCCTCTTGTGTGCTTGAAATAAATACTGGCAACACGTGAACATTTTTGCCTTTGGGGGTTGATGATATTGCCGACTCAGGAGCTCCAAAACAAGAATCCTGACTGAGCGATGTCCTCTTCCCTCTAATTAAACTTTCCGGGTTTCGTTCTCCTGTTTACCACCAGACTCATTGGAATGTCCACCGAATCATTTCCTCTGCCGGGACTCCTTCGGCTGCGTCAGCTTGTCTGCCCGTTGCGACGGACAGATTCAGTGTCCGAGCGGCTCGGATGAGGAGAACTGTTCTCCTGCACAGGGCTGTTTGGAGTCTGACTGGACCTGTCGCAACCTCATGTGCATCCCCAGAGAGCGGCGGTGCGACAGTCGCAGCGACTGCACGGACGGTTCTGACGAAGAGGGCTGTGGTATGAGATACGATACGCTTCCTTTATCAAGTTTTTTCAACCTTCCTTGAGCCCGTCACAAGTGGCTGAAAAACACTGTCCTAAATAATACAAGTGCTTTATGTCATGGCCCCGCTTAGATTCCAGTGGCTGTCCCTACCTTATCGTCTCTTGTTCACAGGACAGTGTGCCGGGAATGCTGTACGTTGTCCCGATGGGACGTGTTTCCCCGCCGCAGCGCGGTGCGACGGCCAGAGTCACTGCTCAGACGGCAGCGACGAACCCGCATCCTGTGGTAGGAGGTCCTGAGAGGTCCATTTATGATTGACTGATGCCACGCAGAGAGAAAGTTTTATTTTTTAACTTTAATGTCACTTTTTTTTCTTGATGATGATCTGCGTTTCACTTCCCGCAGGGAAAATCTGCTCTGTAGACAACGGAGGCTGCAGCCACGTGTGTGTCGATGAAGCCAAAGGAGCACGATGTGCCTGTCCTGTCGGCTATGAGCTCTCTTCCAATTGGACCGACTGCGAAGGTGTGTGTGTGTGTGTGTGTGTGTGTGTGTGTGTGTGTGTGTGTGTGTGTGTGTGTGTGTGTGTGTGTGTGTGTGTGTGTGTGTGTGTGTGTGTGTGTGTGTGTGTGTGTGTGTGTGTGTGTGTGTGTGTGTGTGTGTGTGTGTGTCAAAAAACATAACCATACTTATTTTATTTTTTCATTTTAGTTGCAAGAAAAGTTCATTTTTCTGATTTTCATCTTTGGAAGATGAAAAATATAAACCTCTATTTTATATAATAGAGGCTTAATTTTGCAGATGTTAATTCATTTTTTTAATTTTTTTATTATTTTACTAATTTCTTCTTTACCCCAGATTTGGATGAATGTGCACCACCTGCTGCTCCATGCATGCATCTCTGCACCAACACGGGCGGTTCTTACTATTGCCAATGCAGGGAAGGGTTCAGATTGGATGGAAAGTCCACATGCTTGGTTACAGGTAAACAGTCCTGAGATTCACACCTGTTAACGAGACATCTTGGGCCTTTTTTTTCTGTCTTTCCAAAGATCAAACCAATCATCATGAAACGTAGCAAGACAAAAGGGCACAAATTTGTTAATTGGCTTCTTTGATGGCAAAAATCTCCAATTAGTATGAAAAAGATGAAAGATGTATCTCTGGACAATAGACTTGCAATACTGCAATTTAATATAAAGGTTTCTGAACATGTGGCTGAGTGGCGAGTTGTCCCTTTCACTTTGAAACTTTGTTCACTCTTGTGAAACGTCTGAATGATTACGCAAAACCCATTCAAGTAGAAATACTTATCACTGTGCCCTCCAGGCGGCGCTGTCTCCCTGCTGACTGTGCTGAGGAGCTCGTTGGGACTGGTGAATGTGAAGTCACGACACTTTGACGTGATCCAGACTTTGGCCTCCAACCCAGTGGCTCTGACCTCTGACGTTGCCAAAGGTTTGTTTTTCTGGGCCGACAATATAGGCAACATTTACAAGAGTGACGGACAGCGGAGCTCCACCCTCTACAGCGGTGCGTTGCAATATTTTCTGTATCAGACAGAAATTCACTTCTGTCCGCTGGTCCATTTTCACCGAACCAACCGACTGCTTCATCCCTGCCTCTGTTCAACAGGTGAGCCTGGAATCACAGGTCTGGCTTGCGATTGGCTCGCTGGGAACCTGTTCTGGGTTAATCAGAGGACAGAGTCTATTGGCATGCTGGCAGCCGACGGGAGCAACGCTGTGACGGTGCTTGGCAAGAACATCAGCCCGTCAGAAATCGTGCTGCTCCCTGTGGAGAGGTGTGGTTCGTCCTCGGTCCTACCGGGATTTGAATTTCTTTTTTTTTCTTTTCTTTTTTTCTTTTTTTTTAATGATGATACTGTGCTGCTGGTGGCCCCTCCTTGTCAAGATTAGTTCCACTATTTTCCGACCAATGAACGTATGAAAAAACGTATTATGTGCTTGCGTCATAGGCTGATGGTTAATTAACAAATAAGTATGTAGTTTAATAAGTATCTATGAAATACCTATCCTTTTATCTTTCAGTGATTTACAATAACAGCACAACGCTTATATTTTTGTGTTGACAAATTTTTGTTGTCGGCGTAATCTATTACGTTGACTAATTGTTGCAGCCCAGTCAAGATCCCTCCACTCTCTCTCTCTCTCTCTCTCTCTCTCCTTCGAAGCTCCATGTTTTGGTTGGATGGTGGACGGGAGGGCGCGCCCACACTAGAGAGGTCGTGGATGGACGGCTCGGACAGAGGCACCCTGGCCGTCCTCACCGCTCAGCAGGCCCACGGCCTCACCGCTGACGTAGCCGCCCGCAGACTTTACTGGATCAGCGACTTCAAGAGGGTGAGCTCGGGGCGAATAAAGGCCGTGAGAAAGCAATGGACCGTGTTGACAGAGTTGGCGCCCTCTAGTGGAGCGTGCTGGCTGTACCATCAAAATTTTCCAGCCATGTCCCTTGATCAAATGTGATCTCACTCTACTGCCCTCGCTTGAAAAAGTTTTGATTCGAAGGTACAGTGTGTAAAATTCTGCCATCTAGTGGTCAGATTTTTAGATTGGAGCGCTTCCGAGCTTGCCAGAGAACTACGGTGGCCTGCGCACCCAAACCTGGATACCTTGTCCACGTTCCTCTTCATTAGTTTATTAGAGGATGCCAACGTTCACCCCAAATATAAAACCTTCTGTCAGGCTGGCCAGATTGTCCACACGGGGCTTCCATAGGAATGTAGCGGGAGCAAGACCCTTGCTATATTTTTGATTATAACCCTAACTGTTCTATGGGTAGGAAAACCAAATGATTTTTTATTGTACTGCGAGTATACACTTTTCCTAATTTATTTAAGGGCAATATATTAAGCTTTTACCAATATAAAAATCATATATTAGGGCAATTTTTACACACTGGATCTTTTACGGTGAAACCTCATGTATACCTAAAGAAAAGAAGAAAAAAAAAACGAAAAAAAGAAACCTCATAACCGACGGTTGAGTCTGGGCGAGTTTCGTCTGAGCGTCTCTGATCCAGTCCATAGAGACGGTGAAGGCTGACGGAAGCGGCCGCAGCTCCTTCTTCGGGGTCTTCAGCAGGAGGCCGGCGCTGGCCTTGGCTGCGTTCGCCGGCTCCTTCTTCTGGGCAGACGAGACTGGACTGTGGCACGTCCGGCAGGATCTCTCAGGGCCAAAGGACTTCATATCCCCGGCAGAGCTGCCCGTGATGGCTGTCCACCACCAGCAGCAGCAGCCTCAGGGTTAGTAGAGCAGCACTTGGATAGAAGTGAAGGCAAAGCTTCTTGCCACTTCCTTCATTTAAAGTTCTAAAGGGATTGAAATTTGCATGGACTCTTCTCTTTTGTGTCATGCCAATGTTTTTTGTTTTTTTGTTTTGCACAACTAATCTATGTTCATGTTCAATCCACAGGCTCCTCTGCTTGTGCAAACGCTCCGTGTCAGCTGTGTCAGCTGACAAGGGCAAACCCACTGGGCTTCAAATGCACCTGTCCACCTTCCAAAGTACTGCTGTTTGATGGGGCCTGTGAAAGTAGGCTCACCAGGACTATATATACATATATACATGCATACATTTTTTTCAAAGCCAAATCCTCAGATTCTTTATCTTGCAATAATGTGTGTTTGCCTCCCGTGACTCCTTGTGGTTGTTTTATTGTGACATCGCCCCGCAGACCCGAGGTTCTTGTACGCCACCATGAGCGACATCATGATGGTGGAGTTCAGGGACACGACGGAGGCGGCGGTCTCGCAGTTCTTCGCCGCCCACGACGGCATCCTGTCGTTTGACCTGGACTGGCACCGGGACCGGCTGTACTGGGCCAACCAGGCTGGCCGCGTCCAACGCACAGGCCTGAGCCGGGTCGAGGCCGAGCTGGTCCCAACGCCTGTGGCAGGTTCGTAATCTCTGCTCCTTTTCCAAGGTTTGTCCCACCTGCCACCGGATTGGCTGTTCTGTAGCACGTGGTGCACCGTTCCCTCCTTGTCACTGGCTGAGTGAGAAAGGAGGAGCGCTTGGGGTTTTCGTGCAGTTGATGTGCTGAGTGAAAATGTTGCAGGAGAAATTAGGAGCGCACATTTTCGACCCTGGAGATTCTCAGCCCCCTCCCCACCCAACCCACCTCCGCCTATTCTGCCAGTTTGTCTGATCCAGGTCGACCAGAGGAGAGGGAACCTGTACTGGGTGTCATGTGACCAGAGCGTCCTCGGGATCACGACGGCGGACGGGCGAAACTCGCAGCGGCTGTACGAGGCAGCGGCGGCAGGGATGGTGCGCAGCCTGCACGTGGACTGGATGAGCGACATGGTGCTGTGGCTGGAGGAGGAGCGGCTCCTCGCCATGAGCGGCGCCGGCGGCCGGGCCAAAGAGCTGCTGCGGCTGGCCGGCGTGGGCAGCAGGGTGGACGTGGTCTTTGACGTCGGTGCCAACAGCCTGGTCTGGAACTCCAACCAGGAAGGTCGGTCATCATTATTAACTACTTGGACTCCACACCTTTTGTAAAAAAAAATATATATATTGTGTATCGGTGCATAACTAATAATCATTTTTTAAATAATGTTTATTGATATTCGGAGTGCTTTGTCTTCCAGGAGTGATGACTTTGGGTTTGCTGCAGGGCAGGAGGCACCGAGGCGTCCGGAGGTGGAACATCACCGGCTCCATCTTGGCCGCCTTGGAGCCATTCCTGTTGTCGCACTCTGATGATGTCATGACTCTTTGGGACCGCCGCGACGGCAGCGCTGTGCAGAGCGTAACCGTGGGGGCTCAAGTGCTGAGCGTGATTGCTGCAGTCAGGGAGATCAAAGGTCGGAACCAATCGTCCAGCTCGGTGTCGGGGTTGGGTTGGGGGTGGATGGATAAAAATCCTGCAGCCTCAGATTGAAAGGTCCAGTGTGTAATATTTGGAGATTTTGAGAAGAATTTTAGAATTCTTATGTTTTATATTGCAGCGCACTTTCGCTCGCCCACCCTCGCACTCTCCCTCTCTTCTCTTGCCAGTGAACTACACAAGCTTTCACAAGCAATACGAAGCATGTTGTCAGGTGACCTGGATTGTCCAGACCGGCTGCCTTAAAAATATGGCCGTGCAAGATGGCAACTAACTGGGAGAAATACCATTGTTATATGCATATTCTTTTGTGTGTGTGTCTATAGTTTAGTGTCGAGAAATACAAAATGCCGCACCGCAGAATATTGATACTTGTGTGAAATATTCATTTTTTCACTTAAATGTCCCTTTTTTAACATTCCATCGTCTTTGCCCCCAGCGGCCATCACGCCCGCCTGCCTGCCGCCCTCCATCCAGTGCCGCCACTCACCACTCTGCCTGCCGCCGGCCCTGCTGTGCAACGGCGAGCAGGACTGCCCTCACGGAGATGACGAGGTCGACTGCCCGGCTATCCCGCCAGCACTGAAGTGTCCGCCGGGTTCTAAGCGCTGCGCCGACGGCGCCGGCTGCGTTTTGCAAAGCCACGTGTGCGACGGCGAGAAGCACTGTCAGGACGGCTCGGACGAGCAAGCGTGCGGTGAGTGCGTTGGTTGGCATAGAAGTCTTATTTCTGTTAAAAACTTTTTTTTTTGTTTTTTGGTGTTTTGTTTTTTTTACTTCTGAGTCTGCTCCTGGCCTATGTTTGTCCAGACACCGAGGCGGCGCCAGTTGTCCTGCTACAGCCGAGTGCAGAGCCAGCGCTGGTCCGCCAGAGCCCCCCTGCGGCCTGCCACAGCCCCGAGGTGCCGTGTCCCCGGTCCACCGTCCACCTCTGCGTCGCCCCCGGCCAGTTCTGCGACGGCCAGTACGACTGTCCAGATGGCTTCGACGAGCGCAACTGTCTGACGTGTCCGTCGAGTGGTGAGCCGTCCTCCGCCTTGGTCCTTGTCCCACAAGAAAAATTCCTTGACGTCTTTGTAATTAATTAAAGTAACTGGAATCTTAAAAATATTTTCTTAAATGAGGATAGTTTTAATTGCTGCTTATGTTCCTTTATTTTTTTAAATTTTATTTCTTAATATTTATTTTATTTATTCACATTTATTCATTTATTTTCATTTACTTATCTATTTTCTTCCTAAATATTTTGTCTTTCTTTATTTTCTTTCTTTACATTTATCTATTTTTGTCTTATTTATTTCATTTATTCATTTATTATTTCTTCATTAGTATTTATTTTTTCTTATTTATTTTCAATTTTCTCTCTTCACATTCATTTATTTTTTCTTTCTTTCCTATTTATTTCATTCACTAACTCATTCATTCATTCATTTCAAAAGGTGATTTCCGCTGCCAGGATGGCCAGCGCTGCGTCTCCGGCACTCTGGTGTGCGACGGCCGGCCCGACTGTGGCGACGGCTCGGACGAGGATGACTGCGACAACGGCAGTGAGCATTTGATCGACTGAGTGTTGACCCGCCGGTCAAGTCTTCCAAGACATTGATGTTTCCACGCATGCTCTTGTCTCTTCCCGTCTTTCCCCCGTCTGAACGCAGACACAGTCCCTGCTAGTGACCTTGCTCCTGGCGCCGCCCTGCTGCCGCCGCCTCCGTCGCCCTGCAGCGGCTCAGACTTCCAGTGTCCCGGCTCGACACTCTGCATCAGTCCGGCTCAGTTCTGCGACGGCAAATACGACTGCGCCGACGGATCTGACGAGAAGTGTCAGGCCAGATGTCCCTATTCTAGTGAGCATTCCAGCACATATATACATGTAATACAGTGTTTTTCAACCACCGTCTGTTGTGAAGTAATGTCAGGTGTGCTGTAAAAAATGATCTAATTTCACTTAATTGGTCTAAAAAAATTGTAACATTCCATTGTTGAGTAACTGTGCTTTAAAAAGGCGTTTCTCACCTGATGGGTCGTGACCCATAAGTGAGTCGCAAAGTTGTTTTGATTGGGTCGCAGCTTCGTGGGCAGTTTCCTTTTTTCTTTTAAAGGGATTCTAAAATGTATATTTAAAAGTTTGAAAAACACTGCTGTGATATCCCATAATTTTCGTCTGCATCCTTCTTCAGCTGACTTCCCCTGCAGGGCCGGAGGGCGGTGCGTCCCCAGGACTCTGGTCTGTGATGGCCGTCCCGACTGCCTGGACGCCTCCGATGAGACAGACTGCCGTGCCGCAGCGCCACCTCCTGTTGCTCAGGGAGCAGCAGCAGCAGCAGCAGCAGTAGCGCCCCCTCCGGGTGCTCAGGCAGCAGCTGCGGCTGCGGCGCCCCCTCCTGGTGCTCAGGCAGCAGCAGCAGTGGCACCCCTCCAGGTGCTTGGGTAGCAGCAGCAGCAGCGGCGCCCCCTCCTGGTGCTCAGGCAGCAGCAGCAGTAGCAGCAGCGGCGCCCCCTCCAGCTGCTCAGGCAGAAGCGCCCCCTCCAGGTCCTCAGGCAGAGGCACCCCCTCCTGGTTCTCAGGCAACAGCAGTAGCAGCAGCAGCGCCCCCTTCTGGTGCTCAGCCAGTGGACTTGATGTGCCACATGCACAACGCCAGACTGTGTAGAGACGGCAGCGACTGCGTCCTAAACATACATGTGTGCGACGGAGAGGACGACTGTGCAGACGGATCAGATGAGGAGGGCTGCCCAAGCAGTTGCAGACCTGGTTGGCATTTTTTCTTTCTTTCTTTCTTTCTTTCCGTCTTTTCTCGTCTCTCAAAAGCACAACTAAAATTGTTAGATTGTCGACGCTGTCTGTCTGCCTGTCTTCCTGTCTGTCCTCCTGTCTGTCCTTATGTCCTGCTGTCTGTTTGTCTCCTTGTCTGTGCTTCCCCCTCAGGCGAGTTCCGGTGTGCCCACGGGAAGAGGTGCATCCCCGGGAGTCGGCGGTGCGACGGCTCGTCTGACTGCATCGACAACTCGGACGAGCAGGGCTGCCGTGTGCCATCTAGTACCTGCGAGCATCGCTGCACCGATGGCACCCGCTGCATCCCCAGCAAGTATGTGTGCGATGGAGAGACGGACTGCCTCGATGGCTCGGACGAACGCAACTGCGGTGAGGGACGTCGACGCCCCCTGGTGCTGAGGGGAGAAACTGCTACTGGCTCTGAGTGTTTTGCCGTTGTTTGGTTTTTGTTTTTTTGTTTTCTCTTATTATTATTATTATTTTTTTTTTTATTTAATTTATTTAGTTAAAACAAAACACAATGCAAACACAAACATTTCCATCTCCTGACTGAAAGGGAGCAGAAAGTAGAATAATCTTATTATCTTATTATCTGCCCCCCTTCACCCAAAGAAATATATTTACAAACAACACAAACAATCAAAATACTCAACAAACAAAAATACTTGCAAAATAATTTTCTCCTGTCAATTGTGGTGGAAATTATTTTCACTTAGTTCCTTAAGTGCCATGGATTTGGAGTGATTAATATGGAGTCCATTCTGACCATTGCTTTAAACATCGTATCTGTTTAGGAATTTTGTCAAACCTTCTCATAAATATTATTTTTATCTATTTTTAGCTGTTTTCATTTTTATCAAGAAATACCCCTGTTAAAAAAAAAGATAGATTGCATGTACATGTAAACGATTCAATGTCCTCATTCAATAATATTGTTAACTCTCCTCCTCCAGTACCGGTGGTCCTTGCCACCGCTGCCACCACCTGCGTCAGCCCGTCGCCTATCCGATGTCACGGCTCACTGACGTGCATCGCCGAGGCTCAGCTGTGCGACGGACAGCACGACTGCCCCAACGGATCCGACGAGCTCAACTGCGCCCCCCGGTGCGAGGACGCAGGTACTACCTGCCAGTCAAAACACACACTGGACATTTTTCAGTGGAAGTGAAGTGGCCCCCTGGTGGGCAGGGGTTGGGGGATCTTCTGAGAGGTTCTCTGCCTCTTCAGGGGGCTTCCTGTGCGGCGACGGGATGACGTGCCTTCCCAGGACTTGGGTGTGCGACGGTCGCGCCCACTGCGCCGACGGCTCGGATGAAAAGTTGTGTGCCGTCGCCGTTTCTACTGCTCCAGGTAGTGGCAATAAGTTCAATAAAAGGAAACAACTGAATATAGGATTCATTAAAGGTTTGTAAAGTGTGTAATATTTGGAGATTCTGAAGAAAAAACTGTGACATTAATGATTATGTTTTAGATTGCAGCGTCTTTCACTCTCTCTTTGTCCCCCTTCTGAGTTTGCCAGTGAACTACAGTGGCCTGCGCACCCAAACCTGGATATCTTGTCCACCTTCTTCTTTTTTGGTTTATTTGAAGACGCCAGCATTCACCCTAATTACAAAACGCAGAGTATACACATTCATTTATGTATGTATCGGCAGTATAAAGTTTTAAAGTAAACTTTTACCAGTATAAAAATCATAAATGAAGCCATATATGACACACTGGACCTTTAAGTCTTCATTTAACATACATGATTGTTGGTATTGTTCTTAGTACTCGTGTGAATTGCAAGCGGAGTCCACTTTTCCACGGCATCTCTGACTTTTCTCCTGACTGGTCTACGTGATTGGTTGTCCCCCGGTCTCCCCCTCCTCTTTGCAAAGCCCCTCCAATCCCCACCCCCACTCCCACCCCCATTCCCACCCCCTCCCCTTCCCTGGCCCCACTGAGCTGTGAATTAGGTTACCAGCTGTGCGACAACCGCCTGGAGTGCGTGATGTTCGACCACGTGTGTGACGGGGAAGAGGACTGCTTTGACGGCTCCGACGAGGAGCGCTGCGCCTCCCAGTGCTCTCAGGGTGAGAGGTGTTCCCTAACCCTGCTGCTGCTGGGGGCACCGCCATATTCAAATCAAATCAAACTTTATTTATAAAGCACTTTTCACACAAAGCCAAAGGAAATTGGTTGAATCTGGGAAACCCTTGACCACCCGCCTCCTCCCCCGCTTTTCTTTTTTTGTGCCCCTCAGCCGAGTTCCGCTGCGCTCACGGGCGGAAGTGCGTGGCGGCGGCGAGGGTGTGCGACGGCCGCGACGACTGCCAGGACCTGTCGGACGAGCGGGACTGCGAGCGGAAGACGTCGGGGCTCTGCCACCACCGCTGCGACGGCGGCATCCGCTGCCTCCCCCACACCTTCCTGTGCGACGGCGAGGACGACTGCTCTGACGGCTCCGACGAGAAAAACTGTGGTAACGGAGGGGGACAAAAATTTATACTTTTACTTATACCCCCGCTGAAATTATTAATCACGAGCCTGATGGAGAAACGGTCAGGTGACGCCTCCTCTCACCTTGGCTCGGCTGGCCTGCCCCCCCTCCCCCCTCCAGCTGTGCGGGTCTGCCCTGCCGAGCTACCCTACCGCTGCGCCAGCGGCCAGTGTTTGTCGGAGGGTCTTCGCTGCGACGGCCACCCGGACTGCAGCGACCACTCGGACGAGTGGGGCTGCTCCAGGCCCCCGCACTGCCCCACGCAGCTGCGCTGTCCCAGCAGCCACGAGTGCCTGGAGAAGGAGTGGCTCTGCGACGGCGAGGACGACTGCAAGGACGGCTGGGACGAGAAGGTATAGAAATATATATATGTGCATTTTCGTGCACGTTACTCCAAGTTACTCCAGACTACACGACACTGCTGTGACTTGTATGTAGTGAGTTGGGGGCGGTTGGAGTGATTTCACAGACAGAGTCAACAGGATCAACAAAGGTGGCTGGAATGAAGTGACGTGCAGTGTCTCCGTGTGTGTCCAGAACTGCACGTCGCCAGCGGTGGTGGCGTGCATGGAGCACCAGTGGCAGTGTGGCGGTGACAGCGAGTGCATCCCCGTGTCCTGGAAGTGCGACGGCCAGGCCGACTGCCACAACAGCATGGACGAGGACCAATGTGAGCCAGTTTCCCTCTGTTATTAGTACGCAGGAGTTGTTGACCCTCCCAGGATGGCAGCAAGTCTGCACAGCACTGCTTGATCAGTATTTCTCGGCTCCCCATTGTGGTTCTTTGGTGTAATTGCAAGGGCTCTGTGAACATTGCGTTTCTAGAGATAGGATTATTTTATTCAGTTCTGACTGAGACCTTTTGAAACTGAGACAGTTCGCTCTTCTCCCATCTACACCTATGCCCCCTGCAGGCGGCAGGAGGAATTGTCCGGCCCACATGTATCAGTGCGGCAGCGGCGACTGCGTGCCCCCCAACGTGGTGTGCGACCGCGTCCGCAACTGCGTGGACGGCTCGGACGAGGGCAACGGCTGCCTCCGCCGCAACTGCACCCACCTGCTGGCCCCACGCTGCGAGCGCCTCTGTGTTAGCACCCCCGGTGGCCCGGTCAGTGCACTGCATCGCGACTAAATCGTCAGCCTGAGTCGTGTACCGCCGAGCTCACGCTTTGTCTTCTGTCCCAACCCCACAGAGGTGTTTCTGCCCCGCCGGGTTCAGACTCCACCCAAACACCGGCGCCTGCTCCGACACCAACGAATGTGTTGGCACGCGACACGAGTGCAAACACATCTGCGTCAATGCGCCGGGCTCCTACTCCTGTCGGTGCCACGCAGGCTTCTACCTGGAGCCAGACGGCACGAGCTGCAAAACCAAAGGTGAGACTTGCAGGGGCTAGAGTTGAAACTTTGGAGCAGCCTGTATACAAATTAAATGGTTGAAGGTCCAGTGTGCAAAATTTGGCCTGATTTATGATTTTTATATTGGTCAAAGCACAATATACTGCCCGTAAATTTATTAACGAAGAAGAAGAAGAAGAAGGAGGACGACGTATCCAGTTTTATGTGCGCAGGCCACCGTAGTTCGCTGGCAAGCTCGGGAGAGGGAGGGGGTGAGCAAAAGGCCACTTCAATCTAAAATTTCACCACTTGATGTTTTGCGGTTTCTTCTTCAAAATCTCCAAAGTTTACACACTGGACCTTAAAAACTTGGGAGCAGCCTGCATAAAAAATTAAAAAGGTTAAGATGAGTATTATTCACTACAGTCTGTCTGTCTGTTTGTCCCTCCCTCCAGACGAGCCTCTGCTGCTGGCGTCAGTGCAGTCGGAGCTGCTGCTGCTGGGCATCCACAGCGGCAGCCTGCGCCTCCTGCTGACCGCCAGGCGGCCCGTCTTCTCACTGGACTACAACTGGGAGCAGCAGCGGATCTACTGGCTGAGTCCCGACTACCAGAGCATCCACTGGACCGACACCAGGAGCCCCGACAGCAAGCGGACACTCATCAAAGGTTGGTCGGGGGGTGGAGGGTGTCGTCCTTCCACCTGAAGCCTGAAGGGGGCGGCGGCGTTTAAACACGTGCTCTATCGTCCCAGGGGTGAAGGCGGACTTCATCGCCGTGGACTGGGTGGGCGACAACCTGTACTGGGTGGACGGGCTGGTGGGCCAGATCCTGGCGGTGAGGCTCAGCAACAGCACGCTGAGGTCGCAGGAGTTCACGGTGGTGCTGGGGGAGGATCTGGAGCAGCCCAGCTCCCTGGTCCTGGTGCCTCACAGGGGGTGAGAACATCACCTCACAGCTGGTCCGCCTATCAGTCTGTCAGTCTGCTGAAAGCTGCTGCGCCCCCTCCCGTCCCTCTCCCACTCCCTCCAGGTTGATGCTGTGGTCGGAGATCGGCAGTTCCCCTCACATCGAGCGCTCTGGGATGGACGGCTCCAGGAGGAAGGTGGTGGTGAACCACTCCCTCAGCTGGCCCGCCGGCCTGGCCTACGACTTTGTGGACGGCCGGATGTTCTGGGCCGATGAGAAGCTGCGCTGCATTGGCTCGGCCACCCTGGACGGAGACGACATCAAGGTGATTGTTTCAGTCGGCTCAGACCTCCCAGGTTCCTCCACCGGGAGGTTGAGATTTTGAGCCTCCGTGGAGGAACCTGGGAGCTCTGAGCCAACCTTGACAACATGGCTCTCCTCCTCCTCCTCCGTCTGCCCCCAGATCCTTCAGCTGGCTGAGACCCCAGGCCCCTTCTCCGTGGCCGTCTTCAACGACAGGGTCTTCTGGTCGGACACCAAGCGGAGGACCATCCGATCGGCGGACAAGAACACCGGCAAGGACCAGAAGGTTCTGCTGAAGAGACCCGGACAGCCGTTTGGACTCAAAGTAACTCCGCAGTCTCTTCTCTCTTAGTGCTATTTGTGCCCTTTGTGATGTCACAAATGATTAGTCATTGGTAAAATTATGATTTTTTTTTCTTCTGTCAAGTCTACCAGAGGAACATCAGCTGACTCTCCCTCCTCCATTGGGGCGAATTAACTCTCTCTCTCTCTCCCCCCTCCCTCTCTCTCCCCCTACAGCTGATGCACGCCCTCTCGCAGCAGTCTCCCCCCAGCCCGTGCAAGAGGCTGCGCTGCTCCCACCTCTGCCTGCTGGGTCCAGCCATCAATACCAGGAGTCGGGGGGCCGCCAGGTGGGAGCTGTCGGCCGTGTGCCGCTGCCCCCGGGGGCTGATGCTGTCCCGGGACGGGGCCTCGTGCTCGCCCCCTGTCGACTCCTCCTTCATCCTGCTGCTGTCCCACAGCGCCATCCACCAGGTGGCCATCAGCACATTAGATTTAGCTTTGTCATTGCACACATGTCACAAGTACAAAGCAATGAAATGCAGTTTGCATCCAACCAGATGTGCCTAGCAGTGTCTTGCTATAAAGTGCAGGTATGAATGCCATAGATATGTGTGGAATACAGCAGGTTGAAAATATACAGGTGAGATTCCGATGAATATTGTGATACGATTAACAAGTAATTACCAAGTTAACAAGTCATTGCAATTCATTTAGATGATTGCAGCAAACAGTCTTGACAGGAGCTGCACCTGCATCTGCACCTTCACAACAGCTGTTTCTGTGAACCCCCCACTACCGCTCTCCCCTTCCCCCTCACAGCTTTACCTGCAGTCGGTGGCCCGGGAGGGCGTGGCCCTGAAGAAGATGCCCTCCCACCGACCGCTGCAGCTGCCGGGGCTGACGGAGGCGTCGCTGCTGGACGCGTCGGTCCACAACCTCGCCGTCTATGTGGCGGACGCGGCGCGCGGCACCGTGGACGTCCTGAAAGTGGGCGACGACCGCTCCAGGCAGGGCCTGGCGCCCGTCGGACAGGTCCTGAAGCTGACGGTGGGTCTGACAGTTGATGATCCCATATAATGATCTTGTATGATGATGTAAGCCGAGCAGATAAGTCAGATCATCTTTTTTTCTTTTGTCGTGCTCGGGGATTTCCACCCAAAAATTTTTCCTGTTTTTTTTTTTTTTTTTTTTCTTCTCTCTCGCCCACCAGGGCGAGCGAGTGACGGCGCTGGCGTTGGACTGGGTGACCTCTAACCTCTACTGGAGCAGCAGCCTCAGGCCCCACCTGCATGTCACCTCGCGCCAAGGCGGCCACACCGCCCTGCTGCTGCAGGGGGCGCTGCAGGTGATGTCCCGTCGCCAGTGAGGTCCTCCACTCCTCCTCCCTCCTTTTCTTTTATTTTTTTTGCCCATTATTCCATTTCTGTCCCTCAGGGCGCCACCTCGCTCGCCGTGCACCCGCCGTCGGGGAGGCTGTGCTTTGCGGTGGCCGGCGGCGGAGGGCGGAGCCTGGCGCAGGTGGCCTGCGCCTGGATGGACGGCCGCCGCAAGGCGGCGCTGTGGACCAGGGCGACGCTGCCCGTCTCGCTGGCATTCTCCGACGACGGGGCGACCGTCTACTGGGCCGACAGCGGTGAGTCAGGTCTCGGCGTCGCCTCTTTAGTTGGCGGGAAAACTAGACATCTCCGTCAACGGAACTTGTGTGTGTGTGTGTGTGTGTGTGTGTGTGTGTGTGTGTGTGTGTGTGTGTGTGTGTGTGTGTGTGTGTGTGTGTGTGTGTGTGTGCGCGTGCGTGCGTGTGTGTTTCCAGGCCAGGGCGTGATCAGCTGTGTGGGAGTGAACGGCTCGGGCTACCAGGAGATCCAGACGGGTCCGGGTCTTCTGGCCTCCTTCACTCACACCGACAACATGCTGCTGTGGGTCACCCTGCACAACGGTGAGCAAGGAAGCTTTGTTTTGGTTGGTTGGTTGTTGTTTTGATAAATCAAGTTTCTATACAGTAATCAACAAGAAACAGTCAAGTGAATCTATAGACAACCTTCATAACCTTGATCTCCATATTTATTAATGCTATAAACACAATTATTGAATAAATGAAGACTGTGTGTGCGTGTGTAGATGTCAGCAAACTGTGGTTCAGCGACGGCCTGCAGCCCAACCAGCTGTGGTTTGAGACCAGGACCAACCTGGTGGGAGCCAAGGCCTTCAGCGTCCACTCCCAGACAGGTGTGGCCCTCCTCCTCCTCCTCCTCCTCCTCCTCCTCCTCCTCTTTCCCTTTCCCCTTCTCCTACTCCTCAATCCCTGCTCCTACTCACTCTCCTCCTCTTTCCCCTCTTCCTCACCTCCTCTTCTTTCTTCTCTCCTCTTTTTCTTCCTGCTCCTTCCAACCTCCTCCTCTTCCTCCCTTCTCCTCCCTGCACCTCCTCTTCCTCCCCACCTCCCCCTCCTGCACTAGCTGTTAGCTGCTTCACTGCTTCATTTGAATGGAACAGAAACTTGTCCGACCAGTTTTTTCGTTCCACAAATCGGAAGTCCGTAGACAAAGAGAGAGGTGTGTGTGTTGAATGGACCGCAGGTCATGTGACACTTGCACAGGCGGAGCTCCTCCCTCATCTCTGCTTTGACACACACACACACACACACACACATTTCCTGATCCCTCTCCCTCCTCTTCCTCCTCCAGGAAGCAACAGCTGCTCTGACGGCGGCGGCTGTGCCCAGCTGTGCCTGGCCTTCCCTGGGGGCCGCACCTGCGCCTGTGGGCGGGGCTTCGTCCCGGCCACAGGCAACAGGTCCTGCTCACCGGTGCCCAGTGGCCAGGAGGACTGCAGCCAACAGGGGGGCGACTGCCAGTCGGGACCAGGTGGAGCTCCACCTGAAGGTCGTCGCTGTTTTCACATTTTGACTGTTTAGCCACAAATCACCAAGTTTATCTTATACGTGACTCCTCCTCCTCAGACTCAGACTCCGCCTCCTCCCGTAACATCAAAGTTCAGCCCCCTGCGCCTCCGCCCACCTCCTCCTTGGCGCCCCGGCCCGCCGCTGAAGGAGACAAAGAAGAGAAGTCGGTTCTCTCGGGGTCATGTGAGCAGCGACGCTGCCACGGCCGCGGTCGCTGCGCCGGCGCCGGCTGCCGGTGCCGCGCTGGCTTCACAGGGGAATTCTGCCAGGAGGCGGTCGGCGGGCGGAGCCACGGCGCCGCCCTGCTGGGCAGCCTCGTCCTCGCCATCCTGCTGGCGGCCGCCGCCTTCATCCTGCTCAAAAGGTACCGTGAGGTGGGGGGTAAATAGGGGCGGGGCCAGCAGCTGATGCTCTGTGATTGGACAGGAGAAGCTTCCGGGCGTTCGGCAGCAGCAAGTCGCCGGACAAACAGACGCTGATGGCCAACATGAGTCTGCAGGCTGGCCGGGACGAGTCGGATAGTGACGTGAGTGAGCACGCGTACGCACACACGCACACACACACACACACACACACACAGCATTGTTATTGCAGCACAATAACAACATTTTCATTTCCTTGATGATTTCTTGGACGATCTAGCTATCTGGTCTCTCTCTCCCTCTCTCTCTCCCTCACTCTTTCTCATTCTCTCACTCAGGCTGTCTCTCACTCTTACTCACTGTCTCACTCTCCCTTTCATTCACTCCCTCTCTCACTCTCTATCTTCCTCTGTCTGTTGAGATTGTTAATCGTCTGTTTCTGTCTCTGAGCTCCATCCTCTCACATTGGAGAGGACTCACTCGCTCACTCGCTCACTCACTCACTCACTCACTCGCTCCCAGCCCTCTGGTTTCTCTCCTCAGGAGCTGGACTCCCCTGTGGACGTGAAGAACCCGACGTCGCTGCAGCTCCAACACGCCAACTGACGGCGACGCAGAGAAGAATTCCTGCGTCGCAAGGAGAAGGAAAAAAAACAAGAGTTGTGGACAAATAAATTAATAAATACATATTGAAAACAAAATAAAGATGAAATCCATAAAATCCTCCGTCTGAGACAATTACATTTAAGTAGAATTATATGATGGAGAGGTCACGCCGAAGCCTCCCTTGCTGTGAGTGGAAACTGGGACAGACTTCCCAAGGGAGCTCACACACACACACACACTCACTCACTCACTCACTCACTCACTCACTCACTCACTCACACACACACACACAGGATCAGATTCCAGCAGGTGAGTTTGGAGGCCACAGAGACACGTTGGGAGAGTCGGGTGGAGACAGTTCAGTCCCAACCTGCCCTCTCCCCCAACACACACACACACACACCATCCGCCGCACAGCTGAAAACACGTGTTTTTCAGTTCTAGACCTGTCGAACTATTATCATCATTGTCATGAAGTTTATTTTACGCAGTTCACACAAATTAAATGCATTGTTTTCATGATTTTTCTTTTAAAATGTATTTTCTTTGTTCAGTTTATTTCTTTTAAAATTGAAGTTTTAGTGTGTTTAATGTGAGCTAAGTGTTAAAGTGTGTGTGTGTGTGACTCCTATCCTATTTAAGGCGACACAGGGAAGGGGCGGAGATTTGTGTGTATGCGTGCGTGTGTGTGCGCTGGCCGGGCAGGTACTAGCAGGTCTCTTCCTCTCCCCCTCCCTATTGTTACAGATTCCCTCACTGAGAGAGGGACCTCAGATTCCACAGGGACCTGCCACAAACACACTTACACACTCACACACACCAGGACGCGTGTTGGTCGACCGGGCCGTCTGAAAGTCTCCGACTCTCCAGGTGAGTTGTGAGTTTGTTGGCTGCTGACGAACTGGAAGCCTGCTGAGATGTTTGAGGAAGTTTTTTTTTTTACTGGGGACGACAAGCAGCAGCAGCAGCAGTGAACTTTAGTCTCAAGGTGTTTTTCTCTGCACCGCAGCCGACTGTGTTGCAACGAGCCGAGTGTGACTCGGGGATCAACGAGGCTTACATTTGAGATTGTCTAATCTGACTTTTTCGGTTTCTACACTCAAACGTTTTAGGTTTATTTGAACTTGAAGCTCTTTTTGATTTCATGCTGCTGCTGACTTTCGCTGACAACTTGACAATCGCGGTGTGAAATCACCTTTTACAACTGGGTGATGAGACACCCAGTTGTAAAAGGACAGTAGTGACAAATCCCGATGACGCAACTCAAGTTTGTCTTTTACATTTGGCTCGACCGCGGTTCCCTATTTGTGAAATGCCTGCGTTCATTTGTCTCTTTGTGGTATTTCCAAGTGAAATAACCTCCCGGGGCGCGACACCGCTCCCACAGCCAGAGTTGTTGGAAAGAATTTGTGTTCATGGTTCTATGTGTACGTCTGTGTGTGTCTGCGTGTGTCTCCAACACAACAGTCAGGACAGTTGTAGCTTCACGCCGTCGAGCAGGTGAAAAATCACGACTCACTGACTCGACAGAAGGGGAGGGGTGGCAGGTTGGGTGGGGTTGGTGGGGGAATGGGGAGGGGTGTCGTGTGGGAACTGCTTTTTCTCCAAATCAATCCATCCGCCGAAACTTTTTTTTTTTTTTTTTTTTGAAAACTTCATCTCGGAAGGGGAAGGTTGTGAAACTCACCCTTCAGTCAACAGAACCTCCTCTTTGCCTCCAGGGCTCCTCCAATCCTGCCTGTTTGCCATGTGACCTGGCGGCGGAGGTGGGAAGTAACAGAGTACAAATACTTTGTCAATGTACTTGAGTAAATTTTTTTCCCCAGGTATCTGTATTTAAGTTAGCTTTTTACTTTTTACTTTTCCTGTGGTTGAACACAAATATCTGTACTTTGTATTCGCTGGGAAAACATGCTTGTTACTTTTGTGTTGAAAAGATACAAACTCTGTTGAAAGTAATTCACTTTTCACCATTGTGCAAAATACCTGTCAATATTCCGGGGTTGGGAGGTTGCAGGGAGGTGAGAGTGCATTTCACGCCTCGGCCATCAGTGACGTCATATTTAGTCCACCCTAAATTAATACATTTAAATTTAGGGTGGGCTAAATTAATAAATTATTTAACTAATTAATTTTTCTTTGAGGGGGGTTGGATCCCCCCTGGAGCCCCCCTGTATTTCACACTCTGCTGATTACCATAGTTGTTGTTGTTCCTGCTCGAAGTGGAGCTATTTGAACCGTGCTGTTGTGTGGTTATATGTAATACTGGATCATATTTTACAAGGAGATTCCTTTTCGAGTTTCGACGAGTGCCTCGTTGCATCATTTTTTTTACTTGTTGCTTGACTACGTTTTGAAACCTTTCTTACTTTTCCTTGAGTAAAAGAGTTGAATTGGTACTTTTACTTACGAGAGATATTTTTACATAAGTATCCATACTCGGTGGTTGCCCAGAGGGGGGTGTGGCCTACCTTCACTAACTATGGCATTTTTTTTCAATGTACAAATGTAGGGAGTAAAAGTAAAAAAAATGTACTCAAGTACAATAACAAAGTATTTGTACTTTGTTACTTCCCAGAGAACTCAACCGTGTCCTTCCTCTTCCTCTTCCTCTTTCCCTCCAGCAGCATGGCCACTGCCGCCCTCCCCGCCGCTCCCCGGCCGCGGGGCATCGACTACAACCTGCCCACCTGCGGCGATGTGCAGTGCAGCGGCCGCGGCAGATGCGTGGTGCCACCCGGCGGCGGGGGCGACCTGGTGTGCGAGTGCAACCTGGGCTACCGCGGCGCCGCCTGCGAGGACACGGTGAACGGCGAGCTGAGCCTGCCGCTGACGCTCAGCGTGGTGGGCGTCATCATCGGCCTGCTGCTGCTGGCCTTCGTGGTGGCCAAGCTGAGGCAGCGGCAGAAGCGGCGGACGAGGTGAGGCTTTGTTTTGGGCCGTTAGGTCCAGGTTTTATTTATATATATATATATATATATATATATATATATATAGGGCCCTGTGTTGTTGTTGTTGGTGTAGTTTATTCTGGCAGATTCACTCAGCCGCAGCATCAAAGTTTTTCTTCTGATGTTCTCGAGTCAAACGTCAAGCAGTCGTCGCCGTCTACGCAACAAGTTGACGCCTCGTTCTTGTTGTGTTTCCTCCAGGAGAGCCGTGGCACAGAGTCAAGGCTACAACATTGTGCTGTGACGCCAACAAAGACCATTGTCTCAGCGTGTGTGCGTGCCCGTGTGTGTGTGTGTGTGTGTGTGTGTGAACCTGTTCCAAGAAGCAGATCTGTTTACCTGTGTGGTTTTCTATTTCCTTCAACTGTGTCCGTCAATAGCTTCAATTCTTTTTTTTTGTTTTCAAACCAATCCTGAACTTTTCAGAGAACACTTTATGGCAGGAAGTTCTTTTTTTTTGTTTTTTTGGCTCAGAAGGCCCGACGCACTTTAGCTGCAGGAAGTGTGCTTCAAAACCGACACGTGTGCACTTTGCCCCTCCCCCACCCCGCGTTCATTTTCCCTCATTCGCCTCCTTGGACATTTCTCGATCTTGAATCCATTTCGCTCTGCTGAGTCGGCGGAACAGAAACCGAGAAAGTCGCTAACGTGGCCTCGGATTTTTGGATTTTCTGTTACAGTGTATATAGTAAGCAGTTTGCAAAGTATCCGTCAATATTTGGGGGAGAGACGGGGGTTCCATCCTCCTCATTGTTACTTTATACCAGTCTAAACTTCCTTCAAGTGGACATGAAACAACAGAACAAACACTAAACAGGAATTGTGTTTGAGGATTTCCTGTATTTCACACACTGATTGTAGGATTTGCAGAGTTTATTTGGTTGCTGTTTAAAAAAAAATTCAACTCCACCTGTGTGTTGAATTGCTTCACTGCCAAATCACTGACTGGAAATGTGCCTTTTGTTTTTTAAACCACCACCACCACCACCATCTGTGTGTTAGTCAGTGAGGGCAGGTGTGCTCATGTGTGTTATCGCTGCAAAGTCCCAGAAGTTGCAGAACCATCGACCAGTTTCCACTCGACCAGCACCGAACCAGTGGAAGTCTCGCACCGGGACTCGCCTCCTCGGAAACAAATCCACTTTGATTTCTTCTCGGCGACATTTGTTCATTTCTCCCCTCGCCGTGATGTGGGCGTCGGCCTCCTCCTTTTCCAGAGAGCGAGAGACGGGAGACTCTGACGCTGTGGAGGAATTTAGCAACGAGGTTAAAGAGGACGCGGGAGGTGTGGGAGCCGCCTTGGATTTCAGACTCGCTCAGCGAAGACGACTGTGGAACTGAAGGTTTTCTCTCTCTTCACTGTTTGTTTCATTAGACTATTGTACTGAAAAGCATATCTACTTGTTTTTTGTTTTTGTTTTTTTGGCTACACACATTGTGTGTTTATAAATAAAGAAGCTTTTACCAACTTTTTACTATTCAAGAAATATCTGAATTTAATGCATGACTTGATAACTGCAGCAATAGATGCCCTGGAAAATCAGATTTTCTTTCGCATTCCATACGTTAAACTCTCTACTGACCCTCCAGCTCAGGCATGGGCAAACTACGGCCCGGGGACCATCTGTGGCCCATTAAGCTTTTTAATCCGAAGTCATTTCAATAAAGAGCTAAAAACCGTGGAGCTTCGAATTCACGTGTCTAAATGTGTTTGATTTTGGCTCTCGTTCAGCAAGATGACATAGCAAAATCTTCAAAAATTCCCATTTCCTGCTTCCTGTCAGTCAACTCTGCAGAGGTGGCTAAAATAAAAGTCCACCCCTCCTTGTGCGTAAAAGCTTTCACCCTCTGTGACATCACAAAGGGCAAATATTCTGTTTTCTGATATTTCCATACATTTGTATGGAATGGATACGGGGACTTCCAGAGTTGGATTTCTCAACGGTGGAAGGTGAACTGTCTGCCGGAGAGTTGGCTGCCTGCTGCTGTAGTTGGACCGGATGCTCCGACCTGACGTACCTCCAACCGGTCGGGCCGCATTGTCTGTGTTCTTAAGACAGAGTGAGAAAGAATCCTGCGCCGAGCAGCCCGACTGCATGTTTGTTTGTTTGGAGTGCGTCAGTGATGTCAAGCGGCCAATGACTGGTGGGGGCCAGCAGTCACCTGCTGCCTTCACCAGTCAGCATCTCCACCTGCTGCTGCCCTGACCAGTCGGTGTCTCCATCCGCTGCTCCCCTCACAGTCAGCGTCTCCGTAGATGCGTTTCCAAGTTTTTTCCAAGTAATCAAAGAGAAAAATATGACAACAATTCTTGACAGCAAACAAACGTAAACAAACAAAAGCAAACGTAATTCTCGTAAATCTCGCAGGACGAGATTTTACGAGAATTACGTCTTATGCGCTTCACACCATTGAATGGAAACACCTGAAAATCGCAATTGTACTTTGTCGACATGTTCGAAATATCGCTTTTATTTTGCAAAAAAATGTCATGGAAACGCAGCTACTGCTTTGGCGTCTAAACGCCCTCTTGTGGTCAAGAAGAGAACTGCAACAACACCAGTTTGTGGGAAAAAACGGTGCAAATTTAATAAAAACCAACTTGAATCACAGATACATCATCGGGACAGCATGGGGCCCCACCCACGCCCCACCAGTGTATTTACATAAAATCTGAGCAGAATAGTTTGTGTTGGTGGAAGGGTTGAGAGGAGAGAGTCATCCACGTTTCCTGCAGTCCCACTGTCCTCTCTCACTTTGACCTTTGGCCTCGATGTCACTCCAGTTCCTCACTGATCTGATGGGTCTACCGACTCTGGCCGCATCAGCAGGGTCTCTTGCTCCGCACACACTCAACACACTCTCGACTATATTATTATCATCCATTCATCCGTTTTCCATACCCGCTTCTTCCTGAACTCAGGGTCTCGTGGGTCTGCTGGAGCCTCTCCCAGCCGTCATAGGGTTACACAGGGTGGAGTTACACCCTGGACAAGTGGCCGGTTCATTGCAGGGCCACATAGAGACAAACAGCCATTCACACTCACACACACACACCTATGGACAATTTGGAGTTTCCAATACACCTCAAATGCATGTTTTGGAAGTGTGGGAGGAAGCCGGAGATCCTGGCAAGGACCCACGCAGACTCAGGGAAAACATGCCAACAGAAAGGTCCCAGCCTCGGAATGGAACCCACAACCTTCTTGCTGTGAGATTATCATTATCATCATTCATTATTATTATTATTTTTGTTGTTGTTAGATCTCCATATTTCCCTCCAAATAAGTCCTGACTCCCCCGACCCTCCGACCACCTTCCCCCGCCCCCTCACAGGTCGGCGTCGTAGGGTCTGCTGCTGACGGTGGTGTTGACGGAGCGCGCGGCGGGGCTCTTGGCGCGCGGGAAGGACACGTCGTCGTCGTCGTTGAGCGAGTCCTTGGAGTAGGGCACGCTACTTCTGGTGCTGGCGCCGCTGCGCGCCCGGTTCAGGCTGGGCACGTCCACCCGGCGCGCCCCCGCCCCGGGCTCCTTCGGGTTGCGGCCGTAGCGCGCGGCCATCACCTCCTCCACGCGCCGCTCGCCGCGGTTCTTGCCGCCGCAGCAGCGGCAGATGCCGATGAACATGACGAAGCCGCCGAGCACCTCGAAGATGCCGCCGATGTAGCCCAGCACGATGCAGTAGCCCACCTGCACGGTGATGAGGGGCGACACGGTGGTGACCTCGAGCACGATGTGCGTGTACCAGGCGATGGGGATGATGGTGAGCACGCCCGAGCAGAAGATGAGCAGGCCGCCCAGGCCGGCCACCGTCCAGTTGGGGTTGTCCTTCCAGCAGCGCACGCCCGGCACGGCCACGATCAGGCCCACGACGGTGACCACGAGCGAGGCCACCATCATGCCGCGCGCCACGCGGATGATTTGGTTGTTGAAGTAGGTGGTGTCCTGCAGGCTGCAGTCCTCGCGGCTGTTGATGGAGTTGGCGCGGCAGATCTCCCAGATGCCCTGCGAGATGAACTCGTCGGCGGGCCGGTTGGGCAGGTCGCCCAGGGTCCGCCAGGCGGGAGCCACGGTGGCGGTGAGGTTGAGCACCCAGCCGCAGGGCGCCAGCACCAGGCCGAAGATGAGGATGCCCGGGGTGCGGAGGGACAGTCGGATCCACTCCTGCGTCGATCGCCTCGGCATGATGTTGCTGTTGCTGCTGCTGTTGATGTTGCTGCTGCTGCTGCTGCTGTTGCTGCTGCTACTACTGCTGTTGCTGCTGCTGCTGCCGCTCCGGCTCCACAGGTCGATGTGCAGGCTGCAAACTGGACGGGCAGAGTTTTGACGCAGAACAGCTGCTCGCCTTACAGAAAACAAGTCGGACTGAAACCTGGTGGTGGGCGTGGCTTCCGCCTCACCTGTGCGCCGCTGTGCTGCACAGGCGTGGCGGCGGGTGTGTGTGGTTTTATCTGCTGGAATGATGAGGAGAGGCAGGTGGAGGTTTCAACGAGGCTCGTTTTTGAAAATAATAATAATGATAATAATGAAAAAAAAATGTAAACACGGTCGAACGGGAACTGGACTCGCGCGCTCATAATAGTTCAGGGTCAAGGTCCATTTAGTGGATAGTTATGAAGTGATAGAATATTAGACAACCTGTTTGCACTTCCTGTTAACAAAAGCAATTTAACTGAGGTCATCTGGAATAAGTCAAAGAAAACCTGATATAAGAATGAAAATCCAAGTAACCTACACAACAGGAATATAAATAGTCTGATACATGTCGTTACATGGAAAATTACTAAATCTGAAACTTAATATACACATATAATGTTACTGTTCAATCAATATTGGGACAAAGACGAGCTTCAATTTATCAAAACCCAAAATGTTTTCTTATGTTGCTGTGGTAAAACTGCAGGCTGAGGTTTGTCAGGATGACAGACGGCCACTTCAAGCCTGAACTCAACTGTTGTTTTTCATTTTTTCCAGACAGGTATCTGAGACGAGTCCCGTTTGAATTCAAACGGCTCCGCCAGAGATGACAGAGCTGTCGCTGCTGCAGCTGCTGCTGTGGGAACCGACCTCTGGGCAGGAATGTCGTCCTACAGGAACACGTCTCATCCTCCTTCCAGTCCGTCATGCTTGCCACCTGCCTGTGTGTCTCCGTCATCTGGCTCACCTGACTCAGAGTTGCTCTCCCTGTGTATGTGTGTGGGTGCGTTTCAAAGGGAGCATCGACAAAGCAGGAGTTGTCAGGTCGTTATAAGAAGACTGATGCGTCACTAACTTAGTTTAACTTAGCACACAAATGTGGATGCACCATATACACTTTGGTGTATAAGTTTAATGACCAAAAACTGATCAAAGTCCTTAATTACGTTTGAATAAGTTCTCTGCTAGCTCGAGACTCCACATCTTCAGGTTCACACCTGGCAAACTACGCCCCGGGCGGCCCGGTATTGTTTAACGGCTATCGTTCAGCTTCAATAGACGTTAAAGCACATGTTTTTTTTTTTACATATCCCATGATATATTTTTTCCTCCTATATGAGGTGGGTCACCAAAACACTTCATCCATCTGCTGCTACTCCGCCCCCAACCCACTGTGGCCCCACCAGTCAAAAAGTTTTGACTCCGCACCCCTGATCTACAGGCAGGGACTAATTGTTGGTTTCTGTAGCGGCAGGGGTGGAGTATCGACCCTTTGAATGGAAACTCCACCGCCCCACCGGGACCCCCTCGCCCAACCCACCTCCCCCTCCCCCCATGCAGTGAGAGGAGCCACTGACAATCTCAGGCGCTTCTGTGGCTCCGCAGGGCCAACTTTGGCACACAGCGAGCTGCGAGTGAGGCACGGCAGGTATGTGCACCAACCTGTGCGTGCTCATCCGCCTGAGTCGCGTGTTTGGGCTGCCACGTCGAAGCGAAACTGCTTCGCGAAAGAATAAACACCGAAAGAAAGAAACATTTTAATACCGGACTTCCTGTTTAGGTTGAAAACAAAACGACGGTCAGAGAATCGCGACAAGGGTCCTTTTAGCGTTAGCTTGGCGGCTAATCTTTGACCTTTGACCCTCCTGCCTCGAGGCGATGCCTCTGCACAGCGACTGGGCCCATTTTCTGTCTCTTGCCTCGAGTGAATCTTTGTCATGTTTTCAGCTCCTTGTGTTTAACCCGAATGTCACATCCAGCTGCTTCCAGGGCTGAAATTGTCATGTCACTGGTTTTGCCATGTCATTGTGTGTTACAGTGCGCAGTGAGCCGACCAGGAGATATAATTAGTAAACACCAACGGCACATACCACTGATGCTGCAGGACTGGCCTGTTGTGTGCGTGTGTCTGTGTGTCAGGGCCTGAATTATGCTCGTCGGCTCGTCGGACCCTGTGTTTAAAATTTGCAAGTAATTTATTTCCTTTCAAACTCCGAGAACATTTGGCATGTTTTTAGACTCAAACTGGGTAATTGTGATCTTATCAAACAAAACAGGAAGTAAAGAGTCCCACACCTGTCTAGGAATGTGTTCAAATATGTTGTTGAATTTTTCCTGGTCACCTGACTTGCTCACTGTTTCTAACATCAGCAACATCTGATATGAAATGAAGGTCACATAATACAAACAAATTGAAAAATGAAAAGAGCAACAGCATCAGTATCTCAGGTTTTTAAGAGGCACGGGTGATGTTAGATTTATGTCAGCTGTTTGGTCACCATCCTGTCACTCGTGTGGCCCACAGAGCGACTTCTGTGCTAGATAATTAAAGACAAACCTGTTCTGTTTCACACTTGGGTTTGGCTCCAGCAACCCCTGAGTGCTGGAGCAGCAGGAACAGAAAGTAAATGAATGAATGCTTCAGCTTATTTACCGACTGATTGAGACCAGCAAAAACATAGTGATTTAAATTAATAATATTAAAATCATAATAATAAAGAAAACTTTTAATCTCAATGGAAAACAAACCCACAATGGCTGTTTCTACTCAATCAGTTGTCATTATAATTACACAGGGAGGAGATTTTATTAAAAAAAAAAAATGTTGTCATGAAATTAAAATACAGTAAAATACCAGAGGAAGAGGTGTGTCTTGTTTGTCCAAAAGTAGTCGCACAAGTCACCCTTGGTTTACCATCACTGCGTCACGTGACCTGAAGGCCAATGAAAACAAATTCTAAAAGTCTTTTCTTTGTACACGACGATGGCACCGCCTCATTGGCGATCAGATGAAATGACAAAGAAACCAGTGTGGCAGCTTGCCTGAGCTGATAGTGAAACACGTGTGTCTTACAGCCTGTGCCCTATGGCTTCACATGAAGAAACACAACACAAAAGGGGAATAACACAAAGCAGGAGAGGGGTGAGGTTGCTGAACAAGCGCGACAGTAATGAGGCAAAAGTTTTGGAATGGTAGCCGGAACTTTATTTAAACTTTTTCGGCCAAGTTTGTGCACAAAAACAAGGAATTTGACTGAAATTTGAAAAAAGTTTAGCAAAAAAGAACAAATGTGCAGATGCCGTTATTAATGTATTTTATTTCTTACAGTTGCAGCAAAATTAAATGACACACATCGGCTCAGTTCTACCGCACTTTTTTTTATTAAAAAAAAACAAACCGTAACTATAATTTACCCCTTGTGTGGTGTAACAAATTTTACGCTGCAACGCAACACAAACGGAGCAAGGGTGTGACGCAGCGCCCTGCGTGTCCTGTAATGACCACTAATGTCCACTAGATGGAGGCTTTGCATAGCGATAAACCTCGAGGACTTTTTGAGGACATTTCAAACTTACAAATAAAAATAATATAAGCTTCTCTATCGTTACATATTTTTTCACATTGTACTTTTATGCTGTATTGTTTTTTCAATTTACATCTGGCGAATACTGCACTTAAGTAGTTTTTTCAGGTATCTGTATTTCTGTACAGTCAAACTTATACTTGAGTAAATTAGTTGAATCAGTACTTTTACTGTGACCAGATATATATTCCGTACTTTTATTTAAGCACAGAATGTGAATACGGTCAAACTGTGCCCAGCAACGACGGTTAAAACACAACCGGAAGTCCCCCCCCCCCGGACAGGAAGCTGTCAGCAAACAGTGTTGTTGCTGGTGGCGATTGTTGTGTTGTGAAAAATGGCGACGCCTCGTCGCTCCGCTCAGCAGCAGCAGCAACAACAGCAACAGCAGCAGCAGCCGCTGAACTCCCTGCCGTCCTCCCCGCCCCGCGGCTCCTCTCTCCCCGGCAGCCCACCCGGCTCCCCGTCGCCAGCCGGGAACGATGGCGGCTCGCTGCCGCAGAGGGGAGAGATGGAGACGGCAGACGGTGAGGTCGCCCCGGCCTCTCCCACCAACAACACCGCTGCCGCCGCCGCCTCTCCGGTTCTGGCCCTCACGGCTAGCAGCAGCAGCGGTAGCGGAGCTAGCAGCAGCGGTGCTAGCAGCAGCGCTAGCTCCCCGACGACCACCGAGGCGAGCGGCAGCAGCAGCCCCGGCTCGACGCCCGACTCGGGCGGTAGCGGCGGCGGTAGCAGCGGCGGTGGCAACGGAGCCTTCCGGGAGCTGTTTGAAGCCTGTCGCAACGGGGACGTTTCCCGGGTGAAGAAGCTGGTGGACGCCGTCAACGTGAACGCCAAAGACATGGCAGGACGTAAATCCACTCCGCTGCACTTCGCTGCAGGTAATTGCAGATAGTTGAGACCGACTTCTGACACGTTTTTGAAGGCATTTTGTTGCCGCATTCACCACCCCCAACCCAAAGGAGGTGACCCTGGGGCGGATATAGAGAGAGCTAATTGTCTGAGTTACCCCAGCATGATGGATAATGATGGTGATGGGAGGTGACCGTGGCAGAAATAAATTAAAAATTAAAATAAAAACAGCAGTGACACCTTTCAAATTTAAAATGTAAATTCTGTAAACGTCTAGTAAATATATTATTGAATTATTGTTTTCAATTGGTGTGTGTGTGTGTGTGTGTGTGTGTGTTTAAATGCTGTTCCTAGATTTCCTGTTCGACTGTTTTGTGTTGATGGGTGATGTTTATGTAAGAATATTTGCACCTAAGACTACTACTAGAAATAAAAAATGATGATGATGATGATGGTGATGATGAAGAATTACGTCACTTTCCCTCTAACATCCCAATGGAATGTGTTGAAAACTCCGAGTTTGTCGCTGGATGTGAGATGTTTTCCTGATCCCCCCCCCCATCCTCTCCACTCTCCACAGGCTTCGGACGCAAAGATGTGGTGGAGCACCTGCTGCAGACGGGCGCCAACGTGCACGCGCGCGACGACGGTGGCCTGATCCCGCTTCACAACGCCTGCTCGTTCGGCCACTCCGAGGTGAGAGAGTCTGGCCTCTCGTCCGCCTTAGACCGCTTGTATTCCTAGCACATTTATCAGGAGCTATTCTATTTGCTCTGCTCTGGAACAAATGATTTCTTCCGCCAATCCATCCTGCACTGCGCCTCCGATGCAGTAGGGGGCGCAGAGTCTTCCCACAGACTGGTTGAAAGCAGCGCAGACCCTGAAAACGATTGCAAACATGCCACCTTGGGGTTGGTCGCTGTTTTCCTCAAATATCCAGTCATCCTTCCATCCATTCTTTTTCAATACCCACTTCTCCCTGCACTCAGGCTTGCGGGGGTCTGCTGGAGCCTCTCCCAGCTCTCATAGGGCGAAGGCAGGGTGACACCCTTGGACAAGTGGCCAGTTCATCAAAGGGCCACATAGGGGCAAACAACCATTCGCACCCACACACATACACCTATGGACAATTTAGAGATCCCAGCTCACCTCACATGCATGTTTTTGGATTGTGGGAGGAAGCCAGAGAACCCGGAGAGAACCCACACAGACACGGGGAGACCATGCAAACTCCCGAACCCACAACCTTCTTACTGTGAGGTGGCAGCGCAAACCACCGCACCGCCCTTTCCCCAACCAGTCTTTTTTTTTTCTCGGGAATTTTAGCTTTGTAAAGTAGCTTACTGCCCCCCATTGGTTAGGAGGTGCACTGCAGGACGGTGTTTTTAGGTTTTTATTTGTTCCACCGGCCAGCTGTGTCTTTTCCAGCTAGTGTCATGACTGACTGACTGTTCTGCTCTTCCTGCTGCCTCCAGGTGGTGTCGCTGCTGCTGATCCAGGGCGCCGACCCCAACGCCGGGATAACTGGAACTACACGCCGCTGCACGAGGCCGCCATCAAGGGCAAGATAGACGTCTGCATAGGTGAGCGAGCGCTGACAGCGAGTCCGTCCTGGCCACGGGTGTCAAACTCAAACACGCAGCACGGCCAAAATGTCAAACTTGGACAAAGTCGCAGGCCACCATTGAAATCTATTGGAAAAAAGTCTTCCTCCAGATAGAACAGTGAAGCAATTACACTGCGAGCCAAATTTGGCCCCAGCGGGCCAGAGTTTGACACCTGCGGTCTTGTCTGTTTGTTTGCTTGCTGTGGGCGCCGTCACATGACCTGCAGTGACCCCCGGTGTTGCTACGCCCACCATTACAGACGCCCGCTTGACATTTGGCGGCAGAAATGAGAGAAAATCTTCTCTGAGTCCGCTGGCGTCCAGCCTGCTGTGGCTGGTCGCCAGCGGGCGGCGCGTCTTGCGTAAGAAAATAATCCTGCATTAGAGACGATGTCGGAGATCTTAAGACCCCGGAGGTTGAGCGTCGCCTTCCCACAGTTTGCTGCAGCCTGGACTGGTCGTCCGTGTGTTGGTTGGCACATTGCCGGTCATGATGTCGTGTTGGAAAACTTCATTTTGCAGAAGTTTTTAAGGGAAAAAATAAATAAATAAATCAATCATTTGCTTTAAATTTATCATTTATCACCTTTAATTGAGCAGAATTACTAAAATAAAAAAATATTGGATAAAATTAATTAAATCTAATTAGAAGTCTGTCAACTTTGGATCAGCTGACATCTTCTCCAGGGATGAAAATCAAGTCATTAAAAAAATAATTAGCAATAATACAAATTTTTTTTTGTTTTTTTTTTAAGTGGGTGAGCCTGTCACAGGAAGTAAATTAAACACTCAGGCGGATACTTGAGTGCCAGCGCCAACCTCAGTACCTGAACACGCCTGGAGTTTGGCACCGTTCACCCCCCTCACTCACCCCTCATCCCACAGTGCGAGAGATAATTATTCCGCTGGAAACAATAGAAATAATACTCTTGCAATTCCAAACGTCTACAGACTTAAACGAAATGACAAATGACAATGCGTGTGTAATATTTTAATGGAGGATAATTAAGATGAAGCAACGCGTTTAGACAAAACAAGGATACGCTGTAAGACGCGTTAATTCCTCACAGGGTCAATGGTAGAAATACCAGTGAATCACTGGGATTAATCACCGTCTGGCTGTCAGCCTGGCTGACTGGCCGGCCAGTGGTAGCTCGAACACGATAAATTTGACCTGCTTTTGTGCAACCAACTTGAGGCTAAATTAAGACAGGATAGCCAACATATCCCAGCTTATGCCTTAAACCATGCAGGTGCTGTTTGAATTTCAAACTCACCTGCGTCTGCGTTTTGGCCTTCGGACTTGCAACAAGTAGCCAGGTTGACTACCAGAAGTTTGCCAGTCGTCTTTTCGCCTGTTTTCTGCTGCGATCTCCGGTTTTCTTCGAGATTCAAGAGGCTGCAGTCATTGTTATTGTCAGGGAATTGGAATAGATAATGATAATAATAGTCATGATGATCATGAGGATGATGATAATAGGAAAAAACAAAACCTGCTGCGGTTCAGCTTACACCCCGCGCTCCTGCTCAGCATAAACTGACCAATCACGGCGCTCCTCTGGCAGGAACAGTGAGGGAATAATTAAATAAAAAGACGGTGGCAGATTTGGATCCGTTGCAAACCACCGGATAGCTGCTGTTGTCCTAAAATGAGAGAGAGAGAGAGAGAGAGAGAGAGAGAGAGAGAGAGAGAGAGAGAGAGAGAGAGAGAGAGAGAGAGAGAGAGAGAGAGAGAGAGAGAGAGAGAGCAAAGGAAGAGAGAGAGAGAGAAGAAGCTCTGTGTGTGTGTGTGTGTGTGTGTGTGTGTGTGTGTGTGTGTGTGAGATGAGCCTCTCTGTGGCAGTGTGGCAGGTCGATACACAGGTCAAAGGTCAGGCACTTTATTCTGCTCCTCCTGTGTCTCTTCTCTTTTTCTTCATCTCTCTCCTTCCCTCCCTCTGCCTTCTTCTCTTTTCCCCTTTCTTTTTCCCCTTCTCCCTCTGCTCTCACTTCTTTTCTGTCCTTCCTCCTCCTCCTCCTCCTCCCCCTCCTGCTACCCTCTCCTTTCTTCTCTTCTCTCTCCCTCTCTCCCCTCCTCGCCTCTCTCGCCCTCTCTGTACCTTCTGTCCTCTTCACTGCCATCTTTTCTCTCCTTCCACCTCCTCCTTCTCCTCTCCTCTGTTCCTCCCTGACGCTCAGCGCCCCCACCCCTCCTCTCCCGTCTCTTCTTGCTCTCCGCTCTATCGCTCCCTCGCTCCCTCCGTCTGTCCGTCAGTCAGTCGGAGAGACGAGAGTCTCTCGGCTGCTGCCTCCTTCTGTTCGCTGCTGCTCCTCCGTCTCTCCCTCCTCTTTTCTTGCTGCTGTTTTCTATTTTTTCCCCTAAATTCATCTCCTCAGTTTGTCCTCTTCCTCCTCCTCCCCCTCTCCCCCCTGGACGGTGCGTTCGGCCGCCGATCGCTGAAGTCCGTCGCGCTGCTTCGCTCTGCCATGTCTGTTTACATCAGCGGCGTGGCTCGCAGCCGAGGGAGCGGCGCTAGCAACAGAGGAGGAGCAGCTGGAGCAGGGGGAGGAGGAGGAGGAGGAGGAGGAGGAGGAGGAGGAGATGGTGGAGCAGGTGGAGGAGATGGGGGAGCAGGTGGAGGAAGAGGAGGAGGAGAGGAAGGAAGTCCGGACAGAGCAGCTTATGTGGCAGCATGTTGCTCAGCAGGAGCAGCAGCAGCAGCAGGAGCAGGTGTGTGTCGGGGAGTGTGTGTGTCCGTCCAGGAGCTGAGCTGCTGTCTGTGTCTGCCCTGTTGTCGCTCAGTGTTGCTGCAGCACGGCGCCGACCCAAACATCCGCAACACCGACGGCAAGTCGGCGCTGGACCTGTCGGAACCGTCGGCCAAGGCCGTGCTCACAGGTCAGTGCCCCGCCCCCTGTCTGCGTGTGTGTGTGTTCTGAGATGCTGCTTGCTTGTGTGTGTGTGTGTGTATGTGTGTTTCTGTGTGTGTTTTGTTTTTGTTGGTTTGATTTTCATCCTCTTGCGGGATGACTCGCGTGGAATCACCTTCCCTCCCTTCCGTTCGTTCCGTTCAAGTCGCCTGGCTCCCCCCAGGGGGTGGAGCCAGGCGACTCCAACTCTACCTCCGGTGGCTCCACCCCTCCCAGACTCTCCAGTGTTTGACTTTCCTTGTTCCGCTGTGTTCAGTGGTTCCAGTCGAGGCCGAAACACTCGCCTGGTCCCTTCGTCTCCGTCTGGCCTCATGCCAGCCTGAAGTGTGTGTGTGTGTGTGTGTGTGTGTGTGTGTGTGTGTGTGTGTGTGTGTGTGTGTGTGTGTGTGTGTGTGTGTGTGTGTGTGTGTGTGTGTGTGTGTACCCTTGCAGGAAGCCTGCAGGGGATAAATGGAGTGGAGAACACAGCCAGTCCAGTCCATTAGCTGCTATTAATTAGCTCTGATTGGTATTCACAGTCTTACTGCTGCTGAGCCTCGGAGAGGAGATCGACACACACACACACACACACACACACACACACACACACACACAAATTCTCCCTGTGTTTTTTCTGGGCAGTTTTTGAGGAAGTTTTCTTCTCCGAAGGAAACTAAAACTCGTCTGGATTTAAAAGCAACAAACGAACACGCAAACAATCCAACAAGTGACAAGAGAGCTTCTGTAGCGCCGACTGGATGGTTAACGGTTTGAAACCCGACTATCAGGCTGTTCATCGATGAACCCCTCAACAAACAAAAAAACAGTTGCAAACTTTTCACTGGTGGGCGGAGCGGGAGCAGATGGATGGAGTGGTTTGGTGACCCACCCCCCATAGGGAGAAAAAAAATATATGGGAGGGCAGTAGAACAATGCGTCAGATATCCCTGTAAGGCTGGCGGTGGTTGCAGATGACATCACCAACAGCCAATGACTGAAACCAAACCGAGCGACGCTGCGTGAAATGGCTAACTAGCAGACACAGTGTCAGAGGGACGAGGCGCTGGAACTTTCCTCAGGGGCTCCGATCAGTAGATGTTGATCCTTTTTACCTCCCCCCCATTATGGCTCTCTGATGAATCCCATTAGCTTTAGCGGCTCCTGGTGGCCAGGTGGAGAAATAATCAATGGCGTCGCTGGACCTGCTGGTCTTGGACAGTTTCGGCTCTGCTGAGTCAACGAGGTCAACGAAGTTTGTCTCGCTCGGGAGTTGCTCGCAAGACAACCGCTTCAGCACGTTTCCCTGAGAGACGCTCACTTTTGCCGTTCAAGTTCGTTTGTCGAGCCGCCGCTTCTGCCCAAAAACAAACAAAACAAGAAATGAAACATCCTGCCCAGGGCAGCGTTTCTCCATCCCAGGCCGGTTCGTCCCAGTTTGTTGTTTCTCTGTCTGTAGACGTCGCAGACAGAGGCAGCGGCCTGTGGACGACGGCTGATAATGAGGTCATGTGATCATGTGTCAGACGGTAGAGCTGGGGTGTGTGAGGGAGAGTGTGTGTGTGTGTGTGTGTGTGTGAGAGAGAGAGAGTGTGAGAGTGAGACTTTCTTCCTCTCATCAGCGATTGATTAGCAGAGGAACTGCTGTTCGATTGGTCCCCGCTGATGTGTGTGTGTGTGTGTGTGTGTGTATGTGTGTATGTGTGTGCGTGTGCACATTCGGACCATTTCCCTCGCAGCCAAACCCGCCTGATTTTCCACCTGGTGGCGCTGCAGCAGCTCAGTCAGTGGCTCACTGTGACTGCAGACTGACATAACCAGGCTAATAAACCTGAGCTCAAGTAAAGAGAATATACATATACCCCTTTACGAGTACGAGTACTTGCATTTCAGTGCTCACTGATACCAATCCTGAGTACTTAATAAGGCCATTACGCATTATAGAATTACTTTGATTTTTTTCTGTTCTGTTGTTTGAACAACGTTCCTCAGCATGTTTTCCTAGAACAAGTTTCACTGCAGTACAAACACAAATCTAACAAAATGATCGTATGCATACATATGCAGCTGGTGTCGGTGTCGGAGTATCAGCTTGTATTTTACGAGTACGAGTAGAGTACTCAACCCCGGTATCAGAACCAATACCCGATACTGGTATCTGTATGGATGCATCCCTGTGTACATCCTCCTGAACATCCTGCTGAAATGCAGAGCGATCCCATCGGCCCTCGCTGTCGGTGAGGCAACGAGAGCCCTTTGCAGCATCGCTGTGGTTTTGTGTTTTGAATCTCCTCGCGCCTGATTGGTCCAAATGAAGCAGCAGCAGCAGCAGCAGCAGCA